>JAINUG010000028.1:6550823-6990823 GCA_029706075.1 Aldrovandia affinis | reverse complement strand
TGTGGCCCCAGTGGGGATTGAACCCACAACCTAAGCGTTGCCACCACTGTGCTCTACCTACTGAGCCACACAGAACCACTGTCTGTCTGTCTGTCTGTCTGTCTCCCCTCCCTCCCTCTCCCTCCCTCCCTCCCTCCCTCTCCCTCCCTCCCTCCCTCTCCCTCTCTCTCCCTCCCTCCCTTCCCTCTCTCCCTCCCTCCCTCTCCCTCCCTCCCTCCCTCCTCCTCTCCCTCTCCCTCCCTCTCCCTCTCCCCCCCTCTCAGGGAAACCCCACCTGTTGTACTCGAGCTGTTCCAGGGAGAAGATGTGCTTGTTGAAGTACTCCTGCAGCTTCTCGTTGGCATAGTTGATGTTGAACTGCTCAAATCGGTTCACCTGGGGGCAGCGGCGAGAGGGGACACAGACAGCCGCGTGAGCGCACGGTCACAGAGTGGAAGGGGGCGGGGCAGCGCCGCGCCTCGACCGCAGGGGGCCGGGCTCACCTGAAAGTTCTCGAAGCCGAAGATGTCCAGGATCCCGATGGACTTGAAGTTGTCCTTCCCTCTGATCTTCTGGTTGATCCGCATGATGATCCAGGAAAAGCACTGCGAGTAGAGCGCCATGGCGACCGAGTCGCGAGAGTCCACGGCCTGGAGACCACAGCAGGGGGCGGGGTTAGGACTGGACCCCATCCAATCTCTCCAGTGTATCACAAGCATTTCTCATTTTTACATTTACATTTTTAGGCATTTAGCAGATGCTCTTATCCAGAGCGACTTACACACTTTACATTTCTTTACGTACAATCCATTTACACAGCTGGACATTTTACTGAAGCAATTCAGGTTAAGTACCTTGCTCAAGGGTACAACGGCAGTGCCCCACCTGGGAATTGAACCTGCAACCTCTGAGTTACAAGCCCAGCTCCCCTAACCATTACGCCACACTGCCAGCCAGCCACTTCTCCACGTGGCTACGGATAGCGGTCTTTAGCCCGGGGGAACGAGAAGCTTCATTTCGATCTCAATTCCGTTTCACGGCTTTTACGAGGTCGGGGAGACCATCGGGCATGGGACAGCGGCGCTCGTTCGAAACAGAAAGGGTCGCTCGGTTTCCCTCCCCCGACAAGCGAAGAAAGTATCGGGCGGAACAGGAAGAGTAATCGACGGCTCCCAAGATCAGGACGGTTGAGCGACAGAACCTCCTTTTTAACCCGGCGCTCGGTTATTAAAGTACGCTTAACGCTCCGCCCCGTGTGAATAATCGCTCGCCGCAGAGAGACCTGCGTTCATCCACACTCAGGCAGAACTCGCGACGTCACCGCGACACGGTTTCACGCGTTGTTTACACGGGGCTCTTAGACTTCACTTCATACCGAATGGATATTTCTGAGAAACGGCAAAACTGCATTTTTCTGTATTTTTCTTCGTATTGAGAGGTGTTTGAACGACGATCAAAGAAATTGGCGAGTGACATCACGTTCCAACGTTCAAACAACGGAGTGGAGTCGTCACACTAATTCTGAGGGGATTAACTGTGCAATGTGAAACCTCGAAAAAAAAACAATACTTTCTTTAAGAATTTGTTTCAGATTTTATCCCATTAGTAGCTAATTACACCCTCTATTTTTCATGTCAATCCCCCCCTTGTATTGACACGGGCGAGGTGTATCGTCTCCTCCGAGCCGGCACTCAACCGTAACTCCGGTACTCCAGAGCCACTCCTGTACGTAGCGAACTTCGTGTCGGCTTCCCTCCGCCCTGGCTGGGGCGGACAGCCAATCGCCGCCCCCCGGTGGCACTCCCGGCCACAGTCGACTCTGGCCCGGCCGGTGGAATCGAACCCCGGCGTCGAACGTTGTAACCACTAGACCACCCGGGAGGCCTAAATCCACTACTTCCTGTCCCCTTCCTCCCTGTTCCGTGTATGGTCTTATTTCCCCCACCCCAGCCCGCACACACTACCACTGTTTGGGGCAATGATGACAATAATGAGAGAGAAAGGGGGGGTTCGATTCAGAAAAGCCAGAATTAGCCAGAACAGCTTCAATGTGCTTTGGCATAGATTCTACAGGTGTCTGGAACTCTACTGGAGGGATACAACACCGTTCTTCCGTTAGAAATTCCATCATTTAGTGTTTGTTGATGATGGTGGCGCCGCTCCAGAATCTCACATAAGTGTTGGGTTGCGATCTGGTGGCTGAGACGGCCATGGGATACGGTTTACATCGTTTCCACGCTCATCAAACCATTCAGTGACCACTCGTGCCCTGTGGATAGGGGCCAGTGTCATCCTGGAAGAGACCACTCCCATCAGGGTAGAAACGCTTCACCATAGGATGAAGGCGATCACTCAGAATGGCTTTGTATTTACTGGCATTTACCTCACCCCGAAGGGGTTGAGTGGACCTAAACCATGGCAGGAAAATGCAACCCACACCATGACAGAGCCCCCTGAACCCTTCATCTACTCGAGTGTTTTCTTCGTTTGGCAGTTAACCTGTATACAACCTGATAGAGCGTGACAATGATGACGCAGCCTTATCGTGACGAGATAAACGGCGCTGGCGTTCTGACAGGGCACGGGCTCACCAGCACAGAGAGCGGTCACACAGCCCGCATTGTTACCGGGCAGAGTCCGGGGCCCGCTTGAGAGGGGCACAATGCCGCCGGCCCACAATTCATCACTCTGTGTCTCGCTCTGAATGGCGGCGACGGCTCCAGGAGCTCACTCCGAGAGAGGCCCAAATAATGCCCGTTTGTCCGCCGGGCCTCGGGGAGCGGGGCAAGCATGGAGAGCCCGGTGTATGCCAGAACGCAGGGAGGAGAGACTCCGCAAGGAATAATGCACTCCATTAAGAGAGAAACAGGGACAGAGAGAGAGGGAAAGAGAGAAGGAGAGAGAGAGAGAGAGAGAGAGACGCGCTCGCCGCTCCGAGCCCTGCCCTGGCGAGGGGCTATTGTTTTTTTTGGTTTCACCATGAAAAGATTTCTTGTGTCTTTGTGACATAGTTGAGGCACAGGCACGCCACTGTCACGGTACTGACGGGGCAGCAGAGACATTCATGGCGGCAAGGGGCGGGGGTGGTGCGGGGCTCGCCGTGATTTACTGGACTGCGTGGGCCGGCCGACGCCCACGGACTCCGAGGAACAGAGTCGACGTTCTTCAGACGAACAGTTTGCGGCCGCGCGGTTTCGCCATTCCGATCCGTTCGCTCCCAAACCGCTCTATGACAAAGTCGACGCGTGCGAACGAATCGTGGGGGCACGACGTGTGCGTTCGACCCCCAGGATTCGATCGGCGCACGTCCACTAGCTGTTTTTTCCCCCTGCCCGTTTTTTCGGCCGTCTCGGTGACGATCGCCGAACTGTTTGCGAAGAGAGAACAAACGACGGGTGTGCACGGTTTTGAGCCGGTGTTAGTGGGCGCGCGCTTACACGGGTGACGTTATACGCCACGCTGTGAGGAGACGAAAGAGCGCAGCGAGTGCCGCGTTGCCAAGGGAAGGCGACGGGCCGGGGAGAACGGTGGCCGTCGGGACTGCGGTGGGGGGAAACAAAAAAAAAAAAAAAACTGGAAAGAAATGGGACACAGGCACGCACAGAAATCCCAGCGGCAGGAGGGTGGTGATGTGTTTTTTTTATTTTTATTTTTAATTTTTTAAGAAGCGACTTTGCTCCCCGCTGCGAATAGACACCGTGGATTGGAGGAGCCTCTGGGCTGGGATTGGGTGTGGGGGAAAAGGGGCGTGTAGGGGTGTGGGGGGGACCCTACCTGCTCCACTGTCAGGGGCGAGCAGATCTCCTCTCCGCGCAGGATCAGGGAGCGCTGGGTCAGCACCTCGGACAGCTGGAAGGAGTCCAGCCCCAGCAGGTCGCTCACGACACTGACCACTGTGGACACGCGGGAGGGAGGAGTCAGCGTGCCAGCGTGGGATACTCACACATGCTCGCAGTACAATGCACACACACACACACACACGCGTACACTCTCACATGCTTGCGCACGTATAAAAGAATGGACTCAAACGCACACCCCCACACACACACATACACACAGAATACATTGCCCACACGCACACAAACACACAAAGTATAAGATGCACACGTATACATGGCCGTGACAAAAAGTGTACACACACACACACACACACACACACACACACACCCGTAATTAGCGCTGTACAGCTTCTTGACTCCACACACTTTTACAGCCCTGTTGGCTCTGCCCGGTCAGAGGGTGTGCTGTTACTATCGGGGCTGTGAAACCCAGCCCGATTGGCTCAGATGGCCTGCGTCAGCGTGTCTCCCGCTCGTGGCCCGGGCTCGTCCCGGGACCCTGTTCAAACGCAGGGCGGGGGATGGGGGGGTTTCCCTCGTTCCTGTATCCCTGGAGACGGGGTCGGGGGGGGTTGACGGCGAGAGGAATTCCAGCTCGTGTCGGGGCGCGTCGGCCGGAGGAGGAGGAGGACGCAGGCGGGGACAGAGCCGGCTCGGTTCGAGAAGGCCTGGCCTCCTGACCCCCCTCACCCAGAGCCCACAGCTCCCCCTCGGGCACCCCCACCCTCCTCTCCCTCCCCAAACTCGAGCAGGGGCGGCCACCTCACCTCCCTTGGTGGTGATCTGGGCCCCTCCCGCCGTCATGAACTCGAGGTTGCCCATCTGCAGGACTGCAGACAGCAGCTTGAAGACGTCCCGGATCTCCTCCTCGGTGAACTCCATGACGTTCAGCGCTTCCTGTGGGGGAGGGGGGCGCCATGAGAGGAGAACACACCCGCCTACCTCATTCACACTGACCCCCGCAATCCGAGCAGACTCTGGAAGTCTTCGCTTCAGCATAACGTGTAACGACATGATATTTAATTATAACACTTTTTTTTCTTTTCACTGTGCTGTCCCTTCTGAAGGAGAACCAAGCGATTCCCTCTCAGTGCAACAAAAATCGTGCCATCTCAAAAAGGGTAGTGTCTTTGTTTGGGGCGCCCTCTGGTGGCCGCCCGCACGCACTTGCGGCTCATTCGCCTTTCCAGCTACGCGTCCCTCAGCGCGAACCCCTTCACAGATGGGAGAGCTGCAGAGAGTCGCTGCGACGCCCTTGTCTGGGGTTCAGGAAACCGAACTCAAACCGAATGTTGCACGCATATTTTGTCATGATTCATATGTCTGTTGTACAGTGCTACTATGTGCCGCATTCTGTACGGGCATCCTCACATGCCCCTTTGCCTGTTTTTTATTTATTTATTTATTATTTTTTCAGTTTTTCCCCCCATTTTTTTCTGTATCCAATTCCCTCTCTCTTTTTCCGTGCCAATTATCCCTCCCTCCCTCCCTCCTATGAGATTTCACTGCTGTAGTCCGGCCAGTAGCGACCGCTGCACTGCCGCCTTCGAGCCAGTGCCTGCCTAGGCCGAAGCCTGTCACCGACGCACAACCACTCATATATGCAGCGAGTATTTCCTTCGGCTTTTATTCCTTCCCCCAAGGGGCGGACAGCCAATTGCCGCCCCCTAGTGGCACTCCCGGTCAGAGCCGAAACTGGCGCGACCCTGTTTTGAATGAAGCCAGTCTTGGCTTTAAAGGAATTTGCATACAATCCGTTACATGGCCCTTTATGGTATAGAAAAACAGGCCCTGCCTCTAACCGCCTTCCAGCAAAGTTACCTCCTCTTTTATGCAGCCGGTGAAAAGACCAGTCTGACTTCATGGATATCTCAGGGCTTTAAATTAAAAAAATAAAAAAATAAAAAATTGTTTCTGATTTTCCCCCATTTTTCTCCCCAGTTTGGAAGTCACTATACCCTCTATTTATTTCAATTAACCCTCCCCCCACAAACTCGCCGCCCAAACTCACCGACCCCCTTTCTGGAGACAGCCTTACGTGCTTCACAACAAGTTTGTGCCGGCCGTCGTACAGCCAAATGCCGTCCCCGATCGGGGCTAACGGCCAGGCAGAGACGGGTTTCGAACTGCGTCCCTTATAGGCAGCTCGCACTCATACAGGACCAGTCAAATACGGGTGCGTTACACCGCTACGCTATCCGCCAGCCTCTATCTCAGGGCTTTTGAAAATGTTATACTCTTCCATAGCCCGTTACTCTGACTCCTCACCATGACGCTGTCAAACAGCTGCTTGTCGTCCAGGCTCTTGTCCCTCACGCAGCCGGACTGGCTGAGGTAGTGGTAGGACTCGGGCTCCGTCAGGAAGTATAGCTCTGAAAAGACAATGGGCCGTTATCGTTGACACTGCCTGCACAGGGGGAAAACTGCACACACCCTTAGGATGTTTTTCTGAGAAACATACAATAATAGTCTGTATGTGAGTACAGCTGTTACATTTATTTCCCACTGTGGGTCAAGCTAAAAATGTGTGTTTGCTTGGAAATGGTTAACTTGTTTTTGAGCCAAAGGTTTGCGTTTCTTCATGTTTTTTTTTTTTTTTGCTGACGCTGTCAAAGTCCTCCACTACTGCAGAGGGCGCTCTCTGCGGGACTCACCTCTGTGATCCCTGTCTGCTCCGGCAAGCAGCGCGTAGAAGATGTGATAGTTCCGCTCCCCGGGGTTCTGTCGCACGACGCGGTTCTAGAACGGAAACCAAAGGGCTTTTCGTCAAAAGATCTTGAGCCTGGGGAGGGAAACAGGTTGTCTATGGCCACCGTGTGAGAGCGAAGGGGGTGAAGTGTCCGACCTTGTCCCAGAAGGGCCGGTGCGGGTGTAGGATTTCGTTCTAGCCCAACGCTACAACACCCGATTCAACTAATGGAACTAACCATGGTCTTCAATCGAGACCTCGATTCGTTGAATCAGGTGTTTCAGCGCTGGGCTAGAACAAAAGCCTGCACCCGCACCGGCCCTTCTGGGACAAGGTCGGACACCCCCTGCCGTAAGGCGTCACTCCGGGCCGTAAACAATCAGCAAGGCCACAGCACTGGACGGGCTCATGCAAACAGGACAGGACAGCTGATGCGAGGCGAGCGGGGGCGAAGGGAGCCCATGTCTCCCCAGGGGGGCCCCCAAGGTTACCTTTTCGAGTAAATCTGAAGAGAAGAGGTTAAGGAATCCAGATTCATACGCAGTGGCTTTACAGGTGTCAACAGGTGTAAGTCAGGTTTAAAGTGTGGCGGCGGCGGTGGCGGCGGTAATGCGTCTCTAAGCTCGACTGAAGAGCCGTCTGGGTACAGCGTTAATTAGCCTGGCCAGCGGCGTGGGCTCTGGGATGACTCGGCCTGCTGTTTGTCGAAGCTGGGTAATTATGCACTCAGATGGAGCGCAGGACGGCGGTTTGAGAGCTAATGAGGCGGAGGGATTCGAGAGGGGCTTTCCCCCCTGCACGGCGCACGCCATGAACACACCTGTGTGTGTGTGCGTGTGGGGCGCGTGGGGCAGTAGTGGAACAAGGATATTGTGTGTTTGTGCGTGTGTGTGTGTGTGTGTGAGAGAGAGAGAGAGAGAGAGAGAGACAGAGTGAAATGAGTATACGTAACAGCAGAATGATACTGTGTGTGTGTGTGTGTAGCAGTAGTATACAGCAGAAGGTTTCTGTGTGTGTGTGTGTGTGTGTGTGTGTGTGTGTGTGTGTGGTGCGTGCTTGTGCGTGTGTGCGTGTGTAGCAGAAGGATACAGTCCACAATGCATCCACCCTGGATATTGCCACTCTGAGAGAAATGTAGCAGGATGAATTTCCCGAAGCGGCTGGAGTTGTTGTTATAAACTGTTTTAGCATTTCCAAATGCCTCCATGATGGGGCTGCGGAGAGAGAGAGAGAGGGGGGGGCAGTGCGTGAATTAAAGAGACTTTACATTTACATTTTACATTTTAAGCATTTAGCAAACGCTCTTATCCAGAGCGACCTACAATATGTGCATTAATACATGGTAGGAACAATCATAGTTTGCGCAAGAGATCAGTGCAGTAATACAGCGATAGACATCGTTGCAGGCAGCTGCATACCATACCTGTAACACCGGGAAGGAAAAGGTTAGTAAAATTGTATTTATTTCATTTATTGGGTGAACTTAGGTTGATTGAACACCAGACGTGCGGAAGCATTCTGGACTAGTTGCAGTGGCTTGATGGCACAGGCCGGTAGGTCTGCCAGCAAGGAATTGCAGTAGTCCAGATGCCTGGAGATCACCAGGACCTGGACCAGGAGTTGTGTGGCCTCTTGACTTTTGATGCTCCTTTATTGAAACTTTGAAGTCAATTCAATCCAACACAACATAAAAACAAAGCACATGGGCAGGGCACGTGAAGGCATGTGTGTGTGTGCGTGGGTGAGTGGGCGAATGTGTGCATTTGAGTGCAGGTGTGTGTATGTGTGTGTGTATGTGTACCTGCTCTGTACGATGGCCTGCTCCACGTGGGTGGTCCTCTCAGAGGGCGGAGTCCCAGCAGAGTTCTGGCTCATGACTGACAGGAACTGCAGCAGCAGCTTGGTGCTCTCGGTCTTCCCAGCACCACTCTCCCCACTGCACAGACGCACGCACGCACGCACGCACGCACGCACGCACACACACACACACACACAGATTCACATTTAGCATTCAGTGTTCACATCCCACACAGCATTCCACCGAATATCAGCATCACTATGAAAGTCTGAACATCATATTACAGGCATTTCTTTTTGCAGTACATCATTAATGAGTATGTTTTTTAACCTGAAATTACAAAGGACAAAATGACATAACTTAACTCATATTTGACAAAAAAGTCAATAATTATTCTTGTATACAATACCTATATACTTCTGAGCTCTCATTGTATCAGTGCATTAACTGTGTAACCCAAAGCAGATGGAGACATTCTCCTTTTCAACAGGAGAGTCGAATGGCTTTTCTTCCTTTTTTCTATCTACAGATAACTGTCAAAATAAAGGCAACACTTTGGACACTCAAACGGCCCTGGCCCAGGCTAGGAGGGGGGAGGAGAAAGGAGGAGCGCCGGGCCTATCCGGTACCGGCCGTGGCGCCCCCTGCCAGACACTCGCGGCACTGCACCTGTCCTGAGCTCTTGTGTTGTGATCACACATACAGTACGTGCGATTGCCTCCCAATGAGAGAGATCATCACACTGGAATGTGCGTAGAACAACGTAAGAGCTCGGGACAAACTGTGCCAAGCTTCGCTGGAATAGAAAGGACCATAATCATTATCTCCAGCCGAACGGCATTAAAAACAAGTGTAACGGAGCTGGTTCTGCCCGCAGCCAGTTTCGAATCGAGGGATCTCGACGCGACAAGAGAGTGATTTAGCTGGCCGAACGAAAGACTCAAGGCCCTAACTCTGGGAACTAATCACACTCTTATCCACGTCAATTTCTGTAGCGGACGCTCACGTACCAGAGCTCATCCGCTACATTCTCCCCCTTGAAACTCCTGTGGCAGCAACCACAGCCCGACCGATTACCATCGGTTGTATGACCCGAGTCATGGCACCAATGTAACGGAGCTGATTCTGCCCGCAGCCAGTTTCAAATCGAGGGATCTCGACGCGACAAGAGAGCGATTTAGCTCGCCGAGCGAAAGACTCAAGGCCCTAACTCCGGGAACTAATCACACTCTTATCCACGTCACTTTCTGTAGCGGATGCTCATGTACCAGAGGTCATCCGCTACCCAAGTGCCCCCTCTCCCTCTCCCCGCGCTCACCTGATGAGGACACACTGGCTGTCGTGCCTCTTCCACAGGCAGCGGTAACACTCGTTGGCCACGGCGAAGATGTGGGGGGGCAGCTCGCCCAGGTGGTGCTGGCTGTAGAGCTCCACGGCGGCCGGGCCGTACAGCCCTTTGATCTGCTTGTAGGGGTTCACCGCTGCCAGGATGGAGCCGATGTTCGTCTGCAGCGAGAGAGAGGGAAGAGGGGAGAGCAGTGGGGGGTGGAGGAGAGGGGGAGGAGGGCAGAGCAGAGGTGGAGGAGAGAAGGGAGAGGGGAGAGCAGAGGAGGGTGGCATAAAGAGAGGGGAAAGAGGTGGAATAGAGCAGGAAGAGGGAAGATGGGAGAGATTGGAAAGTTAGAAGAGTCAGACAACTAGGCCACCGCCCCCCCTTCCCCGGACGGCCAAACGCTGCCCCTGATCGGGGCTAACGGCCAGGGCCGTTCTGGCAGAGAAGGGTTTCGAACCGCGTCCCTGATAGGCAGCTCGCACTCGTGCACGACCAGCCAACTACAGGTGCATCAGACCGCTACGCTATCCGCCAGCCCGTTTATTATATTATTTTATCTAGAGGGGACTTGTATGTTCTATCATTTCTAAACGGTTCATCTGATATGGATGGAAATACCCTCAAATTAAAGCTGACAGTCTGCACTTCAGTCTGTATCCTTTCAATCTCAAAGTGCTAGAGTACAGAACCAAAACAACAAAATTACTCACTGTATGAGTAATATTTCACACAAAAGTAATTTGGGTTAAGTGCTTTGCTCAAGGGAACAGTGGCATTGCCTTCTAGTTGTGCCCAGTTCTTTAACCACTACGGCACCAGACACAATATATACAGCAATAAGCCATTGGTACACTTTCATAGCAGTTTCTAGTGCTGTTCCTATTGCGTAAATCGATCTCCTCTTTCCTCGTCAGCAACACAACGCTGTGCACCCTGGGTATTTTTTCCCCTGTTCCGGCATGCCCACGACCGATTAATTAATTCGCTGGCGAATAAATTAATCCGTCGTGGGCATGTCGAAACAGGAAAAATACATACAGTTTCGGAAGAGGTGTCCAGACCCAGCCCCGGTTCTACGAGGGTGCACCCTCAGATTCATATTTCGCACCCTCAGTTGAATATTGTAATACAACTTTTGAAAATCACTAAAAAATGTCTGTACATTACTCTTATGCATACACGTCCTTGCATGCACGTGACACGCGCAGCAGGCAGCATTCTTTGATCTTGCCTCACGCGGCATTTGTTTGGTGTTACAGAAAAGTTTGACCTACAGACCTACCGTAGTCAGCGTTTTAGTGTGCGAGACCGGGGCTGTGTTCGAAACCGTTCCCTATTACCTAAATAGTGCACTATATAGTGTGTAGTGTTGTTCGAATTCTCAACGGTTAATTTCGTTCACTATGGCTGTGTTCGAAACCGCTCCCTATTCACTATATAGTGTGTACGCCATTTTGTAGTGTGCGATGAATTCTAAACTGTTAATTTCGTTCACTATATAGTGAACGAGAAAATACCCACAATTCACCGCGATTTGTAGTGAACAGCGAATGTACCCTACAATTGATCCCGTGTACCACAATGCAATGCGGTCGTGTCATACCGTCATACATACGCCTCCGTTTATGCCTCAAGACAAAAGTTGAGCCAACAGCAGTAAAACAGCAACAGGAATCATGGTGGTAACGTTAGCTAACTGCTTTAGCCACCGATAGCTACCGTTATTATCGCTATGGAAGTTGGTGCTAGTCGTGAGCTCGTGAGTTATCCTAACGTTATTTTCTCTAGTTAGCTCACGACTTCCATAACGGTGGCTAAAGCAGTGGCTAGCAGACAGCACCACAGTTGACAAAACCACACTTGCACATCATTAGAATTTCAACAATTTATTTGGGATTTAACATTCAAAACTGAACATGCAAAACCGATACCACCTGAGTACATTTCAACAGCTGCCATGTTTGTTTGTTTACGCGACACTGGGCGCATCCGCTTGCGTCACCTGAATATCCGGCACTTTTTTTTTTGACGCAAATGACGTTCGGTTGTAGTATCCGAAAACACTATTTTCGTTCGCTACATAGTACACTATATAGTAAACACTATATAGGGAATAGGGAATAGTGAACGAGTGAGCGGTTTCGAACACAGCCTATATAGTGCACCATAAAATACCCACAATTCACAGCGATTTCTAGTTAACAGCGAATGTGCCCTACAATTTCTCCCGTATACCACAATGCAATGCGGTCGTGTTAGCTCACGAAGTTAGCTCACGACTTCCATAACGGTAGCTATTGGTGGCTAAAGCAGTGGCTAGCAGACAGCACCACAGTTGACAAAACCATACTTGCACATCATTAGAATTTCAACAATTTATTTGGGATTTAACATTCAAAACTAAACATGCAAACCCGATACTACCTGAGTACATTTCAACCTGCTGTCATGAGTGCCCGGTTTGTTTACGTGATACTGGGCGCGTCCGCTTGCGTCACCTGAATATCCGGCACTTTTTTTTTGACGCAAATGACGCTCAGTGTAGTGTCCGAAAACAGTTTAATCGTTCACTACATATGGAACACTACATAGGGAACACTATATAGGGAATAGGGAATGAGTGAACGGTTTCGAACACAGCTCAGTTTGCGAATGGTTAGCTAGGCGTAGCTAGCTACAACATCATAATGGACATTCTCAAATGGTTAGCTAGGCATAGCTAGCTACAGCACCATAATGGATATTCTCAAATGGTTGCAGCTGACCACCAGCAACACAACTGCCACCGAGGCAGACTGTGGCAGCCAGCACAGTGTGCTCTGCAGCTAGCTACTAGTGCACCCCCACTCATTTCAGATGCACCCTTAGTGATTTTGTTCTGGAACCGGGCCTGGTCCAGATCAGATAAGTAATGTCCATTACTGTTCCGAGATCAGTTCAGATCTCACTGCCTCCCTGCTTAATTACATACCTTTAACGTTGTTTTCCGGACTGAGGTCACCGAGATAAATTGTAAAGCCTTCTCGTAGGAGAGCTGGGTGACTCATCCATTTCATCCATATCTGTCCGCTGCCATTGCTTTTTGATCACATTTTGTGCGTGTAATTCAATTTGGGAAGTATGCACAGGGCAAATGTGTGATCTATAGATACTGAGTCAGAACGCGACCAATGGCAATAGGTTATTATAACGTAATTTGAAGAGCCGACTAAAAGCACATAGTGATGAGATCACAGAGCCTTTTTTTTTTTTTTACTCTCGCAGGCAAGTGCGCGCAGCCGTGTCACGCGACGTCTACAAAATGAATCACCGGAAGACGAGCCCATCCCGCGATGCGTTTATCATAATGGGAATCTACGGCGAAGACACGGTGGCTTCTGCTTTGCAGAGGACAGCCGGGTCACTCGGAGATGAAGTGCTTAAAGTCAGGGTGCGTTACGATGAGGTAAGACTTGCAAATGGAGCTTCCGCGTGCTGCCATTGTCTGCGGCGCCAGGTCCGGATTGCAGAGAACAAAGCAGCATTGCATCAGACCTAAGGGGTGGAGGGCGTTTAATAAATGGCGTAGGGGCCTTTATTAGTCTCTGTAATCCCAGACGCGGGGACAGGATGGCACTGGTGTATCCCGGGAAGGACGCATAGCACGGCGGTTAAGTTGCTGGGCTTGTAGCTCAGGGGGTTGCTTGTTCGAATCCCTGGTGGCGCACTGTCCTCGAAACCTTCAGTAGAAAACCAAACTATACCCAGCTGTATAAATGGATACTGCGTGTCTGCTAAGAAAATAACGAATGTTACGCAGAAACTGGGGAAAGTCTTAAAAATCAGCGTGAACGACACCTTCTCGCCACAAGGGGACAGCAGAGTGACACATAATGCGTATTCAGGTCCAGCTGTTGCTCTCTCAGGACTGCAACTGGCATTTCTGCCATCCGTTACAACTATCAGTAACTGTCAGCACGGTGCCGGCTATATCTGTTTAAAAATAAATTACCAACCATCACAGAATCCCGTTTGAGTTTGACAGCTGTTTGTTAGCCGTTCAACAAGCACAATGATTGTCTACAGGGTAAGCCTCCCAGCACTAGTCAAGATATACTTTGTATGCGACCGACAGGGGCCGACGCCTGTGAACAACAGATATTTAATCGCCAGCCACACAAATATGACTACTGCCCACGATGCACAATATGATGACTGGTACCTTGTGTCATTTATCTGGCATCTTGATGGACTGTGGCCTACGGCTTTCTTATGAATTGGGGGGGCGGCCATCTGTGCCTTAATATAAGAAACACATTTCTGAATAGCCCTGCCGTTGGGCCACTCGTATCAAGAGAGGCTACAATGTCACATCTGAGTGTAAAAAAATCAGGTGTTTTCCTCAACAAGTCTGATGCTTTTTAGAGATAAATCAGGCCTACCTGGCCCCCAATTCATACGACAGCCATAGGTGTCAGGACAGAGTTGTGACCGTGATTAGCGGCCATTGGTCACTCGGAGTGAGGGAGTAACCAATCGCCTAGAGGCAGCGGAGCGCAGTGGTCGGGCTGGGGTGTAGGGTTTGACCAAGGCTGTGAGGTAGGGACGGGACATTCCATTCACAGCCCGGTAGGCCAGCACCAGTGTCTTAAATCTGATGCGAGCGGCTACTGGGAGCCAGTGAAAGGTGTGGAGGAGTGGGGTGGTGTGGGAAAACTTGTATACCAGATGGGCTGCATCATTCTAGATGAGCTGCAGGGGCCTATTTGCACGTGCGGGAGTAGGGCACGTAGACTGCAACTCAAGGAGAAAGAGCGAGAGACTCAGCAGGGGTAGAGAGAGAGAGAGGAGAGAGACTCAGTAGAGAGAAAGAGAGGTGGGGAGAGATCAATTAAGAGCGAAACGCAGAAAGAAAGGGAGAGAAGGAGAGGGACGGAGAGAGACTCAGCAGTGAGAGCCAGTAGAGTAGCCCCCACGGGGCTCCGTGTGTGAGAGTTGTGTAATGGAGGAGTTTAGCCGAGCCAACGGTTTGAGATCTCACGAGGAGCAGTGATGTCACGGGCAGACAGACGAAGCCCTCCTATTGGAGCGCAGGCACTCTCTGACACAGCTGTGGATGAAAATACTCCATATTCCTGAGAGTGCCGCTTGGTTTCCGAACATCATATGTGTTCCATTTCGATGCAGTCTTGACAACCAGATCATTAGAGTAAGGTAACATGCGCAGCAGGTTCCTTTCAGTGTTTTATTACACACACTTTACACAGTATTTACAACACTGTCACGTTCAAAATTCAAGCATGTGTGTGTATATTTACAGTCAGGTCCATAAGTATTTGGACAGTGACACAATTTTCATCATTTTGGCTGTGTACACCAGCACAATGGATTTGAAATGAAACAATCAAGATGTGTTTTAAGTGTAGACTTTCACCTTTAATTTAAGGGTTTTGTCAACAATATTGTATGAACCGTGTAGGAATTACAACCATTTTTATACATAGCCCCTCCAATTTTAGGGGCTCAAAAGTACCAGACGCTGGGTTTCTTCCCTGGTGATGCTCTGCCAGGCCTTTACTGCCGCTGTCTTCAGTTCCTGCTTGTTCTTAGGATGTTTTGCCTTCAGTTTTGCCTTCAGCAAGTGAAATGCATGCTCAATTGGATTCAGATCGGGTGATTGACTTGGCCATTGCAGAACATTCCACTTCTTTGCCTTAAAAAAGTATTGTGTTGCTTTCACAGTATGCTTCGGGCCATTGTCCATCTGCACTGTGAAACGCCATCCAATGAGTTTTGAAGCATTCAGAAGCATCTGAATCTGAGCAGACAATATATCATCAATAAATACAAGGGAACACAGTACAGTTTCATTGGCAGCCATACATGCCCACGCCATAACACTACCTCCACCATGCTTCACAGATGAGGTGGTATGCTTTGGATCATGAGCAGTTCATTCCATTCTCCATACTCTTCTCTTCCCACCGTTCTGGTACAAGTTGATCTTTGTCTCATCTGTCCATAGGATGTTGTTCCAGAACTGTACAGGCTTTTTTAGATGTTTTTTGGCAAACTCTAATCTGGTCTTCCTGTTTTTGAGGCTTACCAATACCAATACATCTTGTGGTAAACCCTCTGTATTTACTCTGGTGAAGTCTTCTCTTGATTGTTGACTTTGACACAGATACGCCTACCTCCTGGAGGGTGTTCTTGATCTGGCCAACTGTTGTGAAGGGGTTTTTCTTCACCAGGGAAAGAATTCTTCTGTCATCCACCACAGTTGTTTTCCGTGGTCTTCCGGGCCTTTTGGTGTTCCTGAGCTCACCAGTGTGTTCTTTCTTTTTAAGAATGTACCAAATAGTTGATAGTTGGCCACACCTAATGTTTTTGCAATCTCTTTGATGGGTTTGTTTAGATTTTTCAGCCTAATGATGGCTTGCTTCATTGGCAGTGACAGCTCTTTTGACTTCATATTGTGAGTTAACAGCAACTCACAATGCATTGAGTTGAGTTGCTGCCACATGATTGGCTGAACTCTTCATATATCGTAATGTATCATACAGAGCAAAAGGTTGGCATAGGGGAGGGAGCATAACAGGAAGTTGGACAATTAGGCATGTGTCCCCCCTCCTCACACAGGGTATTTTTTGCGGGTCAATGCCTGACAGGATGCACCTGCCATCCCCCACACCGCTCCTCAGGGCAGGGCCCAAGACGTGGGCGAGGCCTCTTACGAAACCCACCTATCAGGTCTGCAGCATCAGTTGACACCTTTAAAAACGCAGCCGAGAACCGACTCATCTAGGATGGCTTTTATTTAGCATATTTTCCGCATTTTTGTTACCGCATTTTTTTTAACCTTTTTCCTTTTTTCTCTGATTGTGCGTTGCCTTTCATCATGCCACGTCTCTATATATATATATGTAAACGTTGCCCTCGCCTGTGCAGCACTTTGGGTTGCAAACCGTCTTATGAAAACTGGCATAAAAAAACCCCATTATTTTTATTGTTATTATCATTTGTGGGAGGCACTGGCAGAGCGTCACCAGGGAAGAAACCCAGCGTCTGGTACTTTTGAGCCCCTAAAATTGGAGGGGCCATGTATAAAAATGGTTGTAATTCCTACACGGTTCATACAATATTGTTGACAAAACCCTTAAATTAAAGGTGAAAGGACACTGCTTGGGACGCTGCTGTTCGGCGATTAGCGGTTCGGGGAGTGTGTGGAACATTCTGAAAACACCAGCAGGAAACTCCTGCTCTTTAAAAAAAAAAAATATGTATTTATTGTAATAAATTTTGTTTCAGATTTTTTCCTGTTTTTCTCCCCAATTTGGAAGCCAATTATATCCTCGGCCAAATGCCGTCCTCGATCGGGACTAATGGCCAGGGCTGGTCTGGCTCTGAACCGTGTCCCTGAGAGGCAGCTCACACTCATACAGGACCAGCCAAATACGGGTGCATTAGACCGCTACGCTATCCGCCAGCCCTCCAAAACTCCTGCTCTTTAACAGCGATGTTTCCCGCGCCTCAGCTCGGGGGTTCGTGACGGGAGGCGGACGGGCCCGGCGGCCCAGCTGACGGACAGTACGGGGCCCTTACGTATATGCTGTCCCTCTGGTAGCGCTGGTACAGGTTGTGCATGATGGCGGCCTCATGCAGCTCGGCCAGCGAGGACATGTCCTCCACCCCATCGACGCTGCTCTTGTGCATGGGCTGCACCCTCGCCCTGTTCACCTCCGCCGCCTGCACACAGATCACCTGAAACACACAACAATATCACATTTAATATCATAAACGTTGAAGTAAGCATTGAATCCCGCCTGCAGACTGATTACCTGAAAAATGCAGGAGACATCTTACTGCCAGTGCATATGAATATCATATTTAATATCATAGGCATTGAAGCAGTGAATATTTATCTTTGCTGAACTTTAAAATATTATTTTTTATTTTATTTATATATATCTTTTTTTTACACTGGAAACTTTGCTTGCTTCGTGGTCTATGTCAGGTGAACTTGGCAGTCAGTCTTGAGACAAAATGAATATTGACTCATGCACGACTAGAAATGATCCCTGCAAAATATGCCGACTATTAGCAAAGACACTTTTTTTATTTTTCTATTTTCTCTTTCTGCAGTTTTTTCCCCATTTTTCTCCCAATTTAGTAGCCAATTATACGCTCATTTGTCATGTCAATTATCCCCTCCCTCATATTGAGAGCTCGCTGCCGTAGTCCTGAAACCGGCAGTGACATGCGGCGGAGCACCGCCTCTTCCAAGTCAGGACTCACCAAGCCGTCACTGTAATTCCAGTATTTGCACAGGGCCACTCCTATACGCATCGGCTTCCCTCCCCCCACCCTGGGGTGGACAGCCAATTAACGCCCCCTAGTGCTACTCCCGGTCAGAGCTGAAACTGTCGCGACCTGGTGGAATCGAACCCCGGTCGCAGTGGGTGGCATCGGACGTTCTACTGCTACACCACCTGGGAGGCCCCGGCAAAGACACATGTACAACGACGTCTGTTTTGGACTGTGCTGCCAGCACGTTCTCATGGCTTTCAAGCAAGGGGGACGTAATGAAAGGGAATGTTTTATATTTGCTCATTACTGGGGGGGGACAGATATGATTGTTTTGAATATTGGGGGGGGGACACATCTCTCTCTCTCGCCTGTCCCCCCCACTCGTTACGCCTATGATTTCAAGGGCCTCTCCTCCCCTGAACCCAAGCCTGGAGACATTTCAGTGCCTCAAAGCAGAATGCTCTCTTTTTCTAAAAAAAAGTTTTAAAAATATGGAGACAAAACTCTTTTTCCCTTTTGTCTCTTGCTTGTCTTAAAACCACTGTCTTTATCTCCTCGGATGAACTCGGCATTCAGGGATGCCGATTCTAATTGAACGGTGTTCTGAATTTAGTGCCCACAGCGTACTAGTGAACCACTGCTCAGCAGACTAGACGATGCCCTTTATACGAGGAGTTGAAAAGCGCATCCAAGGCTGAATTATGCACAGAGGCACCCTTGTTTTTAGCCGTTGAGGAGTGTTTCTGCTCCCGAATGCTTCACACGAACACGTCCTTCAGTGCAGAAATGCACAAGAAATTTGCCAGCAGGGAAATGGGAACACAAAAAAGGTTCAATGTTCAAAAACGAGAGAAAATGTCAAACATCTCCCACTTAAGAGTAATGTTAGCCCTGTTTGACTAATCGCACGGCTGTTCGCAACGAGCAGCGCTCTTCACATGCAAAGCCAGTGCAATTCAATGACTGTCGAGTTCGCACCATTTGCTGCGCAATGCTAACGTCGGTGGCGATGCTCTGCCTCTACTGCGAGCGTGCACAGTGCTGAGTATGTCACGTGTGTGAGATGGTTGAGCGGAAGGGGAAGGAGGCCGCTGCCTTGATGGCTGGTGCCAGAGGAAAAGAAACGATACAAAATAGACATTTGTGGGATGACGGTAAACCAGCATTTCAGCCAAAAGTATGAATCGCCCAGCAAGGCGGGAGTCGGGCTAAGAAATGCCACCCCCCTCCCCCAGACCCATCCATCCGTCTGCTTATTTCCCGACTGCTGGGTCAGTGCTCCTGTGTGTGGGGACGGACGACGCTGGAGGGAGGAGGACGAAAGAACAAGTCAGCAAAATGATCCAATGACCAATAAGTGCAAATATCACCCCAGGGACCCAGCGGGTGGCGTGACTTCACTAGTCACGGGGGGAGAAAAATAGTTATTTCACGGAATATGAATAATTGATCATTTAAACCGCGTCTGTTACCGTACGGGCAATGCGGGAAGCACAGTTTCCCAGTGAAGGTCCGCGAAAACAGAAGAGGTAACACTCGAACGAGCGAGGGACTGCAGGCCGCTGGACCTCTCCTAGCCCGGGTCAGGGCCGCCTGAGTGTCCCGGCCCCCCGGGTCACCAAAGCGTCGCCTTTAATTTGGCGGCACCCTGTGTGTTTTAAGTCACGTTTCCAGGCGCGCCTCTGTCTCTAGTGGGGAAACTGGGTGCTGTCAGGACCCGGAGTGTCGCGCCGCAATGCGCAATCGCGGATGGGCTTTTTCTGCGGTGGAGGGGCGCATTAGTCGATGACGCACGCCGTCCCGGGGGGCGGGGGGGGGGGTGGGTGCGGTTATCTTTCAGAGAGAGGCGATGGCGGAACGCGGCGGTAATGGAGAGCGCCCGGAGGCCGAGGGCCCTGCGCACGGGCGGCAGATCCATTACGGGAGGACGAGCGCTCTGCCCGCCCCGGTCCCATTCTTCTAGCAGGCTCCTTAAACCCCGCCCCCGCCGACGTTTTCAAAACGCTCTTTCCCTCGCGCTTCCAGTTTTCCAAGCTGTGCGCCGCGAACCCCCGCTGTCGATTTGGGAGGGCGCGGACGAGCACGCGCTCTCCTCCGGGATGGGCGACGACCTTTTCACAACGCAGATGAAGAGTCGGAGGAAGACGCTCCACGCGCAGCGCCCGATTGAACCGGCAGGGGTCGCTGGTGTGCGGTGAGACGCGGGCGTCCATCCCCTCCCATTGATTCGCCCGATCGACGCAGCGATTGGTGCGCCGGCGCGGTCTGGATTCTAAACCGGTGGGCGGGGCCCGTCCTCACATTGGGACAGGGCCGTCCAGCAGCCCCTGGAAAAGTTGATTTTAAATAGAGCCATTGCACACCGTGGATGAGTGTGTGTGTGTGTGTGTGTGTGTGTGTGTGTGTGTGTGTGTGACTGGGTCAGTGTGAGGACAGGGTGGGGGTAGTTCAACAGGAAATGTACTCTAACACTGTCAGGCGCCCAAACAGACGGTGGGCGGAGGTTTTAAGATTTGATTTACACTCAATTTCCACAAAGTGTACACTCTGATTAATTGAGCCAAATGCATGGTGAGGATATAAATCTAAAATCCAAAGCCCCCGTCATACACACGCACACACCACACAGGCATTGGTACATCGAGGCATAACCGTATCTACCATTGAGGACACCGAGGTCATGACCTCAGTATAGTAGAGTTGTATTTTTTTAATTTTTTTATCTTTTTCTTTACATACTGATTCAGTGTAATACTGAATAAACGTGGTGAACTACTGTACATAAAATGACTTCACTTCCGTATAGCAAAGATTTTGTACAAAGCCAAGATTACCGATGACTCGCCTGATCACAGTCATCATCATTACTTCTGTGTGTGTGTGTGTGTGTGTATGTGTGGTGAAGTGGACTCGTCCCGAGCAGGCGGATCTCATCGTTAGTACAAAATCTTTGCTCAGCAAAGATGGCGCAGTGACACTTGGGACAACTTTGCTGCACAGCGGGAGCTGTAACTCAGACTGCTGGTCTGAAGCCAAACTAAGCATGGTCTAGGTGTAGAGATCTCTCACATTATAAAAAAGACTGCTTGTATTCTAACCAGATTAATGCTATTAATCTCCAGAGATCATCTATCGATAGCTACTTTGTGTGTAATTTTGTGTAGTTGCTAGCCAAGCGTAGTCTCTGTCTACAGTTACACAAACCACTTTTTAGTCAGACTACAGTGGTGATAGGATAATTTACATTAGCCAACATAGCATACATTGACAGTGGCGATGGGCACAAAGCTAGCCACATTTTAGTGTACATTTTCAGTAACCATTCATAAAATCATGAGTCTACTGCCCTTGTGGTGAATTAGCTACAAGGGTAGACTGATTACATAAAATATTTCTTAGTGACATTTCTCGTGACGAAGCCCCCTAGAGGGGGTAGGTCTCATGACCTCGGCAATTCTCGACTCCTGGATACGGCAGGACAAATGACAAATGGCACGTTCAGACTGCTGAAATCCAGTTTAACGGGAGAGCGCTCCAGGGGTTCTTCGGGGATCAATACAATCGCTGAGGGTCGCACTCCATTCTGGGAGGAAGGACGATCAAGGACGTACCTCTGACCCCTCCCCCCCAGGGTCTCGGCACTTAAACACAGATACTGGGTTTCACTGTGTCCGCACGCCTGGCCCTCCTGCATTTAGTCATCGGCCGCATGACAAAGCACAGCCAACACGGCGTCTTTTATGCTACCAATTGTGAGAACAAATGCAGTCAAAAGAACGGTGTTATACCGAGCCATGTTTGAATGGAATTCACTACCCAGCTACATAGCACAGGAAAATAGTAAAACTCGATTTAAATTCTTATTAAAAAAATATCTAAAAGTTATGAATTGAAACGTGTTATGTGTGAGGCATGTATGTAATGTTGTTTTAGTCTTGTCTGTTTTGTAATGTTGCTAGTCTTGTCTTGTCTCTTGTTTTATTCTTATGTTGTAATATTGTATATGTTTGTTTCAGTTTTGTCTGTATGAGTTCAATGTGATGTTTGTCATGTGCAATGTTGGAATGTCATGTTGCCTTGTCACTTGAAGCTGTTTGACGACCCCAGGAAGAATAGCTACTGTAGTTGCAGTAGCTAATGGGGATCGAAATAAACTAAACTAAACACGCCAGACCCACGCTACTGCGAGAGCTGCAGCAGTGCGAGCGTTCTGGTCAGGGAAAGTCAATTAGTTCTGCTCAGGGAAAGTGTTCAGAAACGGATGCACGCTCTGCTATTAGGGGTGGGTTTCAGCGACGCTCCTGAAACAAAAGCCGTCGACCTGGCAAAAAAAAAAAAAAAAAAAAAAAAACCCGGTCTCTCGGGCTAATTCAGATCACTAATGCAGGCCAGGCTCTGCCGACATAAGAAAAAAAAGAAAAAAAAGTGTGGCTCAGAAACGAATGCCGTCACAGTGACCGTTGCTCCCCCTATAGACCCCCCTCCTTCGACACGCAAAGGATCCGATCGCGACTCCGTCCAAACTCGTGTATGAATATACGAGCAGTGCTCTCCATCAGTCTCTCCGCACTGCGTAATGGAAATGTTCATTCCTCCAGCCCACAAGTCGACGACATTTGCATCGCTAGGATGATAATATAATAATAATATATGCCGTTTAGCAGACGCTTTTATCCAAAGCGACTTACACTAGTGAAGGTATACATTTTTCAGTACATGTGCTCCCAGTGGGAATTGAACCCACAACCTAAGCGTTGCCAACGCAGTGCTCTACCAACTGAGCCACACAGAAACATTGGAATCAAAATCTGCCTTGCCGTGGGCCATAAGGGGATGGCGCCTGAAGCATTGACAAACGCTAAAGCATGGCGGCTCGGCGGTCCTTGCACGCTGGTTTCGGGCGGGGGTCCTGGAGCACACTGAATATTTCGGGTTCGCAGGCAGACGGCCTCGGGTCACGGTAAATCACCGGGACGGCGCGAGAAAACGAACACATTCTTGTGCAGGTCTGCAGGTGTGATCCCCGAAGAGAGGGCCGCAGCTGAGGGGAAATCCCAGCAGTCTGTGTTTCCCCTTCCCTTCGCGTTAACCTGCACCGGTTCCCACGCTCAGCCATGCGTGTGTGTGTGTGTGTGTGTGTGTGTGTGTGTGTTTGTTTGTGTGGTTGTCTGTTTGTGTATATGTGTATTTGTGTTTGTGTGTGTGTGTTTGTGTGTGTGTGTGTGTGTTTGTGTGTGTGTATGTGTGTGTGTTTTTGTGTGTTTTTGTATGTGTGTGTGTTTTTGTTTGTTTGTTTGTTTGTTTGTGTGTGTGTGTGTGTTTGTGCGTGTGTATGTGTGTGTGTTTTTGTGTTTGTGTGTGTGTTTTTGTATGTGTGTTTTTGTTTGTTTGTTTGTTTGTGTGTGGTGTGTGTGTGAATCATTTTACATGCTCTGTTTCATTCAGTGCCATGACCTCCCGTCTCAAGACTGTCCCCAAAACATGCCATCCACTTCCCAATGACTCCCATTCCATTCTCATGGCTCTCTTGCGACTCTGATTATAATAATAATAATAATAATGATAATTTTATATATATTATCACTTCATTTGTGTCTATTTGGCAGACAACCTTGTCCAGAGTGAGTTACGGAGCATTACAGTGCAGAATACACACCGCAAACAAGCAGGTGCAACACAGCCTGCAGCGCACAGCTATACCCAAAAGGACAACACGGAGGCGGCATCTCTGATCAAAATGCAGATCCCTAAGCGTAACTCCAGTGTGAGTCATGGCAGTAACTAGTCGTCAGCTACCAGTGCCAGACGTGACTCAGTTCTCCCCGCTCAACCGGGGGGCGGACTGGGGCAGGTCGCCGTCACGCGGACACAAGCCGCAGCCCGAAGAGGTGAAGGTGCCGAGCCGTCGCAATGGTAGCGAGCGTTTGGCCGAGGACGACGTTTCAGTCAGCGTTCTCCTGTCGCCATTCTGTTTAACGGCTGCACAATTTCATATAAGGACCGCGTAACGCTTTTTTGTAAGTCGCTCTGGATATGAGCGTCTGCTAAAAGCCTAAAATGTCAAAAGTCAAATGTAACGACTCCGCTGACAAAATGTGAACTGTGCTGGGGCAGTACTGCTGAAAGGACGGGACCATTACCCAGGTTAGAGCGGGTGGATTTTTCTTTTTTACCAACAAGCAGTTCCCCCTACCGTTCTCACACCTGACAGCAAATGGCGCACAGGAAGCCCATGGAAGATGTCTTTCTCTGACGTTCACCGTCAGCCAGCTCCGCTCCAAATGTTCCTCCCCGCCACACGTTGCGGTGCTGCCGCGGCAGAGTCTGGGCGAAGGTCAGCGTTCGCGCGCTGATGGGATGGTCGCACGGGGCCCGGAATTATTGGGAGAATATCAACATCGTTACTATTGATACGACAGTAGGTTTTATTCAATCGCACGACCGGCAGAATTTGAACATGGTAACGCGTTTCAGATATTTCAGCGTCGTGAAGCCGGCTCCCTCTGGTGGACGTATGAAATCAAGCACGGGCGCTCAGTATTTCACTCCTTGTTTCCTCACACAAGCGACGATGTGGTCAACGGCTTTCTTAAATTGTGATAATGTACAGGTTGGGGGGACCCAGAACGGAGGCGGACGTCGAGATCCGGCCCTGCCCGAGGGAGCGGAGCGGCGGCTGGATCTGCTTACGAAGTCACACGTTCTCTCTGGCCCGTGATGCTACAGTAGACCAGACTGAATTTACATTTTAACATTTTAGGCATTTAGCAGATGCTCTTATCCAGAGCGACTTACACAGTTTACATTTCTTACATACAGTCCATTTATACAGCTGGATATTTTACTGAAGCAATTCAGGTTGAGTACCTTGCTCAAGGGTACAACAGCAGTGCCCCACCTGGGAATTGAACCTGCAACCTCTGAGTTACAAGCCCAGCTCCCTAACCATTACACTACACTGCCAGAATTTGTTTCCTGACTTCCGTTTTGTGCGGCCGCGCGTTTCTCTGAAGCCTCAAGAAACATAAACCGCGTATGAAATAATAAACAGTCGGGGGGCAGCACTAAATTCCGCATTGGGGACGGGATGTGGGGTTTCAAGGCACAAAGCACGTAGCGTGATCTTTCCTTGTTTTGGTTTAAATGGGAGCGTGTCACACTCACACGGGGGGGAGAGACAGTGTGCGGGGAAATGTAAATGGCTTTTAAAAGACTTATTTAAACTGAATTAAAAGCTATTTTACTACTATTATAAGAGAAATGGGTATGAATTCCTATGAATACCCTCGTCATAATGCTTTATAAGCATATTTACGATGCCTTATGAGCTATGCATGATGTCTTATAATGCTTGCAGTGACACACACACACACACACACACACACAACACACATGTACACAAACTCTCACAGACACACACTCACACACACGCCCACACACATGTACAGTCACACACACACTCTCACAGACACACACACACACGTACACAAACTCTCACAGACACACACTCACACACACGCCCGCACACATGTACAGTCACACACACACTCTCACAGACACACACACACAGGTGTAAACACACTCTCACAGACACACACACGCACACACAACCACATCTGTCTTTCCTGTTGCTAGGCTCACCAGGCTGCTCCACCTCCATATGTGTCAGAAGTGTATGTGGCTTGCTTGTGAGTGGAGGGGAAAATTTTTAAACAAAATCGAAAATGTTAAGAAAAGAAGTGTACGTTGCTTATCGCGCCATATTCTGTCATCCGCTGGAATTCAATATGGCGTAAACGTAAAAGATGTTTAATGCTGTGTGTGAAGTTCACAGCGTACTCTCTCACACACGCATATGAGTGCACACAGCAAACAAATGCACACAAACACATGCACACGCACAAACACACACATACACACACAAACACAAACATGCACACACACACACAGACATTATGTAGTGTATATCCACATGAATCTCTCTCTTCCATTGATCTGTGAGTCTTTAACCCTGAGGATCAGTGCTGTCCAAATGGAGGCTGCTACACTGCAGTGTGTGTGTGTGTGTGTGTGTGTGTGTGTGTGTGTGTGCGTGTATGTGTATGTAATTAGGAGGGAAGCTGCCACACTTTCACTGTACTGATTTACAAACTGATCCTAAGCCGTCAGTCAGAGTTATAGAACCCTCCTGAGCACAAAGCCCCAAGACCAGGCAGCGCCCACTCCCAGAGAGCAGACGGGACCCAATTCTCTCACTCTGTCTCTTTCTCCCTCTTCCCTCTCTCCCTCCTTTCTCCACCTGTCAGTCTCAGCTGAGGCCAGCCTGTGAGCTCGTGCGGCCTGTCCTCTCTCCCACAGACACCGGTTCCGGACTACGAGCTCACAGACACTATAGAAGCTCACAGGATACATTTCCTGCTTTATCCGAGTCCTGTTTCCGCAGCCTGGCTAACACTGACAGCAGGCCCAATCAGAGTCAACGGATTCCAAACGGTTTCAGCCAATGGCAGTGATGGATGGGAAGCAGCGGCTATGAATACGCTTAATGTGGACTTTAAAGCTTACACTGGCATTCCGGAAATATACAGTCTGTCTGAAAATCTGGCAACGTTTCAGTTTTAGACTTTTAGACGCACCAAAAAAAACCTATTTGCCAGCTCGCATTCCGCCTCGATGAGAAACCTGGCGGGCGCGTCGCTTCATTCCATTTTGTCCTCGGCCGTGAAGAGCAGGGACGGAACGGAGCGGCCACGCCCTGGCTAATCTCCACATGTGCGGCCCGTGTGTGCTGCTGATGAATATGCATGGTTGCGTGCGGGACAGGGCAGTTGAAGTCCCCAGCTGAGGGGAGATCAATGGAGAACTGCAGGGGGGCGGCCAGGGTCAATATACAGGGGAGGCAGCCGCGGCGTACTGGCCCATCTGCCTTGCCGAGGACACACCCGCCCCCAGTGACTTCTGCGTGGGTCAGACAACAGCGAAAATGACAGAGTGGATAAGGAACACAAGCTGTTTTCGTGGCCATGCCCCCCACTTCCTCCTCACTCACGCAATGTGCATTTCAGTTTGCATCTAGTGTTAGTGCAACACAGTACTGTACTGTATACTCTGCAAAATAAACATGTGCATGTAGATGATATAACTACACAGGGATGTTTCTTTGGGTGTGGTGGATTCAAATATGCACGCACACACACGCACGCACGCACGCACACACACACAAATGTACACACGCACACAAATTGACACACATACAAATACATGCACATGCTCACACACACACATGCATGCACACACAAACTTACACACACAAACACAAGTACAGGCACAGACACACACACAAACATTCACTGACATGCATACACACACACACACACACACACACGCACCATTTGTAACGGCATCTCCACAGCCTTTGATGTAATACGTTGATTTGCATGAAACTGGAAAACACTCTCACAGCGTGATTTGACAAATTAAGGAAAGAGGACTCTGGGCCTTGCTGACCTACATTTACAAAATCAAATATCTGCAGTATTAGCATAACAAACATGCTGATATTAAATTAAACAACGACACATTACACTTGAGGAATATTTACTTCATTTGCCCAGGGAGTGGAGCAACAAGAAAGAATCGGCGAAAAGAAGAAATGGTCAGTGTGGAGTATTTGTTCAAAGTTACCTAATGGAATGAACATTTCAGAGGAAACCTCCATAGCTCAAGAGCAGTGCGTTCAAAAAAGGGAATTAACCCAGAGAAAAAGAAAGCAACAAGAATGACAAAAAAAAGGTGTGAGCTAGAGAGCGCAGGCAAGCACAAATAAGACAGGTTCAACGGTCACTGTTGACATTCAGGTCGCACATTTCTCCCTGATCTACTTTTCCCCTAGTTTACTCTTACAGCCGTCCTTTAAATTAGGAGACAGGCACACGTGGGTATCAAAGCTTACTGGAGGATTTGACCTTGAAAAGTCCAAAACGGTGAGCAGAGGAGATCCACCCGTCAGTGATTGCAGGGAAAGTCAATCCCAAGCGACGGACTGGCGTTTCCGTTTCTAGCACACCGTGCTGGTTACCCCACACGTGTCTAATCTAGGAAAGAGACAATGTGGCTCCTACAGCATGCATATACTTAAGAACTGCTTTCGGAGTTGCATTGTCTCAGGAGAATACCTGATAGAGCTAATAAACAGCTTAGGCCAGCACACTACCTTTAGAGTGCTTCTGTAGGCAGGCTCCTGCTAGACATTTTTATAGCTTTCGGTGGAAGGCTACACATCCAATTTGCATAAATGTTTTTCTAATTCTCCTCCCTGTTCCTCTCTTTCTCTCCCTCTCTCTGTCTCTCTCTCTTCCTTTCTCTCTCTCATTTACTCCCTGTGGGTGCCCCACTGTTTCCAGGACACTACTGTAGCTCCACCCCCCCCATTCAGACTGGTGCCATCTGTACCCTGAGCGGGGCAGCAGTGAGGGAGGAGGGCGTGGCACGCCCCAACAAAGGAGGTGGAGCAGCCTGGTGTGCCTAGCAACAGGAAAGACAGGTGTGGTTGTGTGTGCGTGTGTGTGACTGTACATGTGTGTGTGTGTGTGTCTGTGAGAGTGTGTGTACACCTGTGTGTGTGTGTGTGTGTGTCTGTGAGAGTGTGTGTGACTACATGTGTGCGGGCGTGTGTGTGAGTGTGTGTCTGTGAGAGTTTGTGTACGTGTGTGTGTGTGTGTGTGTATGTATTGTGGCGTCCCCAAGGGTTGGGCGACACTCACTGACCTTTCAGAGGGCGTAGGCAAGTGCAATAACACTGAGGAGGCAGTAATATCAGCAGAAATGATGATTTATTTAAACAAACAACACAAAACGCAGGGTGGGGTCTTTTGGGGCATACGAACACAAAGTCCACAATCCTTGTCTCTTTGTCGATGTCCGTTCCAAATCCGCAATCCAGGTCCAAGTTCCGTTGTCCAGTCCGTAATCCAATTCCAAGTAATCCAATCCAAACACAAAACAAACACACTTTCAAAACTCTCTCTCTCTCTCTCAAAACTCTCTCCAAAAACTCTCTCCAAAAACTCTCTCCAAAAATACTCTCCAAAAATACTGGCTGGTCAATAGACTTCACAGTTATCTTTTCTCTCTCTCACTCACTCACCAACTCCTCACAACCACGTTCCTACTCCTCTCCAAGAACAATGGGATCGAGTCCTTTAAATAGGCCTTGCAATGGCCTTCAGCTGGTCGTTTGCTCCCCATGCCTGACTTCGTTCAGGTGTTGCGGTGGCATGCTGGGAAATGTAGTGAAAATGGCTGCCATGTGTTGTAGGCCAGGCAGCCATTTCCTAGTGCAGCCCATCCGGCTGCCACACACCCTCCTCCTCAGCTCTGACCTTGGGAGGGCTGAGCGGCCTATTCCCAGCGGCCACCAGGAGGGTCCCCTCTCCAGGTCCACTCAGGCAGTTTTCCACCCGGTCAAACGTCCAGATCCCATCTCCATTCGCCTGAAAAAATGTCTGGCAGACATTAATGAGTGACGAAGTTGCTCACCTTTTCTGCCACAAAATGGCCACCAGTGGGTACAGGCTCTGGGCTCCACGGACGGAGCGGTCACCGCTCCTGTTCTGGTCTTCACCAACGCCCATGGCTCCACCAGTGCACGTGATGCAGCTTCATCATCTGGCGTCCTCTCTTGGGCCTTTTCCGCCACTGCCACGTTGCTTCCATGTGGTCAAGTGGGGTAACTGGGGAAAACACACTCTTCAGATGGTTAGCTTTATTCTTTACTTTATTTTTCATATTGGCATCTCCTTTCCACAGACGCTTCCCACGGTCCTTTCGTTTACAAGTCAGTCTATTTTGTTTCCCTTTTCTCTTCATGTGAGAGCTTCTGAACTCCCATTCTTTTCTCTGTCCGGTTAATGTTAGTGAGGGAGATGGACTTACCACGTCAGGAGATGGTCGGGTGCTCAAACAGGCCTCGGCCTTAATTAGGAGGCCTTCCTCAACCCTATGGTCCCCCCATAGCTCCTCTAGGCCCCCTTGAAGGTCCGGCAGGCTGAGTGGGACTGAGGACCATTGTCCCCACTCCAAGGTCTGGTCATCATGTCCTCCCAGTTCCGCTGGCTGCGAGACCTCCACCTGCGTGCTAGCGTCTTGGGTGACAGGAACACACTTTACACAGTCCAGCTCTTCACTCACCCCTTTCAGTCGGGCTTGTAGGTCCAGCACAGTCTCGGCTTGGACCTTCAGTACTTCCCGAAATGCATTTTCTGTGGCCCGCTGCTGGGCTTCCATCTCCGCCATTTTCCCCTGAAGCTGTGCGGTCTGCTCCAGCTGCAGCTTCTGGACTTGCTCCTGGTGCTCCAGCGCACTCTTCTCCGCCGTCTCATCCGCCTCTTTGAGTCTGCGCTCGAACCATCCCTTGGTGCCCTCCATGGACTGGATTTGAGCCTGCAGCTTCTCCACCGTCGGCTGTAGGCTCTCCAGCTCCCGAGTGCGGGCCTTCTCGTTGCGGAGTTGTGAGCGGATCTCCTCCTCGGCGCGGTTCTTGTCCTCGTGCAGGCCGCGCAGCTCCTTCTCGTAGCGCGCCCGCCCGCCCAGCACCTCCTTCTCGTGCTGCAGCCGCGCGTCGCTCAGCTCCTCCTTGTGCCGCGATTTCTCCTGCGCCACGTCAATGGCCAGCTCGTCCAGCATGGCCTGGCGCTTGTCCGCCGTCTTCCTGGTCTCCTCCAGCTCCTGCTGGAGTTTGTCCTTCTCTTGGCCCAGTTCAGTCACCTGCTCCAGGAGCCGGCTGTTGGCGCGGTTCACCTCCTGCAGCTGGGAGCTGACGCCATCTCTCTGGGCCAGGAGCTTCCCTGCTCGGTCTGCCTCTGCTGCAGCTCCATGTTCAGCGCCATTTCCTGCTCCACACTCTTCTCCAGCTGGGCCAGCTGCTCCGCAGGGCGTTGGCCTCGACCTGGTGCGTATCCCTGCTCTCCTGCTCCACTCGGCACCGGAGTTGCTCCGCCTCGGACGCATGGTTCTCCGCTGCTTTCCTTAGCTCTGCCTCCTTCTGGGCGAGCCTGGTCTGGGCATCCCCAAGGCCCTGGCATACTCATCTGTGGCCCGGTCCTGGGACTCCTGCATGTCCAGACAATGTCGCTGCTCATCCTCACGCATCTGGGTTAGGGTTCTCACCTGCTCTTTGAGCGCCAGGTTGTGGGACTCGACACGCCTCATCTCATCGCCATGGGACGCCTTCTCCTTTTCTATCTCCGCACCCATGATTCTCACCACTCCCAGGGAGTCCATGTGGTGCTCCTCTCGCAACTTCATTACTGCCATCATGTGGCGCTCCTGAGGCGCTCACCTCCAACTTTGCCTTGCACAGCTCAAGCTGGGCACTCTGCTTCAGCTGTTGGACCTCACGGAGGGTGACACGCCATTGGTCCTCCACCATGGCTGCCCGTCTCTTCAGTCTCTGCATCTCTTCCATCGTGGAGTCTGTTGCACAAACCAAACATAAACCCTGCTGCACTACCTCCTCTTGCCTATCTGTGCTGCCCTCTGCCCGCATTCTCTCGCATACCATATGTGGCGTCCCCAAGGGTTGGGCGACACTCACTGACCTTTCAGAGGGCGTAGGCAAGTGCAATAACACTGAGGAGGCAGTAATATCAGCAGAAATGATGATTTATTTAAACAAACAACACAAAACGCAGGGTGGGGTCTTTTGGGGCATACGAACACAAAGTCCACAATCCTTGTCTCTTTGTCGATGTCCGTTCCAAATCCGCAATCCAGGTCCAAGTTCCGTTGTCCAGTCCGTAATCCAATTCCAAGTAATCCAATCCAAACACAAAACAAACACACTTTCAAAACTCTCTCTCTCTCTCTCTCTCAAAACTCTCTCCAAAAACTCTCTTTCCAAAAACTCTCTCCAAAAATACTCTCCAAAAATACTGGCTGGTCAATAGACTTCACAGTTATCTTTTCTCTCTCTCACTCACTCACCAACTCCTCACAACCACGTTCCTACTCCTCTCCAAGAACAATGGGATCGAGTCCTTTAAATAGGCCTTGCAATGGCCTTCAGCTGGTCGTTTGCTCCCCATGCCTGACTTCGTTCAGGTGTTGCGGTGGCATGCTGGGAAATGTAGTGAAAATGGCTGCCATGTGTTGTAGGCCAGGCAGCCATTTCCTAGTGCAGCCCATCCGGCTGCCACAGTATGTATGTATGTGTGTGTGTGTGTGTGAGTGTTGTGTGTATGTGTATGTGTATGTGTATGTGTATGTGTATGTGTATGTGTAGAAACTAAAAAGCTCCCAAAGATAAACTCGGAATCTCAGAATCTCCCACCGTGCTAAAAACCCTGTTTCCATACAGTCTGAAATTACACAAAAAAGTGAGCTGGACTATGCAGGCCGCCCGCAAGTCTTGCAGTGGAAACCTATCGGCTGCTCATCCACTCTCCAACCATCTCCCACCCGCTCCTTCATTACTGGCTGTTCTTACACCTGGAATCAGGCAGCTCTCCTCTCATTCTCCCCATGAGCCTCTGCTGCTTCTAACAACGGGGCGCTGCTCGTGACACCTGCTGCCATGGTAACCCGTCACAAACCAATCAAGGCCCTGCGAATCGCCGTGATTGCGAAAGCGTTTCGGTTTGATTCCGTCGCGATATGAAAGGTCAGGCACACAGTTTACTGTAGAGTGCAGCATCACTGAGAGGTGGGGGGGGGGGAGGGGGATTGGAGGGGAGCACGCTGCTGAATTTGACACAGAACATCGGCAGTGTGGTCGGTGTCTTGGGAGCAGGCAGGAGGAGCAGAGTGCAGAGAGAGTCAGACTGGAGCGGTAGAACACAGAAAGCAAAGCAGGATGTAAACCAAAGAAGCAAAATGTTGGATGCCGAAGGAAGTGGCAGGGTGAAGCAAATCCACAAATTTTATAAAATATCTCATTAAAAATCCCCAAAGCCTGTCTGTGGGACTGCAGATGATTACCCCTCCGTGTCGATCTATGTTTTTTAAAAACGGAAAAACAGAGGGAAATCGATTTTGATAAGTGTGTAACACGTCAGCGGCTAGCTGTCAGGGGACGTGCCAGAGGCAACCTCACGGGGATCCTTGTTCCAATATACGCCATTTAGCAGACGCTTTTATCCAAAGCGACTTACAGTAGTGAATGCATATATTTTCAGTATATGTGGCCCCAGTGGGGATTGAACCCACAACCTACTGAGCCACAGAGAACCACCGTTCCGTTGTTTAACCCAAAGTGTTTCTCTTTCTCTGATCAATGGGGGTGTCATATGATTGGTTCTTCTGCCTGGTGAGGCCACTCCCACCCCATTTTCCACTCCAGGCATGGGTGGAGTCTGATTGAACCCGAGATTGTGGTCACATGACCTCTGCCCTCTCTGGACCCTCTCTGGACCTAGAACTACAGACGATATTGTTTTGGTACGCTCTATATATAAATCCTGTGTCTGTGTAAAGCAATTTGTTCAGGTAGCTATTTCCGTCGGGGCTGTCCGCCCCAGCGCAGAACAGAGAACCCCTAAAAAAAATAATCATATCGGCTCGTCACAGGTTACCATGTGAGCGTCTGGTTGGTTGCTGCACGAGTTGACCCCGTGGCCATTTCCATGGTAACCCGTCCAGGGGGCTCTCGCTGAGCCAAGCGGGAGACCCCTGCTTGTAGCACAGGAGTGTGGGTGCCGGTGCGGAGATGGGGGAGCTGTGTGTAAAAATACCCGGGTACCAGCAACGCCCCTCTCCGTCTCAGATTAAGAGACACACCGGTGGCAGATAAAGCCAAAGGAATTCTCATTTCACCACGGAGGCGCACGCATGTGTGAGCAAGCTCCCCGCGAGCAATCACATAATCAGCAATCACATGAAATTAAAGACCGCTTGCTGTCTTATGGTTAAAATACCCGTCATATGAAAACGTGTCAAATAAAAAATGTGAACTCTTGGAAGTGTATGTATTCGTCGATTGAAAGTTCTCCTTTTCTCTCTATGATTGTGCAACAACACTAGAATCCTGGTACTTGTAGTCATAGGCGCCGATTTATGTTTCTGCCCGTGGGTGCCGCGCAGCGTATGCTAGGTGGAGTTTGCTATCAAATCAATGTAAATTTGGCTCCGTGCATAATTTTCCCCGTGGGTGCTCGGCCTTCTCCGTGGGTGCTCGGGCCCCGGAGCACCCACGGGATCGGCGCCTATGCTTGTAGTTCTGTTTCCCTTTTCCTTGTCCCTTTTTTTCTTGCGACGCAAAGCTATAAATTAAACTGGTTTTAATCAAACGTCCAGTGTACAAAAGCCTGTTATGGATTCAGAAATCCATGAAAGGATTTGTATCAAAGATTACAAACCAACAAAAGGAATAAAATCCATTTGATGAGACAACAGCTGTTTCCACGAAGGCAGATCCACAAGGTACACAAGTTCGATTCGCGAATACAAAAAGAGCCTGTCTGAACTTGAGAAACGTTTGACCGGGTCTCCCTCCCAAAAGGTGCTCTCATCTCATCTCGATGGGACCCCCCCCGGCTAAACGACGGCGAAATAATCAAATGAAAACAGAACACCGTCACGCGAAAAAGAGTGGAAGAGCGTGCAAACGTAGAGGAATGTCGGGTTTCCGTGCGCTGGGAATCTGACGTCGCTCCGTGGATTTACGAGCTCTGCGGGCCCGCAGGCCTGAAGGCATGTTGAAGGCATGCGCTGTTGATTCTACAGAAGCCTTGCTGCACATTTTTTCGAGAATATCGGTGGGGGTATTGACGGTCGCCACTGTTGTGCTCTACGCTTGCCGGTCAGCGGGCAGTCTCAATTCAGACGACCCCCAAAAAAAAGGTTGCCCAGCCCTCGTCAAAAACACTTCCATCTCCCAGGACTCCGCTGCATCCGGGAGGAAGATAACAGTGCGTGTCCCTCCCTTCGCCAGCCAGAGGCTGGAAAGTGGACGTGCCCCCCCCCCCCAATCTCTTGCAGTCTCTAAATGAATAGCATTGGCATTGTCATTGGGTTGGGTCGGTGTGAAAGTTGGGTTCAGCACCATAAGCCGGATCGTTCTCTCCTCTTTAAACGCTGGGCCGATCACTTCCTGTCATGTTTCGAATCACTCCGCCAGCCCTTGTGGGAGCACCCCAGCAACGGCCCGGCTGCACCGACTTGAATGATCTATGCTATAGAGTCCCATGCTGCTTTTACCGCCATTTTTAAAGTCCACTTTTGAGCAAGGTCATTACACTGCTTCCACAATACACTCAGTGGCCACTTTATTAGGTACACCTTTCTAGTACTGGGTAGGACCCAGAACAGCCTGAATTCTTCATCTCATGGATCCAACAAGGTGCTAGAAACATTCCTCAGAGATTCTTGTCCATGTCGATATGATAGCATCACGCAGTTGCTGCAGATTTGTCGGGTGCACATTCATGTTGTGAATCTCCCAGTCCTGGTGACTGTGGAGGCCATTGGAGTACTGTACACTGAACTCATTGTCATGTTTGTGGAACCAGCTTGAGATGACGTGTGCTTTGTGACATTGTGGCGTATTATCCAGCTGGAAGTAGACTGTGGCCATAAAGGTATGCACATGGTCAGCAACAAGACTTGGGTAGGCTGCGGCATTTAAACAATGCTCAATTGGTATTAAGGGCCAAAAAAAACATTCCCCACACCATTACACCACCACGACCAGCCTGAACCGTTGACACAAATTGAGATTCGTCAGACCAGGCGACGTTTTTCCAGTCTTCAACTGTCCAGTTTTGGTGAGCCTGTGCCTACTGTAGCCTCACTTTTCTGTTCTTATCTGACAGGAGTGGAACCCGGTGTGGTCTTCTGCTGCTGTAGCCCATCCACTTCAAGGTTCGATGTGTTGTGCGTTCAGAGATTCTCTTCTGCATACCACTGTTGTAACGCGTGATTGTTTGAGTTACTGTCGCCTTCCTGTCAGCTTGAACCAGTCTGGCCATTCTCCTCTGACCTTTCTCATTAACAAGGCGTTTTCGCCAACAGAACTGCCACTCACTGGACGTTTTTTGTTTTTCGCACCACTCTCTGTAAATCCCATGAGACAATACAATGCATTTCCACCCCCCAAACTTTCTTCAGTGGGCGTGCCTGAGGCCAATCATTATTATTTACAATTTCTTATTCCGGTTCACATCCTGTATACACCCAGTACACATTTCACTCCTCAAAATGTACCTCATGCACCCCCTAATGAGGCTTCCCATATCCCCTGCGGGGTCCATGTACCCCCGGTTCAGACCCCCCCCGGCCTGTTCTAGTTATCATAACAGGACAAGGCAAACACGCGCACGTCTGTACGCACAGGTGCAATGTGAAATCGTAATGCAGGTGGAGGAGTTCACGAAGGCCGTGTAGGATTGCTAGTAAAACATCGGGACCATTGGAACGGTGTGTGGGTCTTTCTCCTTCACCTGTTCTCTTCATCCCACACCTCTTATGTCCCTATATTCTACAGATTGTTCTTTCATCAATCCACAGGATCATAAAAGCCTGGTGCTAGAGTGAGCATAACAGCTGAATTACAACACGGGTGGGCCGGGGGAAGGAGCAAGAGGTAAATCCCCCGTCAACTTGAGCCAAGTGCATCGCTGTAGTGGCCGTGCGACTAGGGCTCGTACTTTTCCACAATCGCAGAATTGCCTGAAGAGTTAACCTTTGGAAATAGGATTGGCATTTCCAAATGAGCTAGGCCTCTCAAAACAAAATTGGGAATTTTAAAATGGAATCGAATAGTGTCCACGGCCAGGCAATTCATTGCGCGGCAACTAGTAACATGACATTATTGAAATAGGGAGTGCTTCAACTGTTTTACAGTCGCACTAAAAGTGCAGCTAAATGCACATTGGCATTTAGTTGCACTTATGGGTCACAAATTAGTCCCACTGAGATTGGAGTATCTTTTCAAGAAAGACCTATTTAAATGCGACGTTATGCGGAAGGGCAGGACAAGCAGCAAAAGTGATGTTTCGGTAGTGAAGAGAAGAGGGAGCGATGCTAATTGGGGTATGCTCACAGTTTACTACAAAGTGGATGTCCACTACAGGTGGGGTGGGGGGGACTGACGTCCCATAGTCAGTTTCTGAGATGTACTGATTTCCTTAAGCGCTTTAAGTCTGCCAATTCTATTTGGTTGCCAGCGCACAGAATCCGAAAATACATTTTTTCACGTGAAAGGAACAGATGAATCAGACGCACGCAGAAGGCAGCGAAATCCCGGAAAACTCATTCTTACCCAGAACAACAGTCCCATTATTATGTTATTTGTTAAATGCCCGCTGCCAGCTGGAACCAGGCGGCCTGTCAGCAATGGCGTATTTAGTGCGACGTAGAGTCTGGCAGCACTGTGTGCTTTAATGGTAGATGACAGAGAAAACAAATAATGTCCTCGACGTTTTAACAAAGAGCATGAATGACCGTGATGACTAAGGGCTTGTGCTAGTGGCGTTTCTGGCCCATAACGAAAGCCAGCTGGCTAATATCAAGTCAACACACATCACTGCGCAGAATGCGCTGGTCCACATTCTGAACTCTGACGCACAGCATAAACGATACAGACTCTGTAGTGGCCGGACTGAAAAAGCTGAGCGACTGTGGTGATTCTGCACATTCAGGGGAATCCTTCTTACGCTTCGCTGAGCTTTGAAAACAACAGTGGGCGGAAGGAACAATACCCTCCCAAAACGCCAGACTTGCCGACATTCAGATTTGATGCTATTTTAAATATCCCCCCCACCCCCCCACTCTGATTTAAGCACAGGATTTCCTTCAGACACAAAAGTTCCCAACACACAGATAAGAGCTGTGTCGTCTGGCTGTGGGACTGATTCATTCAAGTTCCAATTCCTGACATTCTTGCTAAGGCTGATTTTCCCCCTGGCCACGCAGAACATTCCTTCAAACAGAGCATATACAGTGAAAGAAATAATTATTTGATCCCTTGCCAATTTTGTAAGTTTGCCCACTGACAAAGAAATGAACGGTCTATCATTTTAATGGTAGGTTTATTTTAACAGCGAGAGACAGAATATCAAAACAAAATCCAGAAAATCACATTATATAAAAGATATAAATTGATTTGCATTTGATTGTGTGAAATAAGTATTTGATCCCCTAGCAAAACATGACTTAGTACTTGGAGAAACCCTTGTTGGCAAGCACAGAGGTCAGACGTTTCTTGTAGTTGGTCACCAGGTTTGCGCACATCTCAGGAGGGATTTTGGTCCACTCCTCTTTGCAGATCCTCTCCAAATCCTTAAGGTTTCGAGGCTGTCGCTTGGCAACTCGAAGCTTCAGCTCCCTCCACAGATTTCCTATGGGATTAAGGTCCGGAGACTGGCTAGGCCACTCCATGACCTTAATGTGCTTCTTCTTGAGCCACTCCTTTGTTGCCTTGGCCGTATGTTTTGGGTCATTTTCAGTGTCCTGGCTGAGGGAAGGAGGTTGTCGCCCAAGATTTCACGATACATGGCCCCGTCCATCCTCCCCTCGATGTGGTGAAGTCGTCCTGTCCCCTTAGCAGAGAAACACCCCCAAGGCATAATGTTTCCACCTCCATGCTTGATGGTGGGGATGGTGTTCTTGGGGTCATAGTCAGCATTTCTCTTCCTCCAAACATGGCGAGTCGAGTTGATGCCAAAGAGCTCGATTTTGGTCTCATCTGACCACATCACCTTCTCCCAAGCCTTCTCTGAATCATTCAGGTGTTCATTGGCAAACTTCAGACAGGCCTGTACATGTGCCTTCTTGAGCAGGGGGACCTTGCAGGCGCTGTAGGATTTGAATCCATTACGGCATAGTGTGTTGCCAATGGTTTTCTTGGTGACTGTGGTCCCAGCTGCCTTGAGATCATTAACAAGCTCCTCCCATGTAGTTCTGGGCTGATCCCTCACCTTTCTCATGATCATCGATACCCCACGAGGCAAGATCTTGCGTGGAGCCCCAGACCGAGGGCGATTGATGGTCATTTTGTGTTTCTTCCATTTTCGATTAATCACACTAACAGTTGTCTCCTTCTCACCAAGCTGCTTGCCGATGGTCTTGTAGCCCATTCCAGCCTTGTGCAGGTCTACAATCTTGTCCCTGACGTCCTTAGACAGCTCTTTGGTCTTGCCCATGGTGGAGAGGTTGGAATCTGATTGATTGATTCTGTGGACAGGTGTCTTTTATACAGGTAACAAGTTGAGATTAGGAGTACTTTCTTAAAGCGAGAGGACTAATCTAACCGGTCTGTGGGAGCCAGAATTCTTGCTGGTTGGTAGGGGATCAAATACTTATTTCACACAATCAAATGCAAATCAATTTATATCTTTTATATAATGTGATTTTCTGGATTTTTTTAATTTTTATATTCTGTCTCTCACTGTTAAAATAAACCTACCATTAAAATTATAGACTTTGTCAGTGGGCAAACTTACAAAATTGGCAAGGGATCAAATAATTATTTCCTTCACTGTATGTGTGTGTGTGTGTGTGTCTGTGTGTGTGTGTGTGTGTGTTGGAGGGGGCGGTGGGTGGGGGTGGGGTGGTAATTATTATATTCAGATCTTACAGGGCCTGGGCTTTTAAACGAAAAATTGCACATTGGAATTATCAGGTTGACAAAGGTTTATTCTATGACAAAGGTGGTTCTGTGTGGCTCAGTAGGTAGAGCATGGCGTTGGCAACGCTTAGGTTGTGGGTTCAATTTCCACTGGGACCACATATACTGAAAAATTATGCATTCATTACTATAAGTCGCTTTGGATAAAATGGCATAAATGGCATATATTATTATTATATTACAAAAAAATCTGCATTCCATTGTAGTCCCCCTTATGAAAAAATCACATGTATACCACCGATCGCGCATGCCATGCTGTTACATTTACTTCACAGGTTGTCATACATGATCACATAAACAGTGCCCTCCAGAATTATTGGCACCCTTGGTGAGGATAAGCAAAAATGGCTATGAAAAAAGTATTTGTTGTTCATCAGCTTGACATTACACTCAAAATATGAGAGAAATCTAGCCTTTAATTAAAAAATAGAAATGTGTCACAACTATCGGCACCCATGCATTTAGTACTTCGTGCGCCCTCCCCTTGATAACAGATAACAGCACTGAGTCTTCTCCTATAATACTTGATGAGGTGGGAGAAGACATAGCAAGGGATCTGAGACCATTCCTCCATACAGAATCTCTCCAGACCCTTCAGCGTCCTTGGTCCTCGCTTGTGGTCTTCAGCTCACCCCACAGGTTTTTAATGGGGTTTAGGTCAGGGGACTGGGATGGCCATTGCAAAAGCTTGATTCTGTGGTCAGTGGATTTGGAGGTATGCTTTTGATCATTGCCCTGCTGGAAGATCCAACCATGACCCAGTTTTAGCCTCCTGACAGAGGCAGCCAGATTTTGATCTAAAATCTCCTGGTACTTGATGGAGTCCATAATGCCATATATCCTAGCAAGGTCCCCAGGGCATTTGGAAGTAAAACAGCCCCACAACATCAGTTCACAGTGGGGATTGGGTTACTTTCTGCATGACCATCCCTCTTTTTATACCAAACCCACCTCTGGTGTTTGTTGCCAAAAAGCTCTATTTTGGTCTCATCTGACCATAGAACCCGGTTACACTCAGGCAAGTTCCAGTGACGTTTGGCAAACTCCAGGCGCTTACGTTTGTGGTTGATGACAGCAGAGGCTTTCTTCTGGCAAGCCTTCCAAATAGCTTGTTAGCATGGAGGTGGTGTCTAATTGTATTTTTGGAGACTTGGTGACCCCAAGATGCAACCTCCTCCAACTTCTGCAATTCTCCAATTGTGATCCTTGGATAACTTTTTGCCTCTTGAACCATCCTCCTCACTGTGCGTGGGAGCAAAATACACTTGCGTCCTCTTCCAGGCAGGTTCATCACAGCTCCAGTTGTATTAAACTTAATTGTTGCCCTAATCGTGGAGATGGGTATTTTCTGACATGTATCTATTTTGTATAGCCATTGCCTGATTTGTCTCATTTAATTTGTGTATTATCTGATCTTCCCTATGTTGATTGATTACCATTTAAGAGTTCCTAAAAACTAGGTGAACTAAATGTGAAATTAAATATAAATGGGAATATACTTTATTTATATTTAGTTCATAAGAATTTCTAAGGGTGCCAATACTTGTGACATGTGTTTTTGAGAAAAAATTATAATAATTGCCGCCTTACCTGTCCATAGTCTGTGGTGAGGACCAGAGAGCCGTCCGTGCAGGTGCTCACTGTGGAGGGGTGGAGCTGCTCCCTGTCTTTCACCCACACACGGGCCCCCTGCAACCAATCACACAACAGGAGAGAGTCAGATGTCGCCCGATGTACAACAAGGACGGTAGTGTTTTATTATACAACAGGACAGGAGTGAGATACGGCTTAACACGTAACAAGAGAGAGTAAGATGATGCTCAACGTACAACAGGGCAGAATGAGATGCTTCCACACGAGAGGTCTCCAACTCGGTGCCATGGGGTGGGGGAGTGGTGGGGGGGAGTGTGTATGCGGGTTTTCATTTCAACCAATCGCAGCTGCCTTAATTAACTCATTCAGCCATATGCATGTACCTTGTGCATGTTCCAAGTTAAAGCACAGAACACAGGCAATAATTGGTATTGAGATAACAGAAATAACTAATTTGACTTCATAAGCATTGCGTGCAAGCCAGCAGCGTATTTTAGCAAATAATAGATCAAATTTTCTAATCAAGAGCGAAGTGTGGAGTAAAAACCAGCATACAGACGGCCCTCCACAGCACTGAGTTTGAGACCACTGTTCTGCGTATACAACAGGACAGAGTGGGGTAGCGCTTAACGTTCAGCGGGACAGTACAAAGGCACGGCACCGAGCACATACCAAAGTACAGCACGTAATGAGTAAACAGATACTCTACTGGGCAATAAGAAGCAGGCGACAGAGCCATCACTTGAAGTGCAGTATCTGCCCTGGTGTATTTCTGGCCCTGGGCATGTGAACATGAACATCAAAGCAGCGGGTTTCTCTGCCTGGCAGTGACATTCAGAGAGCGTAGAGTTTACACCGCCCGTGGGCGCACGTAGGCCACAATGCCATTCTCGTCAAGGAGGAGATTACACTTTTCCCTCTACTATTAAGTTCAATGCACAATCTGACAAGGGAGGGAACCCCCCAGAAACCTTTCAAATTCCTTTAGACAATAAAAGCTATTGCGTGCGGAGAGCTGTACGGCTGTAAGGCCTGTGAAGAACAACTTCGGGCCTGTTGGGCTGATGTGAGCACTTCCAAATGCACTAAGGCAGGACAGATCCGGACAGAGAAGTGGGGAGCTGCGTGGAGGTGTCTGTGCTCCAGATGGAAATGCCGTCTTTTCCATTTTGCCCTCGTAGAGACTCCGCCCGCATGCAAATCCCGCAAATGTCTTTTTGTTTGAATATGTGAAATAATGTGCATAAAAAAGAGCCCCTCACGCATAGGTCTTTTCCCAGAGCTGTGGAACATTTACATAAAAATCCATAGAGCTGAAATTCCAGGGTAGTGCGCTGGAGAGCAGTGGCACCCCTGCATACAGCCCGGCTCTGAAGGGGTTAATCCCAATGGTACCACCCAGTCTCTTTCTCTCTCTCTCTCTCTCTGCCTCCTAACATAGTGCTCTCTCTCTCTCTCTCTCATTCTTTCTGTCTCCTAACATAGCTTGCGCTCTCTCTCTCTCTCTCTCCCTCTCTTTCTCTCTCTGTCTCCTAACATAGCTCTCTCTCTCTCTCTCTCTGCCTCTCTCTTGTTCTCTCACTCTCTCTGTCTCCTAGCAAAGGAAGCTTCCTTATATTTAATTCAATTCTTGAATTACATAGGATAGCATAGGATGCTCTCTCTCTCTCTCTCTCTCTCTGTCTCTGTCTCTGTCTCTGTCTCTGTCTCTGTCTCTGTCTCTGTCTCTCTCTCTCTCTCTCTCTCTCTCTCTCTCTCTCTCTCTCTCTCTCTCTCTCTCACTCTCACTCTCACTCACTCACTCTCTCTCTCTCTCTCTCTCTCTCTCTCTCTCTCTCTCTGCCACACGGCACAGCAGGCTGTCTGCTGCCCCTTTAATACAGACAATCATATCACACTGGAAGAAGGCTGCCTCTAAAATTGGCCTAAACACAGGGTGTGTGTGTGGATTTGTGTGTGTGAGTGTGTATGTGTCTTTAAAACTAAGATTCCGTTCTAGATGCTTCTTCAAAGCCCTGAGAACTGCTTTAATGGGGAAAACAGGACTTAAATAAAATGACTTGAAATGAAAGGGTTTCTCCACCATGTCAATTAACCTCAGTTAATACAGGAGAAACGTCTCCACCCACCTACTGCTAAATCTCCCTCTCTGTCTGACTCTGGTGGCCTTCAAAAGTCCACCAGACATCTTGCTGCATTCGTTGACATACAGGCTTACCGACATGGCATGCGATTCCTCACTCCGTACGACTGCAGGGTGTCGTATTTTATGGCATCGGGATAACCATCTCAGCTTAAATATGTCTCATTGTTTTTAGTAATGCCCCTCTGGGCGATTTGTTCCCTGTTGTCATTGTGTACGATGATTGCTCAAATGTTCCCATCCATTTCACGCCGTATCCGTTTCATCGGGCATTGTCTGTCCGGGCAACGCACCATGACGATCCCTTTGTTAGGGCAGCTACATTAAGTAAAAATTTGGTTGATTGATTGGCCGTGGCCACGGCTGGCCGGCTCGCTCTCCTCCGTTTGTGCAGGTAACGAACCCCAATTTGGGTGTCACCACGGGCCACGAGGCACGGTCCGCAAGCGGGCAAACGCATTCAATAATTCAGAGGCAATAATCGGGGGAGGCCTGGAGGGAGGAGGGGGGGCACCTCCCGCACGCTCGCGGCATGTGAGGAGAGCCAGCATTGTCCCGTGAACTGCGTCGGGTTTCGTCGGGGCGCGCCGAACGGGCTCACCCCGCGTGCTCGCCCAGGTGTGTAAACCCCCGCGCTGCTCCGCCCTTCATCTGGCCGGCAGGGTGTTGGGTGAGCCGTTCGTCTGGCAGGAACATCGGAGCGGGGCCGGATCAATCGGTCTCAGTTCCAATGGGGGGGGAGTGAGAAACCTGATACGAGGTCAGAGCTCAGAAGTATCCCTCCTCCTGAAGTATTAATGAAGCCGCCGTCTCGAGCGCCGGGAAGACGCTGCGCGGCGCGGGACAATCGGCCGGGGACGAGGCACAAATGCCAACAAAACACTGAGATGGCTGAAACGGCGCCTGGTCCGATTACTCGATCAGCTGTCGAATGAACATTCTGTGACGAGCATTCAGGAGAGTCTGTGTGAGAGGAGATTCTTTTTTTTTCGTCTTTCGTTCCCTGATTCCGTCCCCCCCCGCCAGTACAGACCACAGCCCTGTTTCCCATGATGAGATTTTTATTCAGGACTCTAATAGCGGGATGGGGCGGGCTGTTAAAAGTGCCATTGGGCTACCTGGGAATTGAAATGAACAGGAGAGTGCCGGGAAAGGTATATCACAAGAGCCGGGAGGGGAGGAGGGGTACCAGAAGCTGCCAGATAAGGCCAATCCGCTGACGCTTATGGAAGACGGACCCTAGAAATATGAGGTCTCTCTCTCTATTCCACAGACAGGGTCATTATCATACAATCCGTCATGCCAAGATTTCGCTCGACGACCGGCAAAGTCGAAACACGAACAGCAGAGCAAGGGCGTCAACGCGTAACGCTTCGTCGAAATCTCGAACAGCTTTGCTGAAATTGTAAATGGCATACAAGAGATATTTATTTATTTATTGGAGGTTATTTCTTTCTCCCCTATTCGTTCGGAGGCGAGGGGCTGGGCTGCTACGTGCCGGTTTTTCAACCGGCGGCAGGTTGCCGTGAAACACAGATCCGTTCCGAGATGTCTCTGACGGGCACCAGAAGTGCGTGACTCACAGACTCACAAGGCTGCCAGGGGGGCCTCTTCGAGTCACCTGACAGGAGCAGGGCTGAGAATTAACGCTGGAAACACACAGTGGATTTGTGTGGCCCCACCGGGGCGGGTTACGCAGTTGGAGACCTGGAAATGGACGCAGGCAACGGACATTCCCTGTTCGTCTGCCATCCAGATACATTTTCACCTGGTCTCCAAGGAAGTTGCCTGGCTTTTGTTCACCGGGGGTGGGGGGGGGAGGTTGTTTTAACACGCTGAAATCCTGCCCTCTACCTGCCAGCCAAATAGCGTAGCAGGCAAGTTGGGGCAGAAAAATAGGTTGGACTTCACGGCTGAGAGAAAAGGGAAGGGAAGGGAAGAGAAAAGAAATTCATGGAGGGAAGCGGTGACTGGCGGTCAGGTACGACCCCATCCCGGCAGGGAGATGAGAGCAATTTCCCGTCTGTGAGCGACGAAGGGGATTACGACACGCACGGTACGACCGAGGTGGAATGTTTCAATTACTGAGAGGAGGTCTGCAAGAAATATTGTGATTCACCCGATCCAGTGCAAGCACAGCACCCTGAGACACTTCCCATACGGAGCCTGCTCCCTGGTAAAGATGGAGCAGAATTAATGACCCACTCAATGTAAAGCGCGAGTAATCTGCACCAAATTCGTCCTAAATTCACTCTCCAACAGCAGAGAAAGAGAATGAATCAATATCACCCAGGCACTGGGCCAATGGGACGGGTGTTTTTTTTTTTTTTTTTGCATTTTATCTCTCTCTTTTTTGTTGTTGTTGTTGTTGTTAATGTACACATTTCTTTGACATGACTAATGGGAAGCTCCTGGCACTCTCCATTGTGCTCCACTTCCCGTCTGTGATGTACGGAGATGTCGGAACCGGTTGCAATAATGAGGTGAATAATGCGTCAGACCACCGTTATGTCTGGAATTTCACATCAAATGTTCTTCTTTCTTTTTAAAAAGAAAAATAAACAGGGATTGAGCTACGGGCATGAAAAACCCTGATTTCTCATTTTTAATCTCTTTGAAACATCTAGCATAGTACATAGCAACCTTATCCTAGCCTGTATCAACTGTTGCCAAGGTTCTACAGGAGCAGGGGGAAAAGCACTTTGAATTAAGTGCTACCATATTGTTATACAGTAGCTTGTGCCCTCTTGATCTCTCTCAAACAGATGTGCAGTTCAATTCCAGATGTGCTGAATAAGCATCTGCGCGATTTCGCCGGAACGCTACGTGGACTCCCTCTCTCTGGTGACAACATAAAGAGAAGTGTGGCAAATTTGATTTAAACCCAGAGATGCCGTCACAAGTCGGAATTAAGAAACGAAAGCACAGAAACAGGAGAGTGGACATGTTTTGAAAGAGTAGAAACAGGACCAAAGCAATAGGCCTTTAGCCTATCTGGCTTCAAAGTCTAATAAGAGCTGGATAAGGAGCGGGGGACAGATATTCAGGAAGGAGGACTTTCCAGCTGATCTGCATTCACAAAGCATCCATTCACACTGCCTGCCACCTTTGCACCCCAGTTCACCCCTTCCCCTTAAAAACACTGCAGAACAGAAAGCAGGAGGGTGTGTGGGGGCGTGTGTGAGTGCGTGTGTGTGTGGGGGGAGGGGGGTTTGAAAAGGAGGGACCAGATGTGAAGTCCTGAAAGAGCTACAGCATGAGGAGATGAATTGTTTTCGCAACAGATGGTCTAGGCCGACCCCCCGACTCCTCTTCTGTAGCCCCTCCCTGGGCCTCCCCCCGTCGCCCCCACAGGCCCACACCGGCACGCCGTTGACAAAGGGGACCAGCGGACCCCCGGGCCAGAAGCTAACCAAGCAGAAACCCCCGGCACAAAGGCCAGCTGGGCAGCTTAAGAGGGGGGCCGTCAGCCCAATCCCTCCACCCCTCTGATTTTGCCCCAAACACCCGGGCAGGTGGACCTGTTTCACCCGGAGAGCAAGGAGCACACCTCTGCCCTGGGATGGACCTCATAAAGAAAGGTGGGTACTGTATTGGTCCCCAAACCTCATGCATGACATTACATTACATTCATTTAGCAGTCGCTCTTATCCAGAGCGACTTAACAACGACAGCGCAGGAGAACACATGTAAGTGCATCCACAGTCACGCCAATCCTGGAGCCACGCCTCATATTGCGAATACAAACAGATGCATCCAACACCAACGCCTCTGAGCATGGCGTGTGCCAGTCGCCATGATGGAATTATCCCATAGTTCAGCTGCCTTTGAGCTGAGGTCACAATGGGCCAAGGGAAACCGCTCCAAAAGGCCCGGTGAAGTGCGGAGTCTAAAACCTCTACACGCTCAAAGGACAACAAGACGGCAGCAACACAACCAGGGCTCTGAAACATCAACGCAACCTTTGCGACCTACGCAGAGGACGTTGCAGAGGGTGTCTCATGCCTAGCACAAAAATTATCGCGACCGCAGCACAACCGTTCACGTAGATGTTGCGCATCATTGATTGGTTGGTGTGGAGGACGTCGGTCTCGGCCACATGGGAGTGGCATGGTTGCCTGTCTTGTTCCATGTGGTAGAGGCCTTTGGAGCAGTGAGACTTTCCGGGGCAGGTTTGGCACTCTCCCAGGGTGTGAGAGTGAACTGTCGCCGGAAGGGAGCTCAAAGGCCTTAATTGGTTTAATTATTATTTGATCATTTAATTGGTGTCAATCAGTCAATTGATATAGAAGTCAATTGGCTGATTGGGTGTCTGGGTGAGAATGTGAGTTGTGATTGTGATTGGGTGATTGCCTCACGAGTCCCACCTGAGCCAGGCAGAAACTAAGCCTATTTAAGAGCAGGTGGGGCGAGGGGGGAGTCAGTCAGTCTTGTCTTGATGTGTGTGTGAGTGCGCGTGCACGTTTTATGTGGAATGTTTGATGTTGAATGTTGGATGTTTAATGTTGTGGAGTTTTGTGTGCGTTTGTCGAAAGTGACTGAGTAGAGTGCTTCCTGTGTGAGTGAGGAAGAGGGAGAGGGGGTGCGCTTTAGGTGTCCGCCTCTCTCCCTCGGTGTGATTATGGAGGTGCGGGAGGGTGCCCTGGAAGAGGGTCCGCCTCTCGCCCTCGGTTTTAGTGGAAAAGAGCTCGCACTCGACAGTGGAGAGTGTCTGAGCAAGCCCAAGAACTCACCAGAAGAGTGAAGTATCTTGAGAGCCGATTGCCAGCACTCTCACATCCTGGGAGTGGCGAGTGTCTCCGGAATGAATGTGTAAGAGAACTCGAACTGGAAAAGTTCGAGTGTCTCAGTATGAATGGGTGGGAAGCACTTGAAAGGTCACTGGATATGTGTGTGCCTGAGGAGGTTCCAGGGAACTCTGGAGGAAGAGGCACGGTGTCCCGTAAGTTTAGTTATTTTAACTTGTTATTTTCGTTTGTTGTTTTTACCAAGCTTCGCGGCGAGTAGTAGGTGAAGATTTTGTGTCCGTGTTTGTGTTAGTCTTTGTTATATGTTAACCTGCTACTCCCACTGTCTCTCTCCCATGTCTGGGGGGAGAGACAGAAAAACAAATAAATAAAATCCGGTCCGTAGACCGACAAACTCCACTCCGTGTCAATTGGCTGTTCTGTTCCCATTCAGGGTTTGTCACGCGGCGTGTGACAGTTGGTTAGCGAGTGGAGGCAGAGCTGTCAGTCATAGTTCATAGGTCACATTTCATCGGGCTAGTAGCTAACGATATAGATAGCTAGCATAATTTGCTCGACACGGTATAAAATGAACCAGCTTCAGGAAAGATTGGCTGAAGAACTTTGAAGGTACAGGAGTTTCCCTGCTTTCATGAAAACTTTATCGACCTTGTTCAATACATTGACACCTACTAGTGTACAGAAGTGTAGGGACACCATGTCGCATAGGCTGCGCATAAATTGCAGAGCGCTTGTGACATTGTTGCATTGCGCCAACCGCGAAGAAGTCGCACAAGTTACGCGGAAGCATGTAGAGGCCTTAAGAGCCGAGTGTCCTCTGCGTAGAGCCACCCCCGTGCTCTTCGAAACGAGAACAATGCAATTTAGGCGCTCCCTGTATCCGGTAGACCGGCGCTGGGTTGAGTTACTGAAGCTCCGTTAAAGCTGCCTCCACAGAGGGAAGATGCTAATGAACGGGTCTGAAATATTTAGGCGCCCACGGGGCACCACATCTCTCTCCGGTTGTGAACCCGCTTTCACGGGGTAGTCCGAGATGCGTGGAGTCAGCTGATCGCAACACGGGGAACAAAGGAAAGCTAATTATCTCAGATTGCGGAGACAACGGCTGGTAATTAGTCCCTGGCCCCTCTTTTCCGTGGCCAGATTCGCCCCCGGGCGTATCACTGAACCCAATGTTCCTACACTTGATCCGCTGGCTGCACGTGAGCTACAGGGACTATTCAGGGATGGATTCCGCGTGTCCTTACAGCCTGGTGTAGCTTGAGCTTTTTCACATGGCCAAGCTGCTGTGAGTGTTGTTAACGCAAAAGTGTGTGGCTCGTCCCCAGCAGCCCTTCACAGTCAATTTCAGAGAGATTCCAGCACTACTCAAATACCGACACTTATTACCATTATCATAACAATACAGTGAGCCCCTCTAACCAATTGCATACCCCCCACCCGCCCCCACCCCCACTCCCCACCCTGCCCCAGATCCTGTTGTTCCTGGTTCCTGGGAGGGGGGGGTCAGCCGGAACGAGGCAGTCTCCAGGGTAGACATTATTAATGACCTGCCACTTCTACTGTCTGAGCCCCCCCCCCCCACCGGCAGCCTGTCATCATATATAAGCCACAGAAAAATATAATGCACAGAAACCCCTGCGACCCCCATAGATCAGTGCCTCGCTGTGTACGGCCATGGCACCATTTCAATGCCCGTACATTCCACAGTGTTTAACAAACATATTTAGAAAAAAAAGCACAACACTGACCAAAAGCACAACACTGCCCTGACCCCACCCCCCAACTCTCTATCTGGCTGTCAGTCATTCCATAATGCCGTTCTATCAAGGCGAGTGCCTATTGTTCTCACCAGACGCAGTTCACTCCCCCCCCCGCCACTGCCCCGTTACACCCGACTGACCACATTGGACGCACTCAAGACCACTGCCCTGGGCTGCAAGAAGCCGTCCGATCAATAGTCTGGTTTCCAGCGCTGCAGCGCGATGTATAAACACAACGCCGGCAGCAAAAATACAATGCATAAGAATGACCGAGTAGCGCGGTTCATAAGTGCGGAGCTTGAGATCTGTACGTCGTCTTGCAGAAAGTGACAAATGGGGCCTTTCTCCTGCCCGGACAAGAGCAGGGGCCAGCTTCAGAGATTCGACGACAACCTCCCGACCGGTCAGAGAGACCGGACCAAAGAGGAGCCCGCCAAGGAGCCGCAGGGAGGGGCCAGAGGTCCTCCAGTATCCCAGGAGCCCTAGGGCTCAACTCGTGTAGCGAGCTGAGATTAACGCTGGAATGGGAGGACGTTTTGCTTTTGTCACACGACCAGACAAAAAACCTGCTCCTCGGGGCAATCGGAGTTACAGCGGCCGCATCGCACAGACACCCACACGTGGGGATGCAGTAGAGATCAAGGAATGGGGGCAATGCTACACATGGCTCAAGTTAAACTTCGATAAGGCCATGACTCCTGTCAACCAATCCCTGTGACACCCTGGATCTCAGCATGCGGAAACTGTGCTCCCCTCTGCATCTTCCAGGTGCGTGTACTGTACACTCGCTGTCCCAGACCCTGGTCCCTCCCTCCATTTTGGCTTTATTAGAGTGCTTGTCTGCAGAGAAACACAAGCTCTGGATGCGGCTATACCAGGGGTGGGCAATCTTACCCTGTGTGGGCCGGTGTGGTTGCAGGCTTTTGTTCCAGCTGAGCAGTAGCTCACCTGATTTGACTAATCAGCTAATCAAAGTCTTCAATCAGGGCTTTGATTAGTGGAATCAGGTGTGTCACTGTTGAGTTGGAACAAAAGCCTGCACCCACACCGGCCCACACAGGGTAAGATTGCCCACGCCTGGGCTATACAGTAGTCAGAAAAGCACAGGTGTGCCGCATACTCGTTGACCCCTTTGTCCCCGCACGCGCCGACGGAAAACTGTGCTACTAAAAGCAAAGGAATATTTCAGAGAGAACCGTGGTTAAAAGGTTTCTCTCCTGCTGTGACAGAGACTGTATTTGGCTCAAGGCAACTGTTAAATTTTGTTTTCGCTAAAATGCGAAGTAAGCTTTAGGAGCCCAAATGCTCAGCCCCCCCCCCCCAATTATTGACACAGATGTCTGTACAATGCTCACGGGCGAGGTAAGATATGAGTTTTTGTGTCTACTCGGGCCTCCCTGAGGCTGGCAGGACGGGACAAATGAAAGCCTCGCCAATTCACTCGCGCATCGTGGAAACGCAGCTGCTCGTGGGCCGAACACGGTTCACTGCAGCCACACGGAGCAAATCTCGCGGAACGGCCGCGTTTCTTCTTACAATTAAGACACAGAGCCATCCCTCCGCCAGCAGCCAGTTTCAGCGCCCCTAACCCCCGAATACAGGACTGATTTGAAGTTGAAGTTTTGACATTCAGGTTGCAGGTATCTAAACGTTGCCCACGTGTATGTGTTTGCAAATGGAATTTACCATGGGTGGATTTTAATTCTTATTGAAGTGTTTTATGTTCTGTACCTCGGGTACAGCTTGGACGTGCAGGTGTCTATGTTTTGTACAGGTCCCAGGGAGCGAAATCTCAAGGTGTTCCCAATAAACTCACAGATGTCATGTTACAGCCGATCCGTCATTTAGCTTCTCTACTCAAAATCTCTTTTGAAAAATGTTCTTGGGTTTTAGTCGTAGAGTGGACAGGATTGGTAGGTTATTGCTGAAGTCCAAGGAAGTAAAGTGTGGGGAGAAACAGTTTCTTGATTTTTTTTTAAATACCGTTAAACGTCTTCTCTGTTAAATAATGAAACAGCTTAATTTTCTAGCTGCTAATTCAGTCCATGTTCAGCTGACAGCAGCACCAGACTGTTATAAAGACTGTCCGTTCTGTGTACGGAACCAATTCGTATGACTATGTCTGCAAATAACAGTCAAATAATTGATGATCTGTTTTATTTTGAGTGCATTTTCTGTAGCAAACTTTGCAATAAAGAGTGTAGATACATTTCTTCAAAAGACGCTAGTGCACATTTCTATTTGAAACATCCAAATTGATATTCTGTAGTTTTTGTATGACTAACGCAAGCACAAGTCAATTCTTTGTCTCTCTCTGCACAGCCAGTCAGACATAAAACTGAATATTCAATTCCCTGAGACTAAACACACACACACACACACACACTCTGGGCATTTCTTAAAAATATTCCTTCCACAATGCAGATGATAAAAATGCATTTGCCCATACAGGCCAAAAAAATATAATCCATGCTTTATGGACTATGAAAAAAATAGGCAAGCACTGTAGCAGCACTACTGCATACAGGTAACTGCCAAAATAAAGGCAACACTTGAGTAAATGAGAGATCCTTTAAACGGGTGCAGTAGTACAAGTGTTTGTCGGGGGGTGGTGGCACGGCCGGTACCGGCGGATAGGCCCGGCCCGGCCCTCCTCTTTACAACCGGGACTCTCCAAGCCCGGGCCAGGGCCGTTTCAGCATCCCCCTGCGGGTTGTTGCCCTTAATTTGACAGTTGCCTGTATATCCCAGTCTCTAGGGCTGCAATCATTACAAGCACAAACCCAATATACCAGCACCGTTACCACTTACTGCTTAACTTAGAGTCAATGCACCGTACCCACGAACCAGACCCAATGTACTGTTAGCACCACCAACCCAGACCCGATGTTCCAGAACCATCCGGTCAAACCCAATGTACCAGAACCACCAACCGCTCAAACCCAATAGCAGAACCACCTGCCAAAAACCAACAAACGACAGGTACCTACCTAATTAAAAGACAGTTTGTACAAATAAATCTTTAAAGGGGTTTTAAACAAAGACACGGATCTAAGGCCTAGCTGCTCTGATCTCATCCAGCAGACCTTTCCAGAGTCTGGGAGCCATTACTGCACTGAACGCTGAACGTTCCACATGTGAAATGAAATGCAATGCATGCTCTGAAAATGTACAGATGAAAAAAGAAAGAAAGGCCCAAAAGAATAGGTTGTTGGGCCGCTGTGGAAGAGCGAGAGAGTGTTGCGTTATCACAGGATCAAAAGAACAGGCCCGCCACTCACCATATGAACCGGGGCACCCCATGAATTAGTGATGAAGGGAGCAGCTGATCAGAAATTAATGTAGGAGGGGTACGGGGGAGAGAGACACCCTCCAAAAAAAAAAAGGGAGTAGAGTGAGTGGAGGAGGGGAGTCACTAAACGCAGGATTCTCCTAAAAGGGGCAATAAACTCCATCCCTCTGACTTCCCCCTCCCACCACTCATGTTTTTGGCCTGAGGTGTGCTTTTAGATATGTCACAACAGCTCTCATTCACTGTCTGCTTGCACCCTCGACCCCCCAGCGCCCAGCGCGCATGCTGACACTGTCCAAGGGATGACTCCAAAAACATTTGCGCAAACAGTCGTGCCCATTGCTTCCCACGTCCCTCAGCCAGACGCCGTTTGCAACGGCGCATGGGACTCTCGGTCTCCGCTCTCCGCTGGGGTCAGTGGAAACTCAGCTTCCCAGTGAGAGCGAACCAAGCCCCCAGCCCCTTTATAACTCCCTTTATAACTCTTTAGAGCGAGGCTGCAAGCACTTTAAACGAAGCTAAATCTCCGCTTGTATCCAACAAAGACGAGCAACACTTTCTCTGGTTGTGGCACAGCTCCTCAAGGCCTTTTCAGACCTACGGGGAAGGAGATGGGGGGGGGGGAGGGAGGGGGTGTCGTGTGGAGGTCAGGGGGAGAGTAGTTAAGGAGATAAAAGGGTTAATCAGCCTCGGAGACGAGCATATGGCTTCCATAGCGGGACGGCCCAGTCTGAACGGGAGGGGGGGTCTCGTGAGCCCGGGGAGGCTGCCGCTGAGGTCATCGCATGCTCTCAATTAGCCCGCTAGATAATGAGCCTCTGCGCTTCATTTATGAGCAGTTTTTTTAAACATTCAGAAATCGGACAATTATCACAGTACCTTTAAAAAAAAAAAAAATTTATTAATTAATTTTTAAAATATACATAGACTTTTTAATTTCACGGCATAATAAGCCGCGCAGAGCTTCTTCGTGTCTGGGAGTCATTAAAACCCAGAGCCGCGTTCCGTGGGAGCCGAGGCCCCGGGTCTTTCGGGTTCGCGGCAGGACTACGGAGTCGCAATGGTGTGAGAGGAATGTTGAATTCGGGCCAGAATAACATCAGTCACCTGGCTAACAGCCCTCGCAAGACCGGCAAGCTCAAAAGCGTTTTTGAAAAAGTACAGTTTTAATCTTGTTTGTACCGTGGTTAATCACTCAAGAGGTAAGTAGATAACTGCTGCTACACTATCACCAAGAAGCTCCCTTACGACATATACCCAAACATGTCCAGACTGCTTGGTATCTTTGAGCACGGTCAAAGAGCTTTGCACACAGAATGCATTAGAGAACCAGTGCTTTAATATTCAAAACCCCTGCTGCATTCTGGGTATGAATCAAAGGATGAGCTGGCCTCGGGCTTGCATGGACAAATATTGTCAAAGAGCTCAAACTACAAAACGAGTCAAGGTGAAAAATGCAAGATTCTAAGCTTGTGAAAAGACCGCTTTATGTTCTTATTATTCCAGTTACGTTTAACCCGTGGGCCACAAGTCACGAAAATAGTTTTTTTGGACTGGTGCGTACGTTCCCACTAGCTGTTTGTTGTCATAGCAGCCAAGCTGGTGGTCGACTGTGTTTTCCTCTGAGAGCTAGCAGCTTGTTGGTAATCCCTGGAAAAGCCAACATCGTTGTGACGAGCACAGGCGCAAAGAGAGAGCATGGTGGGCCACAGCGATGCAGCAAGAAAACAGCCAGCTGAGCTCGGAGCCAAAAACACAAAACAGGCTAATATAAGAGGAAACGTACAGCATAGTTATAGAATATGAATTTTATTCTACATCAATACTGGGAGATCTGAATGGCAAATAAAGGGGATTAATCTCTTTTTGGTGGACTGGCATGAGGTAATTGATATTACTGGAAGTTTTATTTGAATTTGGATTTTTTTTAATATGAACTTTTTCTTCACATCCGTGTATAATCTGATTTATACCAGGACGGACCAGCCTCTTGACCACATCTTGCAGCATTTAGCAAAAAAATCTGCCATGTGCTGAAAAGCTTACAAATTTATTACAAGACAAAAAAGAACGAGTGGACCAAAAATATCTGTGAATCGGTGCTGTCTTCAGCAAAAAAAAAATTGATAGAAGAAGGATTTGGCAGCATTCCTTCTCCCCTCTCATCATCGCTCAGCAATGTGGGTCGCACGCTTGAACCGCGGGAGATATCCCAGGAATGTGGCTCAGTGACAGAACCCTGGGAGACTCCCCCCCCCGTCCCGCTGTAGCTCTGGGCCCGGGACAAGCCAGGTTCAGGCCGAGTGGAGCCGTCTGCAGGGGGTCAGTCTCCCACCCCGGATTAACCTCAGTGCCCCGCTCGACCCCCGCCCGCCTGTTTCATCTCTCTTGGCAGCCCGCTTTATCTAGGGCAGGGGGGCGCGCGGTCTTCACCCCGTGAGAACTTCCCCAGGCCCGGGAACGTGCCCCCCGCAGCGGCGGAGACAGAGAGACTGAGGAGCGGGCACAGTGTGCACCACGATGGGCGGTGGGCAGGCGAGGACTGACACTGTGAAGGTAGCCTCGTTCTCAGACGGCGGGCCCTCGGCTTGCAGTCTGAAAAAATGGTAATGGCTTCTGAAGCACTTTTCATTGGCTGGCTGTTAGAGCGCCCAGTAAGCACCTGATTCGTCGTATTAAATCATTGACAGGGGGGCTCAACAGGGCTCCTCCCTGCAATGTGGGCAGGCTTATCACCAGTGCTTCCATGGACAGGTGTTAGATCCGCAAGGATGGGGGCCGGCGGATAGCGTAGCGGTCTAACGCACCGTATCTTAGCTGGTCCAATACGGCGTGCACTGCCTATCAGGGACCCAGTTTGAAACCCGTCTCTGCCAGACCGGTCCTGGCCGTTAGATCCGACCGGGGGCGGCATTTGGCTGTCTGCCCCAGGGGGAGGGGAAGGGTGAGCCAGCTCGAGTTCGCCGCGAAGCACATAAGGGTGTCTCCAGAACGTGGGTGGACGAATTCCGTCTCGAAGGAGGTGGAGTTCACTGCCCTCTGAGAATTAGCTTGTCTCATAAAGACGAGCAGTGGACTCGTGTGGGGAGGGCAAATCGAAATAAATAATGCGGGTATAATTGGCATAATTGGCCACTAAATTGGGAGAGAAAACTGGAAAAATCTGAGACAAATAATAAAAAAAAGAACCGCAAGGATGTAGAAAAAGCCCTCCGCAGGTGACCTGCACATGGAACCTGCGGGGATGAGCCCCACACCGAGAGCGAGGAGCTCAGCAAAGCACCAACGCTCTGCCACCAGCGACTCGAACCACGACGACTGCAGCTCCAACCACTCAGAGTGCCACCCGCTCATCAATAAACATGAACGTTTCAATCCAGACAAAGGCGAGCAGTACGTAGACAATGATTATGATTATGAGACAAGGCTCGTGCCTCAAGCACTTATTATTAAATAATTAGCATGAAAATATTGTGAGTGGAGAGGGCTGCTCCTCCTCTGGCTGCTGTCCTGGTTCCTCCCACAGCCTGGGAAACCTGCAGCACTTCAGACAGTAGCGGCCTTACCTACAAGTGCACACAGCTGAGGTTGATTTGTAATCAGCCAAGCTGCTGCTCGTTGCCTTCGTTAGGCCCATTATAAAGGCACCGTTTTCTGTGCCTTTAGAGAGAGGAGAATGTTGTGGCTAGTGGGGCACCACTCTCAATTGGTTTTCTTGGTTTCGTTTTTTGGAAGTTGTTTTGTTTGAGTTCCGTATTGGTTTTGTTATTTTCGTACCTCGCACCAGTAGAATAAAACGGCCCTGGGCCAATCCACAACCTTTTTGTCTCCTTTCTGTCCACTCACCACCTGGCTCGGTGGCCACACCTGGCACCGTGCTACATATGGTGGAGAATGCGAGCAACCAACCACCCTGGTGGACAGGACATAGGTAGTCAGTTTAAAAAATGTTTTTTAATAAATACTGCCAAAGAAGCACTGCGAAGCGCTGCTACAGCAAAGTGTAATGGCCAAGAAGCAGGGAATCCCCAGTCACTATGAGATGCCCTTCACCCCAATGGGAATAAAAGGGGAGGAAGCCTGCCCCTCAGAGCTCCTAAGAGAGCTACTGTGCCTTGCTGCAGCGTTCCAGACAGAATGTGGGGAATGCCCCAACTCAGAGCTCCAGAGAGCACCCCAATGCCGCCGGGATGTGAAGACAGACCTAAGATGGCTGACGTCCCTAGAGGTGTACACCTGGCTGTTGATGGACGGGGAGCTCTACCTGGATCAGCGGGAGATTGATGACATCCTGGACTTAATGGATGAAGATGAAGCTACCCAGAGGGAGGCATTGCAGTGCAACTGGACCTACCTTACCCATCTCATGGAGATTGTTGCTCCAGTTGTCCATCTCCATTGGCCATTGAGTCAGAGGAGGACGGACCACACACTCCCGCTATTCGACGCTCCCCAATCGCAGTCATGCCATGCTACTGATCCTAAGGTCAGCCAGGTGTAGAAGCAGGCCGAGGTGACCCCCGTTGCCGCTACCAGTGGAGACTAAAGCGCCCACTGCTGAAGTTGCTGCTGAGTCCGTGGTGGAGGCCGTCGTGGCCTCACAGGAAGTGGCCGTGGAGGCGGTGGCAGAGGAACAAGCACCCACGGTAGAAGAGGCACTGCCCACAGTGGCGGAGGAACCAGCTCCGGCTGAAGTAGAAGAGACGCCGGCCGCAGTAGAGGAGGCACCACCTGCAGTTGAGGTCCCCGCAGCAGGAAAGGCAGAAGATGATGTTGCAGCGGTAGCCGTGGTAACTGAGGCAGTCCAGGAGGTTGTCCAGGAGATGGTGAGTGCTGAGGTCCCTGCAACCACAGAAGAGATTACAGCCACAGAACCTGCGGTGGAAGAAGCTGAAGCTGAGCCGGCACCTGAGACGGCCCCGGTGGCCAAGCCTGAGCCAGAACCAGCACCAGAACCCATTCTGGAGCCTGAAACAAAAGTTCAGGAAGAAAGCCCCAGAACCTGCCTCAGTCTCGCCCTGGCAGAAAGCACTGACGAATCGGAAAGTGCCCTTAAGCCTGTCCCGGAAGCAGTGCCCATCGCCGAATCTGAGCCCGCGGAAGCGGCAGCGCTTGGCACAGATGACAACAACCTGGAGGGCCCAGCGAATGTCGCCTCATTGTTCTGCCCAGAGGGTCTGCTGGTGGTCACCTCGTTGCCCTTGTCCCGTGGGGCCAGCTGAGGGCCTCATGTTGCCCTGTCCCATGAGGCCAGATGAAGGGGCCATGCTGTCCTGTCTGAACAGCCGTCCGGTGGTCTTCTCACCTCACACCACTGTGGGTCTTCCAGTGGCTGTGCCCTCATTGTGATCCATGGACCGACAGTCTTCGCTCCCCAGTTAGGGGGAGCTATGATGACTTTGTGCCTCACTTCATCCTTCAGCATAACCCTGCTCTTTGTTTTACAGACCGTCTGCATTATCTCCCTAGTCCATTGGGAGTGCTGAGTCTTCGATCCGGGGAGCGGGGCCTCATGGGCACCTGTTGTTCCCCTCCCTGCGCCACACACCCTCACCCTTAGCTCCGACCAAGGGGAGGATGCGGCAAACAGGAGACGCCGTGAGGGGGAACAACAGAGAAACGAGTTGAGAAGTGGAGAGGGCTGCTACTCCTCTGGCTGCTGTCCTGGTTCCTCCCACAGCCTGGAAAACCTGCAGCACTTCAGACAGTAGCGGCCTTACCTCCAAGTGCACACAGCTGAGGTTGATTTGTAATCAGCCAAGCTGCTGCTCGTTGCCTTAATTAGGTCCATTATAAAGGCACCATTTTCTGTGCCTTTAGAGAGAGGAGAATATTGTGGCTAGTGGGGCACCACTCTCAATTGGTTTTCTTGGTTTAGTTTTTTGGAAATTGTTTTTGTTTGAGTTGCAAGTTTGGTTTTCTTATTTTCGTACCTCGCACCAGTGGAATAAAATGACCCTGAGCCAATCCACTACCTTTTTGTCTCCTTTCTGTCCACTCACCACCTGACTCGGTGGCCACAGCTGGCACCGTGCTACAATATGTATGGACTCGAGGCCACTTCTGCAGTGACGTTGGGACTGAAGAGAAAATTAACCGGTAAAATGACAAGGAGGGGGCCTCCTCCGTGGTCCAGTGGTTACAACGTTCGACCCTGGCCACGGCGACCGGGGTTTGATTCCTCATCGTGCCAGAGTCGGCTCTGGCCGGGAGTGCCACCAAGCACGGTGATTGGGTCCGCCCCAGGGAAGGGGAAGGGAAGCCGACAGGAAGTTTGCTGTGCACAGGAGTGGCCCTGTAGTACCGGGTTACGGTCGACGGCCTGGCAAGTGCCGTCTCGGAGGAGACGATGCTTCGCCTTCGTCACTACCGGTCGCAGGACTACGGCAGCAAACAAACAGCATTACTAGGGGGGGATTGACTTTAAAAGGTGGCGCTATTTTTGCCCCTATGGCATGCCGCTTTGGACTCACACATGCAGTCACTACGGCTCTAAATAGTCAATCCTGCCCAGGCTGGCGCAATCACAGGGAAAGTGCCGCAGCTAAAACAGTGAAATAATGACGTTGTGATGATTAAACTGGCGCTGCTGTTCATCTGAAAGCTTGGGGATGTGCAGCTGATAAGGAAGACGGCCAGCACAGGCTCAAAGAGGCGTGGAGTTGGAGCGCAGGGAGGATATGTTTCCTCAGGAGGGAGGGAGGGGAGGGGGGCGCAGAATGCAGGCTCCGACCACTCCCCCCTCCCGCTTGCACACTGCTGCAGAGCTGCCACGTTCCCTGCATTGGCCGGGCAATAGCGCTGTGAAAGGGAGCGTCACCCCTTTACATGAATCCTTTGATGGGTGAATTCTAGTTCTATTCTGGAATTTTACAGCTCTCTGGATGCCATTAGCAGCCCTTTATGATGTCATCAGCTAGAATGATGATGATGATAATGATGATGATGACTATCAGCTGATGTGGATATAGTTTTTGTGTTTTTTTGTGTTTTTGTAACTGCCAGGTTAATCCTATGTTTACTGCCTTGTGTTGTATGCCTGTTCTTGTTATTGTCCTGCCTGTCATGTCCTATATGTTTGGTGACAATCCAGTTTCCCCTCTGGGGATTAATAAAGTGTATCGTATCGTATTGTCTCGTAGAATGTTACGGCGTGTTCTAGAATAAACATCACACTGTGACAGTGCTCCTCAAAGTGTTAAACTGACTGGGCCTTCTCATAGTCCTGGCCCTGCTGCCCCGCCAGCCTCCCGCCCTCTCACCTTACACTCCCATCTCAGCCAGGGCTGCAGGAGAGAGGTGCTGAACTTGACCCACCGTATCTACCCAGCAACAGCGGCCAAAAAAACTGCACAAGCCGTCCGTCCGCGAGAGCGTGCAACGCGAGCCAGGCACAGACAGGGAGAGTGACCTGCTTTGTGTGTGTCGCTGCCGGGCGAGTGACCGATGGAGCACGCGTATCTTAAAACCTGGTGTGATCCTGTTTTTTTCCCCCACAAATGCCCCTGATATTACTTTCTGCAACACTGGCCAAAACAAATTGATTTGCAGGTGGATTAAAAGGATTTCATCTGGGGAGGGGCAGGCTCCGTATGGGAAGCAGGGAAAAAACAGATTGTGTTTTTGAGCTCAGGGAAAATCCTTTTGTTCGGGACTGCGCGGAGGCGAGGCAGTACCTCACTGTCATGGCAACAATGGGCAAGAGGGACACATCCCAGTCGGTGGCCAATAACATGGTCAGTTTGATGCAGACATTTTACAGTGTCAGAGAAACCTGCACTGCACGAATCAGGTGGGGTGACAGGAGCAGCAGTCCTCAACGTTCTAACGTGCGAGGAACGTGCACTCATCCACTGAGCAAAACGGAAGGTAACAGATTTGGGGTAAATTGCAAAAGGGGGAGTTCCAAGACTGAATTCTTGGATTGGACCTGAATGGGTTTTGAGGTTGACAGAGAAAGAAATGAGGTGTGAAATGCTTTGATACTGGCATAAAGTAAATCAAAAAACTGTTGTGCCTTAATCCGTGAAATGACCACCTCCACATAAAAGGGCTTATCTCTTCTGCCGCTACCATGGAAACACCAAAGTGTGTTAACTCACAGGTGTTTAATATGAATTAGCTCTTAGTGAAATTGGATGATTACAGAGGGCATGGTAAATATTTATACCCTGAGTTGAGTGGCTGTTAAAACAGTGAAAATTCATTAGTGAGGGACAGTATTAATTCATTCTTAGACATTTTATTTCTGAAGCTACAGAACGGAAAAAAGGTCATCTGAAAGACAGGAATGGCAAGGGGGAAATCGCATGCCAGCTGTGGCATTTGAATAGATTTTTCTTTCGTCCCTGTGGATGATAACACGACTCGACTGATTCCCGCTCACACACCCCCTCGATTCCAGTCTGTCACAGGGGGATATTTCAATCTCTCTGTTCCTCTCTGCCAGAAGGCCCCTGTACAGTGTACCACTTTGTGGGTGCCAGTTCATCTGAGTGCGTGTGTATATATGTGTCAGTTGGTTACCTGTGTGTATATGTGGGTGTGTGCATTTATATGTTGTGTGTACTGTATGTGTGTGTGTGAGTTTGTGCACACGTGCATACGTGTACGTACGTGTGTGTGTGTGTGTGTGTGTGTGAAACATGACAGTCTTACAGCACTACACTGTCCTATCCCATCTCTCGTTTCACAATGGGAACAATTAGTCAGTGAGCCGCTGTAGCCACAGACAGGTCCGGACAGACCCCATTCCCCCATCTCTCTCTCCCCGTCTATCTGACTCTCTCTCCCCCCTCACGTCGCCACTGAACACCAACAGACGGATCACTCAAGGTGTAAACCTCAGATCTCCTGCACAGCATCCACCCCCCTAAAACTGCAGCCATACATTATCATAATTCATGAAAGCGAGGGAGATACCACTTCAATTCATGGACAATACAGAAAAACGTAGAGAGATTTTGAGGCAGAGATGGTGAAGGGAGTGATCCCTGAAACCGCTGACACAGTTGGGATGAAAGCTGAATGCAACTGTATGGGATTTGTACACTAGTGGGGAAAAAAGCAGGCTTGAGGCGATTGTGTCGAGGTTATCTGAAAACTCTGCTCAAGAAACTTTGTTTAAAGCACAAGAAAATGTCCAATTTATTATCCAATAACATTTGATATGGAGAAATGGCACCAAAGGCATGCACAATATTCTATTGTCCTGTTATTCTTCCCAGTAACCTTCTGGAGAGTAATGTATGGAGACAGACTGATGCAATAGCTGACTGGTAATAATTGGGCATTTCAGACAAACCACCGTATGGTAAAAATAACTCAGAGTGAGACAGAGCGGAGACCTATTCTGCAGCAGGCCCTGCCCCTCTCCGCTGTCCTCTCTCCTCTCTTTCATCCTTCACTTCGCTGGCCTGCCTCACACTCTCCAAACCAAAGTTCACCGGCAACGACCTCTTCGTGGTGGCTGTGATTTGCCCATTGTGTCCATGCCAGAGTCATGTGATGCCAGCAAGGCTGGCCTGTGAATCCTCTCGCCTCCACGCTGATTGTGACCCAGCCCACATCAGAGGCCTGCCCCTCCTGACGAGACTACTCGCTGATTGTGTTCGCTTAAGCGCTGATTGTGTTCTCCGCAGGGGCGATTCTAGGATTAATTTACAGTTACATACCCCAAAACAAAAACACCACAATGGTGGTCGCTCTCAAAATGTAACTACCACTCTCTATCTGTAGTATTTTTAAAAATAGATATGAGGTAAAAAATTTTCAGTGGGGCTGAGATGAAAGACAGGGGGGTTAAAGCCCCCCTAAATACGGTCTAAAATCGCCACTGGTTCTCCATCTGTTCTACAAGCCCCAGGCTGGATCACTGCAACACCACAGCGAGCAATCCCCACTACATCACCACCGCCACAACAGCAGCCTAGACACACACACACACACACACACCAGACAGCACACACGTGGCAGCCCCTGCCTGGTTGGAGAAGGATGGCGACCTGATAGCTGAATAGATGGACCGTGGACAATTACAAGGTTCCCCCAGGCAGTGTGAGTGTGTTGGACTCCTCTCAGTCTGCATTACTATAGGACCCAACTGCCACACACCATGATGGAGCTGCCATTAGCCAGAGGTGCGGTGCTACTGAAGGAGAACAATACAATCATGCAGCTGTAATGACACCAAAGGCAGAAATGTCAAATCCTGTACTGTCTGCTTGTTTTTGTTAAAGAACAATGCCCCCATGCTGCTACGCTGCTACGCCGCTGGTCTAATTACGTGCATTAGCTGTATATATGTATCTCACTATATAGGTATGTGTGCAATCTTCACCTACTATAATGTAATTTCATAATTGTTTGATAATAAAATGCCAACCAAGGTAAATGGCTGAGCTGATTAAGACACTTAAGAGAAGAGGTTGGGATGAAAACCAGTATACAGTCAGGCCGGAAAGTCTGCACACCCCTTTCACCCTCTCCACGTTTCATTATGTTACAGACTTATTCTACAATAGATTGAGTTCATTTTTTGTCTCAAAATTCTACACACAAAAGCCAATAATGACGAAGTGAAAACAGGTTTTCAGAAAATATGCAATTTTATTTTACTGACAAAAATAGGTTATTTAGGGGTTACATATCTGTACACACCCTTAGCCTAATACTTGGTTGATGCACCTTTGGCAGCGATTACAGCTTCAAGGCATCTTGGGAAAGAAGCTACGAGCTTGGCACACTTGTTTCTGGAGATTTTTGCTCATCCCTCTTGGCATATCCTTGCAAGCTCCGTCAGGTTGGATGGGGAGCGTCGGTACACAGCCATTTTCAGCTCTTTCCACAGATGTTCAATTGGATTCAGGTCTGGGCTCTGGCTGGGCCACTCAAGGACATTCACAGACTTTCTCCGAAGCCACTCCTTTGTTCTCTTGGCTGTGTGCTTCGGGTCGTTGTCATGTTGGAAGGTAAACCTTCGCCCCAGTCTGAGGTCCAGAGCGCTCTGGAGCAGGTTTCCTTCAAGGATCTCGGTGTACTTAGCTGCATTCATCTTTCCCTCTATCAGGACTAGTCGCCCTGTTCACACTGCTGAAAAACATCCCCACATCATGATGCTGCCACCGCCATGCTTCACTGTAGGGATGGTATTGGCCAGGTGATGAGCGATGCCTGGTTTCCTCCAGATGTGAAGCTTGGTATTCAGGCCAAAAAGTTCAATTTTGGTTTCATCAGACCAGAGAATCTTCATTCTCATGGTTTGAGAGTCCTCTAGGTGCCTTTTGGGAAACTCCAAGCGGGCTGTCATGTGCCTTTTACTAAGGAGTGGCTTCCGTCTGGCCACTCTACCATAAAGGCCTGATTGGTGGAGTGCTGCCTGGATGGTTGATCTTCTGAAAGGTTCTCCCATCTCCCATCTCCACAAGAATACACTGGAGCTCTGTCAGTGTGACCCTCGGGTTCCTGCTAACCTCCCTGGCCAAGGCCCGTCTTCCCCAATTGCTCAGTTTGGCCGGGCGGCCAGGTCTATGTAGATTCTTGGTGGTTACAAACTTCTTCCATTTACGAATGATGGTGGCCACTGTGCTCTTTGGGACCTGTAAAGCTGCAGAAATTTTTCCGTACCCTTCTCCAGATCTATGCCTTGCCACAATCCTGTTTCTGAGGTCTGCAGATAATTCCTTTGACACAATGGCTTGGAGTTGTCAACTGTGGGACCTTATATAGGCAGGTGTTGGCAATCCCCAATCATGTCCAATCAATTTAATTTACCACAGGTGGACTCCAATTAAGTTGTAGAAACATCTCAAGCAGTATCAATGTAAACAAAATGCACCTCAGCTCACTTTTGGGTGTCATATCAAAGGGTGTGCACACTTGTGTACATATGATATTTTACATTTTGATTTTTAATAAATTAGCACAAATGTCTAAAAACCTGTTTTCACTTTGTCATTATGGGCTATTTTGTGTAGAATTTTGTGACAAAAAATGAACTTAATCTATTGTAGAATAAGTCTGTAACGCAATGAAACGTGGAGAGGGTGAAAGGGGTGTGCAGACTTTCCGGCTTGACTGTACATGCTGGTCCTTCAGGAACTATGACACCTCCCATCTAATCTTTATGAAATGGTCTGTGGAATTCTCCCATGTTGTCTTCAAGGAAACCGGATAAGGGAGGTGCATCAATGCTTACGTCCATCTCTCACCGTTACACAGTCTGTATTCTGGCACGGATCTGTGCATGCCTGGCAGACATCTCTGCCTGGATGTCCACCCACCACCTGAAGCTGAACCTGGGGAAGCTGCTCTTCCTCCCAGCAAAGGGCACCCCGATGATTGATGCTTCAATCACCGTGGAAGGCTCCATAGTGTCTCTGTCCCAGTCTGCCAGGAGTCTTGGAGTGACCCTGGACGACCAGCTGTGCTTCTCGGGCCACATCGCAGCAATCACCCGGACCTGCCAATTCTTTCTCCATAACATCTGGAGGATCCGACCGTTCATCACCCAAGAGGCCACACAACTCCTGGTCCAGGGCCTGGTGATCTCACGTCTGGACTACTGCAATGCCTTGCTGACAGGCCTACCGGCCTGTGCCATCAAGCCACTGCAACTGGTCCAAAATTTCTTGCCGCACGTCTGGTGTTCAATCAACCCAAATTCACGCACCTCACCCCTCTACTCTGCTCTCTGCACTGGCTCCCCATCACAGCATACATTAAATTCAAATCCCTGGTGCTAGCTTATCAAGCGGCTAGAGGAACTGCTCCCCCTTATCTCCAGACACTCATCACACCCTACACCCCAGCCAGACCCTTCCGCTCCGCCTCCTCTGGCAAACTGACTGTCCCATCCCTCCGGGCTGAATTCTGTACATATAGCCAATTGTCATCACCACTGCCTATGTTTATTACTGCTTTTTGTATATGTATACTTGTTTAAAACCTCCTCTAAAAAATAAAAAAACAAAAAAACAATTGACTAACCTTTTCCTTCCTGGTGTGACAGGTATGGTATGCAGCTGCCAACAACGATTGTATTACTGCACTGATCTCTTGCGCGAACAATGATTGATCATACCATGTATTAATGCACATCCTGTAAGTTGCTCTGGATAAGAGCGTCTGCTAAATGCTTAAAATGTAATGTAAATGTGTATTCTCTCCCCCCTCCCTCTGGCACCCTCAACTGTAAACACAGGAAAAAAACAGCACACAAGACAAGAAAATACATGCATCACAATGCGGCAATTCTCATGCGGCATTCCACGAGGGCACACTGACGAGCCACGTTAAATCTGATGAGTTTTTGCACGCGTGTGTAAAAGGAAGGGAAAGCTGACATCACTAAATGTCAATGAAGGCAGTCGAAGTCGGTCAGCTGCTAAGCACTGCAACGCGTCTTGAGCTCTATGTGGGCAGAAACGGTTTCATAATCCACCAAACGCCACCCCCGATCTGGGCCAACCGCCAGGGCCAGTTTGGCAGAGACGGGTCTTGAACCGCATCCCTGATTGGCAGCTCACACTCGTAAACGGGTGTGTTAGACCGCTACGCTATTGGAGGCCCAGTTCCTTGAGTTCTGATCAGTTTAAATAATATTTTCACCTTTTTGTCTACACAGGTCCACCTAACGGAAGGTTTACCTTCCACTCAAATCTGAATACATAGATACTAAGACTACGTTTCTTTTTTACCTAGGGCCATTTCAACATAAACACAAACCTGCCAGCCATCTACGAGAGGAATATTAATTTGACGCCGAGATTTCCCACTGAAGCATTCTTTAACAGACCCAGCCAAAGAACATGTCATGGTACAAAACTAGATTCTGTCCACCAATGAGTCAATGATAATCGCCGAAAAGCGTCTCTCAGGCAATCAAACTCCTAATGACTATAGAGCTCATCTTCCATCCTTGAACCCACCTACCAGCTAATGTAGTGTAGAGCGGCCCTTGAAATGACTGCATGAACAATTGTATTTTCTCATTGTATATTGTTGAAGTCATATAATGAACTAAATGAACCTCGTTACAACATTTATTGTCTCTCATAGCTTTTGGCGTAATGTGGCCTTTTCCATGCCAAGAAAAAGGGCAGAAAAAATGAATTTCTGACCCCGTTGCACTGTACTAGTGACCACAATAACATTAGCTTCAGTATCTTGCTTTCATTAAATCAAATGTCCCTGACCACTATAAATATGCATAATGACCCCCCATTCCAATTGCATAAGGATCCACAGCCTACATGATACCCAGCCAGCACATTTCAGTCAGTAGCTGTGCCGGGAAAATCTGTTTCCTGCACAACTGTCTCTCCTCCAGCTGAGAAACTTTTACCGCGTCCAGTCCCTTGATCCAGTTCCCTTGATTCTGCATTATTCGAAACCCTGACGCTTCTCTTCTTTCGCCGACAGAAGTACGGGCCAGGAGACTGCTGAGTATCATCAGCGTGGCTTTGTTCCTCTCAATTGTGCCAAAAGTCATCTTCACTTAACGAGCACTCGACGTATTACCGTAACAATTTACATAACCACAATTATTCCCTGATGACAGCTCGCTCTCAACACCCTTCTCCTGCCTGTCAGTCAGTTTGCAGGTTCTGACCCGCCGCCGTGCCCCGACACAGTGACCGAGTGACATCACCAAAGGGAGACAGAAACATCAGAGATAATTACAGAGCGACGGCGTCCGTGGCAAAGGCGGACGTTTTACTGTGCAAACCACTTCTGGCCGCGCTCCAGCCCAGCAGCACGCAGCTCCACGCCAAGAAAGGATGCTTAGGAGAAAAGCAAGTCCAGGGCAAATGATTCACCTCTTAACTTGCACGCGAGTAAGAGGTTTTTTTCCCCCCTATCGCTACACATTTTTCCGGTCAGCACTTCCCTCTGCCTCGTTCGTCTCGAGTGCCTTCAAATACGAGCAGTAGGCACCGCTCTCTGGAGAACTCTCACTCCAAAATAGCTGCCCTAACCCGATTCCGTCACCTGCTTTGCGTTATTAAACTGCCGCTTTCTATTATATATTTTTACTTCCTTCCAAAAATCCTTGTTTTATGTTTTATTTTAATCGCAGCTGCACCGGCTGGTCAAATGGTTGCCAGACAACAAGCTGAGTCAAATTGAGTCAATGTGATTCAAATTGTATTATGCAAGCACAGAGCCCCTGGCAACGCTTTTTAGATTTGTTCCTGCGGGAAAAAAAAGAAACACATTTCTGTGTTGTCATGTTCCCAGGAATCAGAATAGGCTTGAGTTCCATTGAAATCTTGATGTCAACTTGATGTAATGTCTCTTGGTGTGCCGTCTTTCTTCAGACTCACAACACCCCCCCAGAAGCAATTTGTTCAAATCAGTTATCCGCATACAAAAGAGAACATTCGCTATCTAGGCCAGACAAAAAAAGACTTCTACTATTTTCAGGAATGGTACAGAATCTCTGAATATTGAACCTCCACTGTGCTGTCCCCTTCATTCAAGCTCCAATTATGATCTTACTTACAATCTCCTGCACATTCAGTCCAACAAACACCCTGAGGTTTTTTTTTGTTGTTGCTGTAACTTCACCTATCGAATGGGGCACAGAGAAAATCCATTGGTGTCTAATTAATAATAAGCTGGCAACTCAAATCTGGACTAGACTATAGATGGCACTTACACTTTTACACACTTACACACAATTTGACAGATTCAAGGCTTCAAACGTACTTCTACCAAAGGAATAGGGCAGATCTGTGTTGCAGTGTAATATAATGGTTAGGGAACTGCTTGTAACTCAAAGGTTGTAGGTTTGATTCCCAGTTGGGGCACTGCCATTGTACCCTTGAGTAAGGTACTTCACCTGAATTGCTCCAGTAAACATTCAGCTGTATAAATGGATTGTATGTAAAGAAAATGTAAGTTGCTCTGGATAAGGGTGTCTGTTAAATGAATGTAATGAATCACATTCAGACACATATTAGTCAGTAGTTTAGGATTTAGTCACAGTCCACAAAAAGTGATTTTCCTTTACCTAAAACGAGTTGCAACAAATAAGGCAAAACTGTGACATAACATTAATCACAGTAAGAAAAACAGGACAGATCTTTCCCTCCTCTTCACCTATATTGTCAGAACAATCTTTAGCAGATCTCTACACAATATTTATAGTTTCTGATACATGGCTCTTGGGTTTCATGAGTGAGGCCTAATGAAAACGAATAGACAGTGTGACTGATTACAGTAATCCAGAACTCTTATTTATGTCTTGCTCATTAACGGCATAATCAACGACTCATTATTCCTCCGAAATGCAGACATGGTCAAGAGGTTCAGTTGTTGTTCAGACCAAAAATCTGAATGGGGAATGGAATGATTGTTGGTGCCAGACGGGGTGGTGTGAGTATCTCAGAAACTGCTGATCTCATGGTATTTTCACGCACAACAGTCTCTAGAGTTTACAGAGAACGGTGCGAAAAACAAAAAACATCCAGTCAGCAGAAGTTGTGGGCGAAAACACCTTGTTAACCAGAGAGGTCAGAGGAGAATGGCCAACTGGTTCAAGCTGACAGGAAGGCGACAGTAACCACGTGTTACAACAGTGGTATGCAGAAGAGCATCTCTGAACACACAACATGTCGAACCTTGAAGTGGATGGGCTACAGCAGAAGACCACACCGGGTTCCACTCCTGTCAGATAAGAACAGGAAAATGAGGCTACAGTGGGCACAGGCTCACCAAATCTGGACAGTTGAAGATCGGAAAAACATTGCCTGGTCTGACGAATCTCGATTTCTGCTGCGACATGCAGATGGTAGGGTCAGAATTTGGCGTAAACAACATGAATCCATGCATCCATCCTGCCTTGTGTCAACGGTTCAGGCTGGTGGTGGTGGTGTAATGGTGTGGGGAATGTTTTCTTGGCACACATTAGGTCCCTTAATACCAATTGAGCATCGTTTAAATGCCACAGCCTACCTGAGTCTTGTTGCTGACTATGTGCATACCTTTATGGCCACAGTCTACCCATCTTCTAATGGCTACTTCCAGCAGGATAATGCATCATGTCACAAAGCACACGTCATTTCAAACTGGTTCCACGAACATGACAATGAGTTCAGTGTACTCCAATGGCCTCCACAGTCACCAGATCTCAGTTCTGGGGGCAAAGGGGAGTCCTACCCAGTACTAGAAAGGTGTACCTAATAAAGTGGCCACTGAGTATAGATGATGCAAGAGGCTTTCGTGGAATGGAATACATAAATCCATTTAGAGTAATTGCAGCTTTGCCACGTGCACACCCTTGCAAAACCACCATCTATCTCCAGGATGGGTTTAGCAGCATCTCTCAGACACAAATGAGTGAGCTCAGGGTGTTGGATCAGTGTTAGATCAGCTATAGTTGTTAGCAGGACCGTGCAGAACAGGATGACTGAGGCCAGAGAAATAACGATGGGAACTACGAACCATTTGCCTTCCGTGACAGGAACAGGAGCTGCAGCAGCACACATCCAAGGCACAGATTCTAGATGGTTATTGGGATGGTTGAGTCCCTTGTAGATTCCAGATGGTCATTGAGATAGTTCACTCCCATGTAGATTCTAGATGGCTATTGAGATGGTTCACTCCCATGTAGATTCTAGATGGTTATAGAGATGGTTGAGTCCCTTGTAGATTCCAGATGGTTATTGAGATGGTTCACTCCCATGTAGATTCCAGATGGTTATAGAGATGTTCACTCCCATGTAGATTCCAGATGGTTATAGAGATGGTTCACTCCCTTGTAAATTCCTGATGGTTACAGAGATGGTTCACTCCCATGTAGATTCTAGATGGTTATAGAGATGTTCACTCCCTTGTAGATTCCAGATGGTTATACAGATGGTTATAGAGATGTTCACTCCCATGTAGATTCCAGATGGTTATAGAGATGGTTCACTCCCTTGTAAATTCCTGATGGTTATAGAGATGGTTCACTCCCATGTAGATTCTAGATGGTTATAGAGATGGTTGACTCCCTTGTAGATTCCAGATGGTTATACAGATGGTTATAGAGATGTTCACTCCCATGTAGATTCCAGATGGTTATAGAGATGTTCACTCCCATGTAGATTCCAGATGGTTATAGAGATGTTCACTCCCATGTAGATTCTAGATGGTTATTGAGATGTTCACTCCCATGTAAATTCCAGATGGTTCACTCCCTTGTAGATTCAGATGGTTATACAGATGGATGGTTCTACTCCCTTGTAGATTCAGATGGTTATAGAGTTGTTCACTCCCATGTAGATTCCAGATGGTTATAGAGATGTTCACTCCCATGTAGATTCTAGATGGTTATTGAGATGTTCACTCCCATGTAAATTCCAGATGGTTCACTCCCTTGTAGATTCCAGATGGTTATACAGATGTTCACTCCCATGTAGATTCCAGATGGTTATTGAGATGGTTCACTCCTGAGTTGAAAGTTCCATATTGTTCCATATTGATAGAGCGCACTCGCTCTCTATGTCATTACTATTATTCCCAATGGCTTGGAGTACCCAAGATGCAATGCAATTAGAACACAGAATGCTGCAGAAGTGAACCCCATTATTGTAATATACAGGTAACTGCCAAAATAAAGACAACACTTTGGCAATCAAATGGCCCTGGCCTGGGCTAGGAGAGCTGGACACGAGGGGGCAGGGGGGCTTGTTGGCCAGGGGAGGGCCGGGCCTATCCGCTGGTACCAGCTCTGGCACCCCACGACAGACGCTCCTAGTACTACATCCATTTAAAGGATACCTCGTTTACTCAAGCATTTCCTTTATTTTGGCAGTTACCTGTGGATTCAATTTATCCACAGGCTCTCTGGGTTGGGTCATCTGTTCGTACCACTGACCCACCCCAAAGGGAGCTGATGATTAGAGGTAGGAAGCCTGAGGCATGTGACCCTGGGCAGTGAAGGGGCTATCATCCCTGTGAGTGACGCAGATCCCACGACAGGGTACCGAGTCAATGCCCTCAGATCCAGAGATAAACACTGCAGACACCCACCCACACATAGAACACACACACACACACACACATGCACACATACGCACATATGCACACAGACAAACACTGGCACAAAGACAGACAGACACACAGAGAGGTACGGTATCAGAGAGACAGGGGCACTCCTGTTGACCTCCTTGCCATCACGGTGGCAAAGGTTCTTTCTGCGTCAAGCTGTATAATAAGCAATAACGAACAACGATCGTCCCAGCATTACAGCACTGTGTTTCCGTGGACAAATCCAGACAAAAATTAACTCTGTGGCTGTCTGCTGTGCACTCACACAGAATGGATGCAATCAGAGATCAGTGTGCATAGGAGCCTCATAGCAGTATGGGTTTCGCTGAGGGAGGTGGGGAGGGGGGTAGGTTTTATTGGATCAATAATGCTACAACTGAAGCGCCTGAGCTCTGCTGCATGAGACGAGCCCTTTGTTGGCTGGGCTGGTAATAGTCAGAAGGTCCGATTATTGTTGCCTCTTCCAATGCATTCTCATAGGACCTGGAACCGGAGGTCAGGGGTCAAGAACAAATCCAATGTCATTGGTTCAACGACTGCCTTCTCCATCTCAGATGGCAAACGGGTACAAGGCTGAGAAAATGGCCCGCAGTCAAAGGCGTAAAGCAGGAGACTGCGGATAGGATAATGGGGGCAGTCTGACGCAGTGGTTAAGGAAACTGCACTTACAATCAGAGAGTTGCTAGTTGTCCCCTTGAGCAAGGTAATTAGGCTGAATCGACACTGTAAAAAAAAAAAAAACGCTGGATGAGAGCTACACGAGCCGTTGTGGATGCAGCCAACTCCCGAGCAAATAAATAATGCAATCTAACGCAAACAAATTTTCCTTGCTTTAAACGGTCTTCAAATGGTTAGGTATCATAGTGCAATCACAGCCTGCGGAGCCACATAACGGTGCCCACAGCTGTTATATTAGAGACAACTTCAGACAACGCCCCAGCAAAGTGGATAACAGGGGCTCCACACCAAAGGGCCATTTTTTGCTGGGTAAAAAAGTCTCCACAGGCACTACAGTCACAAACGCCACACCCTCCCGTCCTCTGCGATCACCCAGCTTGGTTTGATCTCTGCTGTATCGTTTGCTGATATCCACGTTTTTATAGATGGTTGATATCCATCAGCACTCATGGATCAACCCAGCACTGGTGTCTCTTGCTTTCTGTGATTCTAGACACCCAATGCAAAAATTACTATCATAAAAATATTGTTAAAGGTAAGCTTTGGTTAAGAAGCCATGTCAAGTGGGTTCTGTCAGACTGTACACTATTGCACAGTCTCTCCAGTGCTGAACCCACTTGGATTTTGTGTGTACATTCCCACCAGAACCAAAGTCCTACCCCTGTGATATTGACGTCATTACAAAAGTTTGGAGAGCCAAGTCGTACCAGTGCTGATTCCAGTATGACTCAGCTCATCACAATACAGGTAACTGCCAAAATAAAGGCAACACTTTGGTAACCCGAGGGGGGTGGGCACTCAAACAGACCCTGCCCGGTATAGCAAAATCCCAGTTGGGCGGAGGGGGCTCGTTGGAAAGGGGATGGTTGAGCCTATCAGTCAGTACCGGGCGTGGTACCCCCGATGGACACATTAAAATGATCCCTCATTTATTTAAGTGTGGGATTTTAGTCTTATTTTAGCAGTTACCTGCAATATGAAAATGCCATGTGTCCAGGACAGCCTGGATGTGTTGTAAGAAAACCCAGTGAATCTCAGCCATGCTCTTTTTATCTATGCATAATTGCAAATCTGACACCCACAGAATATTGGCTAATCGGGCACTGTGAGCTCAGCCTGGTGGCGTGTGGGAGACACAAGGCGAGAGAGGAGAGCAAGTAGGAGGGAAAAGGAGAAAGGAAACATCTTGGCAGGGTTTCACAGCACTGGCTTCATTTCTGAGGCTGAGAGAACATCTCTCGCTCTCACATTTCGAATAGGATGAGAGAGAAAACACTGTCCTTTCGTCTCATAAAACACTTTCTTTTACATTACAATTTACACAAAAACTCAACACACCAAACAGAGGCCGCCAGACACAAAGGGGAAAGTTAAAGGGTTAATGCCTCCTGAAATGGCAAGCCTAAAGGGGCTATAGGGCCCCTTTCTTGCCATTCAGTTTTCTTAAACCTGTGACACCGCTGCCAAGGGTCTGCCCATGTCTAATGAGATTGATGCTTCGCTGGCACACTGCACTTTGTACATCCCTTCCAGGGCAACACACAGCCACTGTCAGCCACTATAATTGAGTTTGAACAGATCAAATGTTGTTACACATGTTACGGAGAGGATAATCCGCACAGAGGAGTCTGACAATGACGTCCCATTCACAGCGGACACGGTGCCGGTAAAATGGCAGTAATTTTACACTATTCAGTTCAGAGTGAACAAGGATGTGAATATTACACCCTCACCTGAATGGGGATCTGTTCAGATTGCACTCGCCCCGTGTTTAGTCTTCCTTTGTCAGATCCCATCATCGCTCAGTGCTCTGCCGCTCGGAGAACTAAGCGCATCAACGTTGTTCCAACAACCGAAATTGAGCTTGTTAATAAGACGATCCCTCCTTATACAGCTGGTTCAAAACCTTGTTATTTACATTATTTATGTGCTCGGTGGACACTCATTTCCAGGGCTACTTAAGTTAGCTTAAATTTTGCATGTTATCCGATTTATTCAGTGGGGCGGTTACCAAAGCAATTCAGGCTGAGTACCTTGCTCAAGGGCATAACGGCCATGCCCCACCTGGGATTTAAACCTGATACCTTCTGGTTATCAGTCCAGTCCCTCAGCCATTACAGCACTTTGCTCCCCTTTGATGCGCCATCGGTGACTTTGCAAAGCAACATCTCAGGGAAGGGGAGATCAATAATCAAAAATCAATTGGGTAAAAGCCATTAGCGTTCTCTGCAGATGAAGGAAGCGACAGGCAGAACCATCATTGCCTGCCTGACCCTCACAACAAAGACACGTGAAGTGAGAGAAAGAGTGGGAGTAATCCCATTATTTATTGTTTCACGCTTCCTTCCTAGCTTAGCCAGCAGGAAACAGGAAACTGATTCTGAATGCCATCATCCACTTGAAGAATGCACCAGGCAGTCAGAGAGAGGGTCGATAAATAAAAATGTCCACGTGCTGAAGACCTCAGGCAGGAATAGGAGGCGGCTGCTGAACTCCCGGCAGCAGCAAGAGCAGCAACGGTGGGTGGGGTGCGCAGGGCCTCAACGGATTTCACCAAACGCGGCATGCCGATCGTGCGGCTCACACATCAGAGACAGCGAGGCCTGCAAATAATGGCTGTTGTGTCTCCGGGACACAGCGGTGAGTTTATAAGCAGAGGACAGCGAAACCCAAATACCAGCCATCCCTTTTGAGGGGGAGCGACAAGTAGACACGGCCCAGATCCCCGGGGGCCAGGGTCAGGGCAGGGAATCTGGGATCCCCGTGAGGGGAATGTCCCAGGAGACGTGAAGAATTTGGAAGGTGAGGGAGGCCACACTTTCGAAGGAGAGGCTGCCAATGCGGCCGAGAGCGGGAGGCGGCCGGGGAAATCTGAGGCATGTGAGCGGGGGGCAGCAGAACTGCAGGGGCAGGGTGTCACAGTCAGTCAGTCTGGGCACGTTTATAGCATCTTTCAGCTGTCAATGTAGGCAGGGAGCATTTCTAAAAACTCGGCCTCAGTCCACTCACTAAATATAGATATGCATACAGTTAGACATACGCATGAGCTTGATAGTCCGTTCTGTTGACAGCGCTATATATTTGGCCTCACTTACTTGGGGTGTGTCAGGCCTGCCTCGCTCAACCGCCTGGTGCTCTTGCCTGGGATAGGTACGCTCGGGCTGCACGCTGGAGTGCTGCTCGTTAACCTCTTGTCGCTTATGTAATGAGTGGCAATTTACTGATTGGGCAGGTGAATTAGCTTCTGCTTTTGACTGATCAACCGTAGTAAATGCATAATCTCAGGTTCAACAATGGTTGCCTTGCCACCAGATGTGCTGTCAGGGCTAGCACATGGCTGGTAAGCCAGGCTACACCATATTAGGCCAGTTGTTGGCAGGCACTCATATTTTTTCTAAAGTGCATGGAAGAGCTCACACCTTCTGTCTCAAAACACTATGGAGACTGCGAAATACTACACAGAAGAATGAATCCTTCAGGGAGAGAGTCGAAACCATGCTTACTTAGTCTGCGTTGACACACGGGTCGTATTTAAATGCTTCATTATTGAGCCGATGACGGTCCCTTCCATATGAAAACAAGAGGATACTGAGTCACTCCAGCCAGAGGAGGGATACCTTCCCCCATCACTGTGCAAACACACCTTCCGGACACAGGAATCTGTCACTCAGTACAGCGACAGGGAGGTTTCATCACTATTGATTCATCAGTCGCCACAGTTAATGCCAGCAGGGTTCTTCTGATGTCACAGGAAATTCAGAAAGCATGGTAGAAGCTCATTCGTCTGAACCTTAGGTGTACTTTTCTGGGGAAACGGGGGTCCTGTCCCCCAAATGTTGAGAGAGCATTAAATTGTCCCTCTCAGTAATTTCCGTTCCTAAAAGGTTACACACTTTTTTCCGCGCCATAAAGTGTAAAGGTCACAGCAGTAAAAAAAAGGCCAATGGAATGCTGGGATATGTTGCAAAAAGAATACGAGCTAGCTTGCAAACTAACTGGCTAGCTGGTTAACTATCTCGATGCACTAGCTTGAACGTCGGGGGACGGTAACAGTATCGCTCCCTAATGTTCAAACGAAACCTACGGCCTCGGTCTGACCCATTTCAAACGCAGAATCGCTGCACTGTTTCATCTGGCGAAGGAGCAGCACGGTGCTCTCAGCCGCAAGGAGAGCAGACCCCCGTCAGACACGGTGTGGAGAGGGGCCCTTCATCTCTGTGACTCAGTGGGGAGAGCTGATATCGCAGGGGTTGGGAAGTGAAAAATAGGTCAGGCGTCTTGAGTGGTCCCCGCGAAGCAGCCAGCGGCAGGACCGCGGCGGAGCCGGAGGGCGAGCGCCGCTTCAGCGGGTAGAGCCAGCGACACCACGGTGATGGATGAAGCAGCGCTCTGCAGCATGGTCTACCAGCATTAACGATATGGGGGGACAGAGACAGAGATAACAGCTCTGCACAGCACATAAACACACATTCACATTCACAGGAGCATGCACACATTCAGCCACACACACACACACACACACACACACATTCACACACACACACACACACACACACACACACAGAAATACACAGAAATACACATGAGCATACACACACTCAGTTACACGCACACACATTCACACATATGCACACACACACACACACACACACACACAAATACACATAAGCATGCACAAATACAAATTCACATAAACATACACACAAACATACACACACATTCACACACACACACACACACACATAAATACACACACACAGAATCAGAGGCGCCATGCTCGTCTCTCTATACACGCCACGCTCGTCTCCCTGGAGCTTTTACTCTGCTGAGTCTGTTTGCCTGTTTGCTTCGTATTACAGGCTTACTAATACGCCTCCTTTACTAATACTAAGACCCCTTTGCTTCCTGACAATCATCAATCTGCATATCTGTATGTGAGCACTCATGTCTTTTTCCAGAGAGCCCCGCGTGCTCTCCCTCAGAGCCAGCGATTGCCTCTCCCGCCCACCTTCTTACCAGTCAGATCAAAAGTTATAGCCAAGGCTGAAAACCAAGGATTTGTCTCTTTATTTTATTTTATTTTCACTGGGTTTTGGGAGAAGTGTCTCACCGCCCACGACCTGGCAGATACTGTATGCAGTGAGAATCTCCCCCTTCAATCGCAGTTTGCTGGTGAGAGATCCAGCTTCAGCAGATTTCACCTTGCCTGGTACATCAGAGACTTTGGAGAGGTGTGGGGCTGGGGGGCGGCTGGCGGAACTCCACCCTGACGCGATGATGAGGTTTTCAGCTGTGAGAACACTTGCCCCTACGAGAGGAAGGAGACCGCAGCGCTGGGAGCTTGGGGGAGCACATAAATCTCTCTACCCTTTGCCTGAAGAGGATGCTACACTGCGCTGCAGGATATCAGAGGCTCAGGACTCGGGGCGGCGATGTGCTGCCCGGCAGTAAATCTGGCACACACGGGGGGGGGGAGTTCGGGTGACCAGACAGGCCGACGGTGAGACCGACCATGCTGCAGGCGCACTCTGAACCGACGTGCTCTCAGCGAGCGTTTTCTGGTGACTCAGGCTCTGACCGAGGAAGGGTGAGGTTTGGGGTGGGGACGGAGGTGGTGGGGACTGAAGAGGGGAGGGGGGGCTTGGGAGGGGTTACAGCTTGCTGACGGCTTAATGACATCTGATCCTCACATGGCTATCCGGTGTCTCGAGAGTGGGCTGGGAGGAAGTGTCCTGGTGCCGAGGCCGGACAGAGGTTAGGGGACAAGCTGTGAGGCATGTCCCACAATCACGCTCGCCGCCACACCCAAACGCCTCCCACGTCACGTGGTGCGAGATCAGACACCTCCACGGGCGACTCGACGCGACGGCAGAAAACGGCCAAACCCCTTTCCTCTGCAAAATTCTTTCTTGTCGTACTTTCTTTCGTTTAAAAATATTTCAGCCTCAACTTAAACACAGCATGTCCGAAATCCCACAAATAATACGGATGTTGCAGTAATGGTGGACCTTGACGCAAACATGTTAGGTCATTCCAAACTTGAACAGCCACAAAGAATTGATCCTGGACTCAAGGACATTTGTTGTTTTTGTTTTTTAATCTTTCTCCCTGACCTTTTGGTATTCTGGATTAATGAAAGCCGCACTGGGCCCTCTACAGAGCAGTGAACGGGAGACTCTGTTCCCAGTACACGTCTTTAATAGGCTGCAGACTGTTCGCGTTGTCCCTTCTGGCTAGACCCACTTGCCAAGCCTTATTAGGTCACCATTTTCTATTCCCAGTGTTCCCACAAATTGAGGTGGATGTGAGAACGCCTGCGTCTGAGTGCGTCGTGATTGTTTTTGGGCCCCTCCCACATGTGCTCCTGACCACAAGAACTCCAGCTGTAGGATGGGCGTGCAGGATGTCATGGGGCACCAGTAGCTGGCAGCTGCCTGGGGGCACAACCACACTCTATAAAGAACCGCTGCCGTTTTTAGCAACGCTCCACATTATCCAGACTTCTTCTTACAGGTTATTTGCGTATGAGTCGTCGATGCAGTAATTATGGGGCTGAGGGTTTTTGCAGACGTTGGGCAGACGCACGAGCGCTGTGAAGTGGCTTCACTGCGGACACGCGAGCATCGCGGAAGTTACACTGCGCGCGCAAGGCTTTAAAGAGTTGTCTCGAGCTTGACACACCAGGGCGGTAAAGCACGGAGGAGCCATGGGGCAGACTCGGAGCACACCCTACAAGGACAATGGAGTAGGCCTATTTAACAGGCACAAAAGGCCCACGGAGGAAGTGTCAGGGGGATTAGGGTGTTTGCGGTTTCGCTTCAGTTCACACCTGCCCCTAAGACGCCTCGCACGGACCCGCTTGTGAGCCGAAGAGCCCAGCATGCTGTCCATCACGTTTAATAACCATCATTTAACTTTCATCCATCTCCCCATCATCATTCCTGTCATTTGGATGACTCACGCCCTCCCGACTGGAAGCGGAGAAAAGAAATCGAGGTTGTTTTGGCAGCGCGAGAGAGGTTACAGATTACAGCCCACCTCTCGCAGTGGGGCGCCTCGTGCTTTGTGCTCCTGCCGCTGGAGATTCAGACTGCTGGTCCCGCTCTCGCTCGTGGCAGAGGATATTCCCTTCTGCCAGGCAGCAACGAAACAGCATTAAGGCACAGCTGCCACTTCAGAGACGCAGCTCGGAAAATTGAATTCAATAAATACGTTTAAGGTCTCAGATGTCTCACCTCTACCTCACTGTTGGAGGTGACGATCAAGAGACGGGCAGCCCTGAACGGGCAGTCCACGTCACACCATCATCACCTTGCCCACGAGCTGCTGTTCCCATTTTAAAACTATACTGAGTGAATCGCATAAAAAACATGCTATACTAAAGCTCAAATCAACAAATTATTAACATTGTATTAACATTTCAGACCTTTTTTTCCTGAAATGAAATTAATCTGTAGTGCAACCCTCCCTTCCCCCTCATCTCCATTCTCTGTATTTGCAAAGACCACCTGATCTGGCCAGGTTTTGATGTGTGCAAAATCAAAGCGTAGCAGGCCCTGCACTTTCATCATTGCAGAGGGGGCAACAGTGACCCGGGGCATGGGGGAGGGGGTGTTGTGGTGGTTGTGGATGAATGGAGCAGCAGTGAACAGCGAGGGGTGGAATTTCACATCACAGGCAGCTGGGAGGAGTCCTGAAGGTGTATGTGTAGATGTCACATGTCACACTCACACAGTGAGGAAGCACACAGGAGATAGTGATCTTTGATCTCAGGGCTCTGTGCTTCTTTTTTTTTGCTAACATGCACCAGTGGACTTCAAAGATCTTCAAATGGTGTTGGGTAACATTAGACCCAGCCCTGTGGGCAAAGGGGGACTCACCCCCACAACCCCCCCCCCACAGAGTGACACACACCTCCTCCTGCCCACACACTGGAGTGAAAACACACTGGAGGGCCTCCAGGCATGGAGGATCAGTGACGTCATTGACCCCTAAAACGGAGGACTTCATGGTGGGGTTTACTGTGTGAGAGACAGGTGTGGATGCGCGATTGAACTACCGCGTGGGTGGAAAAGAAAATAGGTATTACATTGCAAATGTAAAATTGGAGAAAGTAGGGTAAACTGGGGAGGTGACTGGAGAATGAGCTACCAACACAAAGATGAGAATATCTATCAAGCCTGGCACAGAATACTAAAGCCGAACGGTTAAACACCGTGACCGGAACAATTTCACCTGTGTTCTTGTGAAAAGCATGTGCTAGTACAATAGAGGCATGTGCTAGTACAATAGAGAAGATGCCAAGAAGACCGACAAAACCGCTACTGTAGATTATCCGTTTAAACGTGACTGCACTGTGATGTCACAAAGTCTACACTGCTACTTGCTGCAGGGAAGTGTGATAGCTAGAATCTCAAGAGCAAAACAGAACAGTTCAGTCATAAATAAAAAAAACTCTAGTTTTCGAGGCAAATCATGTAAATGGTAATCTCAAGGTGGGGGGTGGGGTCTTTTCCCCCCTCTCATTTAAATATGAGCAGTTGGCTTGATAATTAGCTAGGTGCTTAAAATAGCTAGTTAGCCTGCAATTGACTCAATTAGCAACACAATAGCACTCAGCCGATGCTAAAATAAAAACAACAGAAGTGGTCCCCCATTTATTCAGGACAGATGTTTGGTTAACGGATCACTCCATAATGTAATTGTAAAGAAAACAGCCAAAACAGAGTATAGATAGATATGCTATCATTAGTCATTGTCAGTGAAAACACATGCTTATTTTCCCTCGTGTCCTGAAGCATATTACAATGCGATGCGGACTGTAATTGCGCGACGTAAAAGGCAATACAGGATAAACTGGCAAACTCCAGCTTCACCTTGGACAGCGAATATGGAACGCTACACCAACAGCCTGTCCTTAAGCATCTAGTTCCTCAAAATGCCAAAGTAATAATGCTAATAATAACCATGACGGCGGTGATCATGCAATTTGCCGTTATTATTATTACTATTATGATTATTACAGGGCACATAATATAAGGTGTCCATACTTCATTTCATTAAGTACCTACATCGATGCTTTCTACAATTCACCTTGGGATGGGCGCATCCTCAACGGCCAGTTTAGTGCACACACAAGCTTGGGTTATTACGATTACACACTTTTTCCTAAATCAAAATGCAGCCAACTGCATTTTGATTTATGATGGTTAGTAGCCTACCTACTGACCCGCAATATGCGTCCTGTGCAAAAGCCAAGTACTGAATGTTTCCGTGCCATGCCTCTCTGGGAAGGCCACGGTACCTGGCCCAAACATTTGGATCAATAGGTAGTTACTGTAGGTTTTCCTGTTTTAGAGCAACCATGGTGTTTTTGTAAGTATGGGATCGCTGATTTGCTTACATACGCACCTAGTCGACACGCTTTCTTATCAAGTCTATTGAGTAGATTGGGAGTTCTAACAAACTGTGGCAATTCATCTTCTGTGCGTATTATATTGGGGTAGACTGCATTTGAAACAATATCGACGCAACGCGTTCGCTTGCTGATTTCTGATATCCGCCCATCACATAAGCACCGCATGATGAGCTCGCCATTCTAAACGTACAGCCTTCATTAAAATCTATTAAACTAGTGACTTTAAAAACATTCAGATATATGTTGTCAACTCTGGGTTCACAACATATCTGGGGGACATTTCAGAGCAGTTCCGTTATCTGAAAACGATACACAGACACACCACACACCTAAAACTACTACCCAAATGTCTTGTTTCCTCCTGAGTACGCGAACTCTTGTCAATCGTTTGTTCTCCCTGCCCGTGTCAGACGCAATAAGAGAAACATAGTTTGATGAGTAATGCATGCTAACCAGAAGCCCTACCTCAGCGAAGAAGGTATCCATTTCCCCCGAGTCCGCTTCGTAAAGGCTGTCGGTCCGGTTATCACCGACTGGATCACAACGCCCGGTCCTGCGCGCAGAATGGAGAGGTAACGGTCCAGGACGCAGATGCTTTCCATTCACGCACGATCTTAACGGTGAAGAGGAGTTTACAGTCCACTACATTCCCTCTCCGGCCGCCAAGCGACTGAAACAAAGCGAGAGTCCCTTCCTCCTCCAACACCGCAGTGAATCGCAGAAGCTCTCGTGCTGAAAAACCGATCTTATTACGGTCTTCTGTATCCACCCTAGGGCTAAAACAAATTTCACTTTAACACATAACCCTCGCCCAACCTGATGCTCTACTATTTTCCAGCAGCTGGCCGCTGTATACCCTGCACTTAATGAATGGAGCCGGCTAAGTTAAAGGGTTTAATTCGAAGGGGCGGCGCTCAGCGACTAAACCCTGCCCCCGAGCACGCCCATTCCTCCCTCACATACATAGTCAATAATAACAATGATAACACAACTGCTAATTACTATTTTTATTTTTCATATTTTGTAGCTTAATATTATAATTATGTTCTATTTCCGTAAGTATTTATTTTTTAACCAAAGCGTTAAATATTAAATAGTTTTCAGCAACAGTTAAATATTGCCTTAAAGATCAATGGCAAACCACTGCTTTGAATTAATGGTGTAAGTTCTGTCAAATCAATTTTGTTTGTATTAACGTCTCTTTATTTGGAGTGTTTTATGTTCAGTGACATTTGTATTAATAACATCAACACATATTTAAATATTTACATATTTACTACTTAAAATATATATAACAACGCATTTAACACATTGCATGTCCACAGGGCATACGAAAGACGAAAGTACACAACCATATTCAGTTACCCCACAGCACATAAAGAGGTTACATTATATTACCTTACACATGGCACAAGGGGTGTAGGGGGTTTGGGTAAGCAGGGGGCAAAGAGAGAATGAGAATGACATGGGGGGTAGCTGGTTCAAATGTTCAGTAATGATTTGTAGGTTACCTTTCATTTTGTGTTTGCAGTCCTTCTTCCCAATTAACCCAATGTCTAAATGATATTTGTTATGAAATATTGCTTTTATTTATTACCTACTATTTCATCTGTGTCATGGTGTCCTAAGGGGTTGATTGAAGTCTACAAGCGATTACTCCAGCGATGTGGAGTTGGGCCTTGTTGCTGTCTGGACTTGTGAGGCTGCTTGAGTGGTGCTGTACCCACTCGAGGCAAAGACGTTTCCATGGCAGCAGCGATAGCAGCGATCTCTGCATAAAATGTCACTATTAACGCAGAGGGCTGAGCTCTCTAACAGCCAGAAAGATGAAGGTCAGAATTAGAGCTGCCATAGATCCGTCCGAGAGAGGAATCGCTTCATTAAGGATAAAGCACTACTGTAACCTTTCTGTCTGTGAGGTGGGAAGAACCAGAGGAAATAGGGGGACTGCTGTTTCACACACGAGAGTGGGATGTCCTCAGTGAAATGTATAGAGTGAACTCTCAGAGGTCCAGGTTACAGTACCCGGGTGACAGTCTTGTGGTTGAATGCCTTAATTGAGGTTATAATATTCACCTGTTAACAGAAAAACCTAAGAGCTTCAGTACAGGATGCGACAGAGCCTGATTTTCTGTTTATCTTCCTCTGGGGCAGAAAATGAACAGAGAAATAAAGATGCAGACACGTCACAGCACTTCAGACGCGGAGCAAAAAATACAATAGTAAAAATCCCAGACACAGAATTGTGTTGAAAGATCACATACTCGCATGCAATTCAAAAACTCTGGGCCTGAGCTGAGGGAAATGCTCATGTCCTGCTTTTTTTTTAACAGCTAGTTTGGAGCTGGTCAGACCGCACCATGTCTCACTATTAAGCCTTTCGTTGGTGCCAACACAGAAACAGAAGCAATCTTGTTCCCTTGGTAGGTTTTGACTTATGGCAGTGCAGGATCTTACAGCTAATTGAGAAGGTGAGGGGATGCTGTCGACGCAGCCTGAGATACTATTGGAAACATATTTCATATTTTCAGTAAGCCAGTGATATTCAAGGTTTTGGGGTCTTCGATATATTGTGAGGAGGCTCAGGAGGCATGATGGGAAAGACCGAGACACCCCCTCAACTTTCCCCCTCCCAACCCTTGGCCCTCTGTCAAAACCTGCTACTGTGCGCTCGACTGGCTTTCTGTTTGCAGAAACAGAACAAGGGAGGAAGGGAACGCAGAGTGGACTTCCGGCTTCCTGCTATCCAGAGGTATCAGTGGCATCAAACAGGAAGTAAAGGGGCTGCATGAGAGGCCAGTTTACCTTTAAGTAAACGCATTTAAAGGTAAAGTGGCCTACATTTACATTTACATTTTAAGCATTTAGCAGACACTCTTATCCAGAGCGACTTACAAGATGTGCATTAATACATGGTAGGAACAATCATAGTTCAATCATAGCCTCTCGCGGAGCATACTGCTCCTCTCTTGAGCCAATCCTACTAATGTGAAGCCGCATCTTATTTTGCAGGGAAACCTTCCAACCATCCAGGGGAGCAGGAAGTGATGCAGGAGCCCCACAGGAGATTCCAGCATTAGCCTTTATTAAGTCCATAATCCCTTGGGGGGGGATCACTCCGTGTGGCATACCGCGACATCAGCAGGCAATCGTTCTAGAAGCCCGTGTGAGGCTGGAGTGAAGGCGCCCGTGACAAAATGTTCGCGCTGGAACACACCTTAAATCATCCTCTTTGAGCCTGATCAGGGACTGTCACAACTGCGTTACCTCCATCATGAATATCGAGGCACTGCAGTTTTGTTTTGGCAGGAGTGCTCATACTGTCATTTCCTAATTTGTTTTTTGGTGGTGTTCTCTTTGACATTGTCATGATTCAGCAGTCTAATGATCGTGTATTATATATCCAGTCAAGATAACCGATAAATAAACCGACATGAAAAGGATTGTGTCATGTTATTGCATTTTTCTCAGTGCTACCGTTTATCATGATTTCAGTTTTATATAGCAAATCAAAGAGGATGTTAAACACATGGTTTCCACTTCTTGAGGAGGGGTCAATTCCAAACCCATTCTGAGAGGTCCTGGAATTCCTATTTATTCCATTCCAATGAGTCGCATGTGTCATGTGATACCTTGTGAAAGGCTTTTTGAAAGTCCAAATGCATAATATCACATGTCTGGTTTGAGTCAAAACAATTTGTACCTTCCTCAATTAAGTCCAGGTGGTTTGCTAAGCAAGACTAATTCTAAATCAATTCTGTATGTCCAGAATTTTGCATTGGATGGAAGTTAAACTAACAGTCGTGTAGTTTTCCCCGGATCAGTGCAATCCCCTTCTTATATATTTGCGTTATTCTGCCTTGCTTCCAGGCATCAGGATTTTCTCCAGTTTTTAGAGATTGAATAAAAAATATTTGTTAGTGGTTTATATATAATCTCTCCTAGTATTCTTGAATATATGCCATCAGGGCTGCAGGCTTATTTGTCTTATGTTTCTGTCATTTTTGTTGTGCTTCACCACCCCCCTCTCTCAATATCCTCCAGAACGTCCTGAATATTGTATGTACTTGTAGGCATATTTGTAACATCTTTCTTGGTGAAGCTCTCAACAAAGTTTAGTATGTCTGCAATGTCTTCATTAGTATAAAGTGAAGTCCCTGCCCTGTTTTGAATGCACATTTTTTTACTATAATATTAGAAAAAATGTTTTGCATCTTGGGCAATTGGGTTTCAAATAGCATTTTACTATCTTCCACACTCGGTCAGAACCCCGGAATCACTGGCCATCTTCCGCAAGAGACTAAAAACCCACCTCTTCAGACTCCACTACCACTGACTCTGTACATTTATTAACTGCCATCACCACTGTCTACATGTTTTAATAAAAATTAAAAAACTAACTTTTCTTTCACTGTGTTCCAGGTACAGTGTGCAACTGTCAACAACTGTCTATTACAGAGTTACTACACTACACAGAGTTACTACTCTTGCACTAACCATGTTTAATCTTACCCTGTATAAATGCACTTTCTGGATAACAGCGTCTGCTAAATGCCTAAAATGTAAATGTAAATGTTGGTTAAGTACCTCTTTTGCCAGAGAATGATTTCCCTCCCTGACAAACTTTTCTTAATGTTTCCATAGAGCAGTGGTTTCCAATCGTATCCCAGAAGGGCCGGTGTTGTTCTAGCCCAGCACTAAAACACCTGTTTCAAGTAATCAAGGTCTGATTGAAGACATGATTAGTTGATCGGTTGAATCAGGCGTTATAGTGCTGGGTTAGAAAAAAAACTTGCACCCACACCAGCCCTTCTCATGTAAGATTGGAGACCCCTGCCATAGAGCATATTATTTATGCTGCCATCTGATTTCAATCGCCTATTACATATTCCTACATTAAGGCCCTTCTCATTTTCCCCCAGTAATCTAATCCAGAAATCCCCACAAGGATTTAGAGGGTCAATTCATGCAATTTCCTGTGCATTTAGATTTTCTGTTACATTGAGGATTTTTGCCTCCACTTCTTTTGTTGTCTCTATTCTTTCTGATCAGTTTATACAGAACCACACTGTAGCCTACTCATCCCCATCCCCTGCCCCAAAGCCACATCTCAGTAATGTCAACCATGTCATAACCCCCATTGATCATAAGAGCCTCTAGCTCCATTATGTATTTTGTGTATTTTTATGCTCCTAGCATTTAAGCAAAGGCATTTATGATACATTTTTCCTTAATCTCACTCACCCCGCTCTCGGGCTGCACCAAACTACCCCCCTAACAAATTTCTGCACAGCATAGTCTTTATTTGTAATGGGCCCCAACACCAACTCTGAAACCTCCCCCAGTTGAGTCAGGACCTGGAGAAACATGAGTTGTAGATTCTAGTGGATACTCCAGATCTCTGTTCTAGGGAAAGATCTCAGGCACCAGATTCAAATTGTGGTTTGGAAAATTGAAATATGGTGTTTGGCTATATGGTTCAGTTTTGTTGTTATTATTGTTGTTTTTACAAAGAATCTTGATACCTGCCATCCAACAACAACAACAAGCAAAGAGGAAGAAGGGAGATAGTAGTCTACCAGTCATCCTTATTCAGTTTTATTAGACAACAGAAAAATGATCTGTTTCTATAGTTTTTTTTAAATTTACCTAAAAGCAGACAAGCTGGAGACCCTGGTTGGCTCGGTAAAAGCACTTGCCCAGAGTGCAGGTTGCTAACTGCAGCTGGCTTTCGATTTCCCGGCTGCACCAGTCCAGCTCTGGTCAGGAGTCCCATTCAAGGAATGCCGGCATGAGCTTGCTGCACATACAGAAAGCTTCTACGGACGTATTGGAATTACGGTCGGCGAGTGCCGTCTCTAAGGAGACGGTTCGCCATCCCAGCCACCACCGGTCCCAGAGTAGTGGCTGGTCCCGTAACTGCATGCGGCAGGTTTGTTGAAGGGGGATAGTTGGATCAATCGAGGGTAAAATTAGCTACCAAATTAAGAAAAAACGGGAGAAATCAAAAACAAATTTTGAAAAAAAAGCAGACAAACTATTTTTATCGCAAGCTTCTGCAGCAAGTTGTCACGAGGCACTGGTAAATACATGTATGACAATGGAACTTAGGGACATCCAGTGGAAATTCACTGGTGCTGGGTTTTTGAAGATTTAATGTAGGAGTGAAATGATGAGTACCCACATATTGTCTGATCCTCCTAAAAACATTACTCAACATTACTTTTTTTTTTTTTACTCAAATGTAATTAATATCTGACTGAGATGTGGAACATGTATTAAAACTGCCTGCGTCAGACCATAAAAACCGCAGCATGGATGGAGAGAGACATTTTACAACCTGGATGGTCTCCAAGAGCCAGGAGAGAACAAATCCGAGGTGACTGCTAGTCAGCGCTGGTAGTATGCGCTATGAAATCTGCTGTGGTTATTCAACGCAGAAATACAAGCCATGGACCGGCTGAGCATGCCAGAAAGGGTTCAGCCTTTGCATTCCTTGGCACCTCGTACCCTGGGCTCTGAGGCTCTGTCAGAATCGGGGTGACCCCGTTTCTGATTCTGTGTGTCATGCAGTGTAGTTGACATGGGGGTTTTCCTGCGGCTCCTTTTATCCTATGGTCCTGCTTCAGCTGTCATCTGTGACTGTCCTGCGTTAACTATGACATTCTCTACAAAATCAGACACATTTTAAAGCTCATTTTCATTTTTCTTTCACTTTGTATCAGAAGAAGTTGTTTATCTCCTTTTTTTTTGCATTGGATCAAATTGGCCAACAAATATTCTAAGGGCATGGGGCTGGGGGATAGCGTAGCAGTCTAATGCAGTCGGCGAGTTTTGTCTCGAAGGAGGCGAATCTTCGCCGGCCTCGGAGAGTACCTTGCCCCGGGAAAAGACTAAAACAGACTTTATTTTAAAATATATGTATATATTCTAAGGGCACTTATTTCTTGTCATGGGAAGGGCAACCAAAGCATTTCCCAGTGACATGAACCTTGGGCACTGTGCCAGAAGGTGGTCCCAACAATTCCCTAATCCTAAGTGGATTCCTGGTGAGATGGAATGCTGGACAGAAAGGAGATGGAAGTCAGTTTGGAATTCCAAACGTGCAGCCATGACATCTATCCATGCCTGCTCGCTCCAGGTCAAGAACATCGGCGTGTAGCCCCAGATCGTGTCACTAGGTTGTTGTTTTTTTATACTCCACCCGACCGGCTTTTGTCTTCTCCGGTTGCTCGTTTACTGCCATGTTCAGTTGGGGCACAAAACCAGGCACCGTCATAAGCACAAACCTATTGTATTGTCCCGAACAAAAGCACTGTGTTCCCTGCATAGCAAGAGTGAAGATGGCACAGCAGAGAGTAACCACCTTTAATTACTACAGGATACGACACTATCAGGGGAGTCATTATGCACAAATGAGCCCCATTACTAGAGATGGGCAGGTCTGTTTGTCTCCCAAGGTAAATGGGGAACGGAGCCAGTTGCTAGTTACCTGTCCCCTGCTCCAGGACAAGCGGCCCACAATTCCTGCAATCACACAGGTGTGTCTGCATCACCGTGGCTGCAAATAAGCCTGACCCCATAAAGGGAGACAGACAGTAAAAAAGAGCATCTGAAGGCTTTGGGAATATGTAGCAGACTATACCTTTTCAGGCCGCTTCATGACTTTAGATATAGCTGGGGGAAATGTGGGATTGCTCTTAAAGCTAAGGTTAGTCATAAAGCACAGTTGTTATATGTCTTGCTCTTCCAGACATAGTTTTCTTTCTGGCGTTTTCTTTTTTGTTCCATTCCTCTTTTTTTTTGGGGGGGGGGGTGTTTTCTCAGGTGTGCCCTTCCACAAGAAGACGAAAATGATCTTGAAGCATTACATACACAGCTTTTTCTCCTGTAGCTCTTGCATAGCAGTGCAACACAGCGGATCACCGCTGGGCTTGAAATGATTATGTGATGGCTTAATTACTCATTAAAACATTGTGTCCATCCCTGGACACCGAGGCCACTCATTAAAAAGGCTTTAGAAGTTTCCTTGTCCACTTTTGATCCTCAAAGAACCAGTACTCTGGAGGGGGTGAAGGCAATCAGCAAATTATTTATCTAGAGTGGGAAGGATCCTTGGGGATCGTGTTAATGTCTCTGTCTTTGTAGTGCTACCCCTAGCATATCTGTGTCCCGTGACAAGAAAGCTTTTTTATTATTAGTTTTTTTTTACGATGCTCAAATCACATTACCAAACCAGCCATAAAGCAAAGTTGTATTCGGAAGAGGACCCAGGCTCTGATCTCTGTTGTGATCAATGGTCCAAGAGGAGGAGGGCAGGTGGAGCTTCCATTTGCTCCATCCAGGCATCACTGCACTGTGGGATTGCAGAGGTAATTTATAGTCAGATGAGAGGTCCTGAGCTTAATGCGGACATTTTCGTTTCTGAAGATCAATGTGCCATTCTTATTCTTTTATATGCAGTCATAATGTTCCATATGTCAATAATGGAAAACCCACAGGATTTTCTTTGTTGGATTATTCAGGATTAGAGCCACTGACCTCATTATCCACTGGTGTTGGATATATTTTCCAATGTGTCATAGGGGGAGTATCTGACAAATCACGATTTTCCATTCGATTGTTCATCCCGTGTTGAATCATGGTACCAGCTTAACCGAATAGATCCATATTCAATAACCTGGTTCAAAATTGATGTCCTTATAAATAGCATGGAGGAGTGGGAGGCAGTCTGCCAGGTTGTATTGAAGAAACAATACAACCTGGCTATTTAGATTAGAATGAGCAAACTGAGTCTACTTCCTGCTAACTGAACAGCTTCGACTGCTTCTCTTGTAGTTGGGCTGGCTTTATCGTTTCACCAGCTCAGAGGATAACCAGCTTTTCCGTTGTAATAGAGCCAGAACCAATCCGTTCTGCTAAACAGAGTCACCGGAGCTGCGGGCCAAGGATTAATTGCCATAATATTGATTTCAGTTCAGTTGTCTTTCCCTCTCTTTGTATCATTGAAATCGTGTGACTCCTTTCATTTAATGATCTTTTGGCCTTTATTTCCGCGACTGCTGCCGTGACTGCTGTCACCTACAGATTATATCCTTACTATACATAGGTCCCCCCCAGAGGTTTAACCAATATATCTGTCACAATATACTCTCCTTCCCCCTTGATACGGGACCACTGTCGTCAGATGTGGTTGAAATTGAACACGAGAAAAGACAAGGGGTCTCCTAACAGACCCTGTGGAATGCTTGGAATCTCCCCCTAAATGTCACACAGAGAAAACCAGAACAGGTTCCAGGCCCAAATTTAGCCCCAATAAAACTTGCCACACAAGTGAGGACATTTGATGCCTGTATCTGACACTGTCAGAATACCACTGCACTCCAGGTTTTGATGCAGCTTTATTTTTGGTGGTGGGGGGTTGTGGGGGGTCTTCAGTTTCTTCAGTATATTAACAAACCTCTTCTGGCCAAATTAGATTTGCGAACGTGGGCCCGCTTCACTTTCACATTACCATACCATGACACCTGATGCTAAGGTTACGCAAACAAAGCGAAATCTTGAAGCACAGAGCGAGAGGCACTGAGCCAAACCAATTAATCTCAAAATGTAAAGCCTTTTAATCATTTCTGTGTTGGAGGCATTATTTCAGATTTTAAAGAGTGGAAAAAAAATCAAAGATAACCATTTCCATTGCAATGGTGATCACACTGATATTCTAACATCTTATGTACTGTGAGCCACCAAAGCTGAAACTCCTGAACTGTATTGTGTTTGGGCTTTGTTTGTTTCTAAGATGGTGCAGAAATGATTTATACAGCCTCATTAATTTGGTAAACATTTATAAAAGTGAATCTATTGTTTTAGTGGATGGAATCTATAAGTAAATCAAAACAAAACTGTGTAGTGTTTAGTTGGACATATCAAGCATACACCACCTAACGGGCCGCAACAATGCTAATGCACATCTCTGGGATGTATAACCAAGCCTTTTTTATTGGAGGGGACATTACGCTCCCTCATTACGCCTGTGATCCAGGATATAAGTCATTCAGTGCTGATTAAACATAGAACTCTATAAACTATAAACTGTTCTAGCCACAGTAACAATAACATCACCTCCATAGACTAGTATTGTTACTATGTGTGCACCACAGTGACATGACATCATTGTGACCTTTATTGTAAAGGCCACCCAGCTCTTAAATAAACTATGATGCAAGTTGAGCAATTGTATCTGTGCACATATTACTGCATCTCTATGTAAGCTACAGTTTTCTTTTTTGTTAATGGCTGAGCTGTTGGGTATACCTTGGTCACAGTCTCTGTGCATGGCTGTATTCTTTACGTAATGTCACTGAGCTGTGGAACAAATTTCCTCTTGGAAGGACAATAACGTGAAATCTGAAATCTGAGATATGTCTGATTTATTGAATTATATAGAGGCCGGTGCTTTTTGGACATAAGAGATTTAGAATTTATTGATCTCTGCATTAAATTTCCTGAAAAAAAACAAAATTATGTTTTTTTTCCCCCTGAGCGATATCAGGATATTTTAGGAATTGTAATGTAGGCTTTCAAAACGGGTTAGAGTGTCAACATCGATGGCCGCACAAAGCCGAGGGAGTCAGAACCTCTCAGAGTCTGGCCGGCTTCCATGCACTCCTGAAGCCTGCTGGCACTGAAGGACATCCTGATGATGTCACAAGGTCAGATTAACCAGTAAACTAGGGATAAAGAGTTACTGTTTGGTCAAAGTCAAACACGAGGAGTGGAGCACGGTGCCAATACATGTACATCCAGGGTGTCAAAGTCAGGGAAAGCTGGTTAGTCGGGAATGATTAATGCATACCGCAAACATTCTATAGATATTACCATAATGATTAGTTTAAGGATAAACCACAGCACCGAATTACAGACCCTATGTTCCAGTAATTTTAAATGCGTTTTTTTCTGTATCACAAGACACACAAACAGGCCATGTGCAGGGTCTGATGCATGACACAGGTATGAGCAGAGGGAGTGGCAGCCCCTCGGCCTCATTCCTTTGGGAATATATTGCTTTTAACGTACAAGCCAATAAAAACAGTAACCTAAACAAGCAAATCAAAACATACAGACCAACAGAAGTACAGACACCTAAAAGCAAACTTCTAGACTCTATACCAGAGGTCTCAAACTCAGTGCCATAGAGGGCTGTGTGTTTGCAGGCTTTCATTCAAACCGATCACTGTTGCCTTAATTGGTAACCCTAACCCTAACTACTCATTCAGCCATACAGTCATCATACCCTTTTGAAATAGTCACTTTTTTTGTCTTACAGCCTGAAATGAAAGTACATAAAATCCATCTTTTTCCAGCTTTATTTACACATTTTGCCTTACAACATTCAAGTGAAAAAAGGGCACAATTTCTGATCATTAATAAAAAATGAAAAACTAGAATAACAGGGTTGGAAAAGTGATCAGTCCCCTTAGAATAACCATGATAAACTTGCTCAGGTATAACCAATCACCTTCCAGATCACACACCAAGCTAATTGGCCTCCACCTGACATCAATTGTAGTGGCTTTGATTATTTCACAATAAAATCAGTTGTTCCTTGAGGATTCCACTCCTAGTAGTGCATGGTAACGCAAAGAATTCACCATGGCTGGAAAGGTGCTTTCAAAAGGACTCCGGGATAAAGTTGTGGATAGGCACAAGTTAGGAGAAGGATATAAAAAGATTTCAAAGGCTTTAACTATCCCTCTGAGTACTGTTCAGAGTACTATTAAGAAGTGGAAGGCATATGGCACCACCCACACCTTGCCAAGATCGGGCCGTCCCTCCAAACTGGATGATCGAGCCAGGAAAAGATTGATCAGGGAAGCTACCAAGAGGCCAATGGCAACCTTGAAGGAGTTACAAGTCTTAATGGCAGAGATTGGGCGATCTGTGCATGTGACAACAATCTCACAAGCTTTACACAAAGCTGGCCTGTATGGCAGGGTGGCAAGAAAGAAGCCTCTTCTGAAAAAGTGTCACACTGAGTCTCGTTTACATTATGCGAAGAAACACATAGAAGATTCTGATGCCATGTGGCAAAAGGTTATATGGTCAGATGAGACCAAGATTGAACTTTTTGGATTGAACTCCAAGCGCTATGTTTGGCGGAAACCAAACACAGCACACCCAAAACACACCATACCTACAGTGAAGCATGGTGGTGGCAGCTTTATGTTGTGGGGGTGTTTCTCTTCAGCGGGGACTGGGCAATTGATCAGGATTGAAGGGAAAATGGATGCTGCCAAGTACACCCAAATTCTTGAGGAAAACCTGCGGCCCTCTGCTAGACAGCTGAAGATGGGCAGGTGGTTCACCTTCCAGCACGACAACGACCCAAAACACACCGCCAAAGGACAGGAAGGTGAATGTCCTTGAGTGGCCTAGTCAGAGCCCTGACCTAAATCCGATAGAACATCTGTGGATGGACTTGAAGAGTGCAGTCCATCGCCGCTCACCACGGAATTTGACTGAACTGGAACAGTTCTGCAAGGAAGAATGGGCAAATATTGCCCAATCTAGGTGCGCAAAGCTGGTAGAGACATATCCAAACAGACTGATAGCTGTAATTAAAGCAAAAGCTGCCTCTACAAAGTATTAAATCAGGGGACTGATCACTTTTCCAACCCTGTTATTCTAGTTTTTTATTAATTATCAGAAATTTTGCCCTTTTTTTTCACTTGAATGTTGTAAGGCAAAATGTGTAAATAAAGCTGGAAAAAGATGGATTTTATGTACTTTCATTTCAGGCTGTAAGACAAAAAAAAGTGACTATTTCAAAAGGGTATGATGACTTTCTATAGGCACTGTATGCATGTACCTCTGTGAATTTGTCCAAGTTAAAGCACAGAATATAGGCAACAATTGTTATTTATACAACAAAAATAACTAATTTCACTTTATATACATTATGTGCAAGCCAACAGGATAATTTAGCAAATAATCGAGTGAATGATCTCATCAAGAGCAGAGGCTGGAGTAAAAACCAGCATACAGATGACCCTCCAAGGCACTGAGTTAAAGACCACTGATCCACACAGAGCACAAAGCTACAGAGACAATGATTAATACATCGATACTGACACAATCCTGAGAGCTTGCACAGACATAGGGATCTTCTTATACTATCAATATATAGTCAGGTCCGTAAGTATTTGGACAGTGACACAATTGTCATCATTTTGGCTCTGTACACCAGCACAATGGATTTGAAATGAAACAATTAAGATGTGCTTTAAGAGTAGACTTTCAGCTTTAATGTAAGGGTTTTGTCAAAAATATTGTATGAACCGTGTAGGAATTACAACCATTTTTATACATAGCCTTCTAATTTTAGGGGCTCAAATGTAATTGGACAAACTAACAATCATAAATTAAATTGCCATTTTTAATACTTAATTGCAAATCCTTTGCAGTCAATGACTGCCTGAAGTCTGGAACCCATAGACATCACCAGACGCTGGGTTTATTCCCTGGTGATGCTCTACCAGGCCTTTACTGCCGCTGTCTTCAGTTCCTGCTTGTTCTTGAGGCGTTTTGCCTTCAGTTTTGCCTTCAGCAAGTGAAATGCATGCTCAATCGGATTCAGGTCAGGTGATTGACTTGGCCATTGCAGAACATTCCACATTCACCTTTTTTGAAGCATTTAGATAATATAGCCCTATACACTTCAGAATTCATCCTGTTGCTTTTGTCAGCAGTCACATCATCAATAAATACAAGGAAACCAGTTCCATTGGCAGCCATACATGCCCACGCCATCAACTTTACTTGAAATCAACTTTAATCAACTCTAGACCTTTTATCTGCTTACTTGTAAATTAAATAATGAGGGAATAACACACACCTGGCCATGGAACAGCTGAGCAGCCAATTGTCCAATTACTTTTGGTCCCTTAAAAAGGGGGGCACATATAAAAAGTGCTGTAGTTCCTACACCATTTACCTGATTTGGATGTAAATACCCTCAAATTAAAGCTGAAAGTCTGTACTTTGAGCTCATTCCTTTAATTTAATTTAATTTCAACTCCAATATGCTGTGGTAGACAGCTAAAATAACAATAACTTTGTCAATGTCCAAATATTTATGGACCTGACTGTATACATACAATATACATATCTATCTACATTTAATCATTATCAACCTGGTGCAAGGGAAGAGTTTCCATATAGTCAATGAAGGGTTGCCTTATTCTGAAAAAATGATCCAATTTATTCCTTCAAGTATTAGGCCCTAGAGCAAGGGTGGCCAATCTTACCCTATGAGGATCCGTGTGGATCCAGGATTTTGTTCCAAACAAAGCAGTCACACACCTGATTTGACAAGTCAACTAATCATAGTCTTCAGATTAGTAGAATCAGGTGTGTTACTGCTTGGTTGGAAGAAAAGCCTGCACCCACACTGTCTATTTCCGGTTAATATTGGCCAGCCCTGCCCTAGAGCCTCATTGCCATAGCTTGTAACAGACTGGCTTCTGTATGGCTGTTTCAGCCCTGCCACTACATACTCATTTCATGCTGCCAAACCAATGCTATCTTCCAATGAACTGAACCAGAAGCTGCCTGGAGCTAATTAGTTCATAAAGCACACAAGCCCCTGTCAGAGAGCCAGGGGCACAGTCCCGGTCAGATAAATGGGCATCTCTTGTTGGGGGATGCATTTTCGAGGGGGACACTCTCTGCCCCCAAGAGCCCATTGGTGTCCTGCCGGGGAGACACACAATGGAGAATGACGAGCTCATTTCTTAATTGGTCAATTGATGCCTATCTGTTTATGACTTCCCCTGTTTCCACACTCCACATGTACCAGCCCTCCACAGAAAAGCCAGTCTGTTCCCCCCAAGGTCTTCGCTCACTGTCTGTGAAGAACAAAAGGGGGGGGTTCAGAGCGCCCTTAAGCTAATCAGTAACATCCCCGAGGGGGTGGGGGGAGGGGTGGTCAACGACCTCTTTATCTTACTCCATCCTCTCACCCTTCATGAATATCTACACCAAAACACAATGCAGAAGGCAATGTGAGTGACGGGCACGTGCATTGTGCGCTGGACTATGTGATTAGGTCAAGATTAGATTAGTTTAAGTGCCACTGGAACACAGGATGAGATTCCTGGCCGTCTCTATGCAAGACTGACATGCTGCCATGCCAAGGCTTTTCTTTTTTTTGCTGGGTTTAAAAAAGGTCACATTCCATTATAGTCAATGGTGTCTGCCACCGATGCCAATCGCATGTTGTGCTCCCTGCTACAATATCACCAGCGTGGATCAATTTGTGGCCTGTTGCTTGCCAATTTCTGTATTACTAGGGTAGAAATTAATTTGGTGCTCGTGAACCAACCCGAGAGTCTCCGCGGATACATGATGACGCATGGCAACACAAATGTGCAAACTTTGGTTTGGGGAAGCGCATGAGAGACCCCGTGATGGCATGGCATGGTTCACAAATCCTCCGTTTCTCAGTACTGTGGTTTGGCGTCTGTAAAGATATGCTACTTTTTTTTTGATGCTCTAGTCCAGTGAAACGTACAAAGCTATTCTGAGATGAAATACATATCACAGGAGCAACCAGAACATAACATCCTATGACGGTAAGCATCAGAGTGAAAAACACTACTAAAGTACAAAAACATACAAAGGTAATTGCTGGAGCACAGACCTACATATAATGGCCAACAATTATCCTTAAATGCTACAGTACCTGTGTAGCTCATAGTCACATGCCCACAGAGCCTGAAAATACAGTATACTCATTACATTACATTATGTGTTTCATCATTTGAAATAACATGGCTTGTTATCCAATGAGAAAAGGCAAGTGCTACCTCTGGGAAAACCTGGCTCTGATTGGATACACTCACTATGGACAGAGGGGAAGCCCGCAGGGAAGTAATATCTTCAGGCCAAGAGAAAGCCAGCTGCTGGCCCCTGCAACCGGACCGTTCTCACCACTGTTGTCATTAACAAGCTGGTGTCAACACTCACATTGGAAAAAATGTTATTCATTGCCAGTTTGATGTCCATCTGGCTTTGTAAATACAAGCTTCCTGTTAATCCAAAGGCTTGTTTCATTCAGGTTATCTCTGTGTAGTGGGGCTGAGCAGTGTGAGAGAGCATACAGAGAGTGACATCACCTCTCCATATCTCAGGAAAAGAACAAGAATAGTCCCCTAGTGACCTTGGTCTTAAGCTTAGTGAGCTAATGCATCTCTCATAGTGCCGTGACCGCCACGAACAGCAAGGGCATATCAAAACTCCTGTTTCACATCCGTATCCCGTTGTAGCTGGCTGATTGACCCTGCGCTTTCTGTTACGTACGTTACATGATTGATAGAGTTAGCCTCTGCTGTGCTGGCCAATGAGAAGCCTCTGGTGGTGCGACACTGAGTCAGACAAATGCAGCTGACCAGCTGCTCTCACTAACTCCATCTCATCATCACCACTGGGGGTATGCAGGGTCGGGGGGATGTCATGCTGTCAGCTACATCACAGCTCTGTGAGCAATGGAGACCCCCCTGCCTCGGGCAGCTTGGGGGTTCTGGGAGTTCTCTGCTCCAAGCTCTTCCTTGTGTGTTGCAGATATGGTAGGATGTGGGCAGGGAGGGGGTTGGGGGGTTTACAGGGCAGTGAGGGTGTAGAGTAAAGACCTCTACATGCTTCTGCATATTTTGTGCAACTTCTTCGCGGTTCGCGCAATGCAACAATGTCGCAAGCACTCTGCAATTTATACCTCTGCAAAGCCTATGCGACATGGTGTCCTTACACTTCTGTGCACTAGTAGGCGTCAATGTATTGAACAAGGTCGGTAAAGTTTTCATGAAAGCAGGGAAACTCCTGTACCTTTGACCTTCTTCAGCCAATCTTTCCTGAAGCTGGTTCATTTTATACCGTGTCGAACAAATGATGCAAGCTATCTATATCGTTAGCTACTGTTAGCAAGCTTTATTTGGCCATGATACCAGGTTGCTAGCTAGCTAGCTAGATAGATATACATAGTTTTGCTTAGCTAACGTTAACATAGATATACACTACCGTTCAAAAGTTTGGGGTCACCTTCCATCTGGACTATGGCTAATCGGGCACTCCTTCATTCTTCAGGAAGATAACGACCCGAAACACACCTTGAAGTTGTGCAAGAACTATCTGGTGAAGGAGGAATGTGAACAACAACTCAAACTAAAGACCTGGCCTGCCCAGTGTCCAGACCTCAATCCCATAGAACTTGTATGGGACAAACTGGAAAGGAAGAGTCAAAGCAAAGCAACCCACAAGTTTCTCTGGGAATTGCTGCAGGATAGCTGGGAAAACATGTCGGGTGATTTCCTGCTAAAACGTATTAACTGAATGGCCACTGTTTGTGAGGCTATTCTCACGCCAAAGGGTGACTATTTTGAGGAATCCAAGATTCAATTTTCAATATAATTTTCTTGAACATTTCTTTGATGTTCATTTTGTTCATTGTTACATGTGTTTTTTGTAATTTTAAAGTATTTACAGAAATGTATACGGTGTAAAGCATTGTCAATTATGAGATAAAAATAGTTTCCAGCAGGTGACCCCAAACTTTTGAACGGTAGTGTATACAGGTATAGTATGCAGCTGCCAACAATGATGTCTATCGCTGTATTACTGCACTGATCTCTTGCGCAAACTATGATTGTTCTTATCATGTATTAATGCACATCTGGTAAGTCACTCTGGATAGGAGCGTCTGCTGAATGCTTAAAACGTAAAATGTAAAAAAAATGATGTAGAGGATAGTGGGAAGGAGGGTAAATCTGAATTGCAATCTGCTTTGGAGCTTGTCACGTGAAATTGACATACGTATATAGTAACAGCATAGGATACATTTTTTTATTTGTATTTTTTATTTTTCGATTTGACCAATTACTCCCGCTGTGCTTCGTTCAATCCCCTCCCTCGTAGTTCGCTGCCGTAGTCCTGTGACCGGCAGTGACAATGACGAAGCACTGCCTCCTTCGAGACAGCATTCGTTGTGCTGTCAACTGTAATTCCGGTACCTCAGAACCACTCCTGTGCGCAGCGAACTTCGTCGGCTTCCCTCCCCCCTCCCTGGGGCGGACAGCTAATTGCCGCCCTGATGGCACTCCCGGCCAGAGCCGACTCTGGCGCGACGGGGAATCGAACCCCGGAGGATTTAGACATTTTATACAGATTAAATAACAGTTAATAAATATTTTATTTTTAAATAATATGAATATTTATATTTAAATATTATAACTACTGCTGCCGGTTGCTTCTGGTGCAGCAGCCTTCCAAATCAAAGTGAGTTAAGGCCTCTTGAAACTAAATCTAATTTGGCGTGTTCGCACAGGGTGTCGAACTGCTGTCGAATGCGGTGTTGCGAGCAAATGTCAGTAGCCTATACTCTCTGCGACTTGAGGTTTGTTCGTTTAATGTCGCTCCAGGCCAGATGGGGGAGCTTGCTAGTCGCTAGGCTACGGAACCGGAAATATTAATACCAACGGTGAAATCCAAAACAAAGCAAACCGCCAATGGTCGAATGTGCCAACTGGATTTGCAGAAAACTAAATTGCATATAAAAATTGTACTGAACATACACTGCCTGGCCAGGGCTGGACTGGGACAAAAAATAGGCCCTGCCATTTGGCTCAGACCGGCCCATCCAGTGGCGCCCCATTTTCTGTCGACGGGGGGTGCTACGCGAAAAAAGCTGAGACCAGTTCTTTTATTTCGCGGACCGGGGGGTGCTACGCGAAAATATAATTGCGCCCCTCGGAACACCCGGTCCGTGGTATAATATATATATATAGGCTATATAAAATAATTCTACCGGCCCTACCGGCCCAAAACTAGACCGGCCCACCGGGCATTTGCCCGGTAGACTACATAGCCAGTCCAGCCCTGTGCCTGGCCCAAAAAAAAGTCACCACCTGGATTTAACTAAGCAAATAGGTAAGAGCCTTCCATTGGATAATTACTGCAGTGATTAATATGTTTTAACTGGCAATAAGTTATTTAACCCTAACTGATGCAGTGAGTAGCTTCTCATTTCTTAAACAACCATGTCGGAAGACATATCCTGTGGTCGTGGAAAATATGTTAATCTGTTTCAGAAGGGTCAAATTATTGGCCTGCATCAAGCAAAGAAAACAACTAAGGAGATTGCTGAAACGACTAAAATTGGGTTAAGAACTGTCCAACGCATTATTAAAACCTGGAAGGATAGTGGTGAACCATCATCTTCGAAGAAGAAATGTGGTCGGAATAAAATCTTGAATGATCGTGATCGGCGATCACTTAAACATTTGGTGAAATCATATCGTAAAAAATCAACAGTAGAACTCACGGCTATGTTTAATAGTGAAAGTAAGAGCATTTCCACACGCACAATGTGAAGGGAACTCAAGGGATTGGGACTAAACAGCTGTGTAGCCTTAAGAAAACCACTTGTCAGTGAGGCTAATCGGAAAAAAGGCTTAAATTTGCTAGGGAGCATAAAGATTGGACTCTGGAGCAATGGAAGAAGGTCATGTGGTCTGATGAGTCCAGATTTACCCTGTTCCAGAGTGATGGGCGCATCAGGGTAAGAAGAGAGGCGGATGAAGTGATGCACCCATCATGCCTAGTGCCGACCGTACAAGCCTGTGGGGGCCGTGTTATGATCTGGGGTTGCTGCAGTTGGTCAGGTCTAGGTTCGGCAACGTTATGTGCCCAAAGAATGAGGTCAGCTGACTACCTGAATATACTGAATGACCAGATTTTTCCATTTTCTTCCCTGATGGCACAGGCATATTCCAAGATGACAATGCCACGATTCATCGGGCTCAAATTGTGAAAGAGTGGTTCAGGGAGCATGAGACATCATTTTCACACATGGATTGGCCACCACAGAGTCCAGACCTTAACCCCATTGAGAATCTTTGGGATGTGCTGGAGAAGACTTTGCGCAGCGGTCCGACTCTCCCATCATCAATACAAGATCTTGGCGAAAAATGTATGCAACTCTGGACGGAAATAAATGTTGTGACATTGCAGAAGCTTATCGAAACGATGCCACGGCGAATGCGTGCCGTAATCAAAGCTAAAGGCGGTCCAACTAAATATTAGAGTGTGTGACTTTTTTTTGGGACGGGCAGTGTATTATGCAGAAGTGAAAGTGTCTTCTTAATCACTCTCAGTCATGGACACGCGCCAAATGACTAGAGGCCTTACAGTGATTTAGTATTATTAACCATCGATCCAGAGGCGATCTTCAGTGGGACGGGACGGGATAGATTTACCACCACATACAGAGGCAACACGCCCCCCCAACTCCCCCCACATCCACACCCATCAATCAAATACGCACGATCTCTGTACCATGCAACACGGGACGATACGACTTACACGTTTCCTTTAGCTGCCGTTTGCCATTGTTAAATGTTGTTACAGGCAGGCTGGACCAATGCACCGGTGCATTAAATGAAATTAAATTAAATGACAGCCAAGGGCAGCTGGCAGGTCGTCAATACGGTTCTTGCTCCCTGGGTGGGAGGTGTAAAGTGATTACTGACAGTCCGGAGGACCGGACCGATAGTGATGAAAATAAATTCTCTGGTCGTGAGAGCTGAATTACTGCTGTCTCTTTAATGAACGCGCTGCTTCCCCACGATGCGGATCTCATCAGGGTTCACAGACTGGTCTGGTGTAGCAACAGGAACAGTCCCCACAGTGGCTGGGGAACCACTATGGAGAGACATCATGCTGGATGCTCACATACACATACACACACACATACGCATACATACACGCACATACACACGTACAGGTAACTTCCAAAATAAAGAATAAAATAGAATAAATGAACACAATGTTTTTGGAATGGTTAGGTACTTTTTCTATAGTTTTTAAAATAAGATTGGTTGAGATCTATGGTTGCTCTCCTTCATTTTGGCAGTTTCCTGTACGTGCACACACTGTCTCACACACATATTGCAAGGTGGTGTTTTGTCAAACGGTTTGTCTGGTTTGGTGAAATCTAACACTTTTCACAAAAGCTGCAAAAGAAGAAATTCATAGAATTTGACAGCTTTTTTGTGTTGTGTGAAAAGTTGTGCTCTGAATAGAAAACCAAGCAGAAAATTCACTGCTCAACACGAAACTAGTGCTAAACCAATGTTCACCTGACAACAATACATTTACAACAGCCATTACTGTGCCATTTTATTAACAGAACTAGTTTGCTCAGTTTCTGGGCATGACCAGAGGTTGATCTGTGAGGCAGCAGAATGGATTCGTTTACTACTAAAATCATACCTAGCTGAGTGGGTCACATGGAAGGGGAAAAGTTCTGTCAAGATACCGACAACAGAATTCAATTTATTTTCTAACTTGTTGTGGTTACACGTAACACTGCGTAAACCCCTTTTGAATGATGCAGGATGCTTATTAGGAAAGTAATCAAGCATTATCATGTCTAACAAATCTTGGAAATAGGAATATACTGTATACATTGTTATTACTGTTGTATTAGTCCTTAAGTTGATAGAAGCAGCAGCACTGAGGTCCAGGCACAGGAACTCACAGTCAGTCTCTGACATGTTTATGACATAACTGACCTCTTAGCCAATCAGATGGATCCTCTGTGTTGTGACGGAATTGTTTTATTTGTACGTGTTCTCTGTGGTCACCTTTTGTCTGTGAAACCTGGCTTTGAATCTGACTTGAGAAAGATTTGTCTCCACACATTTCAAATGTGCAAAGACAATAAAAACATCTAAAATTCTCTGACCAGCTTCCACACCGGATGTCAAAACCAGGGACATATTACTCACACCATGTTTGTGAGAGAGTCAGGGGTGGTTTGAACTGACATGCTTCTGAGTCACAGGTCTTTGGATTCAAAGTTGATGAGAGTTTGCCCTGCCTGACCAAATCAAGCAGAACCGTTGTTTGCATTGAGCGTTTCTCTTTTTAGAAATTGTTAAATGTCTGCTATGGCCACTTGTATCAGTTGTTTGTCATCACCTGTGAGAATGTGTCCACTTGTGATATGGATGCGTTGAAGGTGTGACGCGTGAAAATAGGAGGACACCGTTTTACACTGCGTTGGGCCTCCACAAGCTGGAGGAACTGCTTCAATGCGCCTTGGCATAGATTCTACAAGTGTCTGGCACTATATTGGAGGGATACAACACCACTCATCCATGAGAAATTCCATGATTTAATGTTTTCTTGATGGTGGTGGAAAACGCTGTCTCAGGCCCTGCTCCAGAATCTCCCATAAGTGTTCAACTGGGTTGAGATCCGGTGACTGGCTTTGTATTTATTGCCATTTACCTTGCCCTCTATGGGGTTGAGTGGACCTAAGCCATGCCAGGAAAATGCACCACACAACATAACAGAGCCGCCAGAACCCTTCACTTACTCAAGTGTTTCCTTTATTTTGGCAGTTACCTGAAAAAAAACGCTTTTGAAATGTGATGCTGCAGTTGACTGAGTGGCCTTGCAGTGTGAGGGAGGAGACAAACACCCTGTGGATAAAGCGGTTAAAATCACCACAGGGTGAGCACAGCAGCCTGGCTCCAGTGCTAATTAAATCACCCCACCCCCCTTCCCCATTCCTAAATGGAAGGATGAGAGCAGGCGGAGGAGAAAAGGGACAGATGAGAGGGGCTTTAATGGACCTGACCAGAACAGCCATTAGTGGCAGCAGTTTCATGGTCCCGAAGCGCTGCAACGAGGTGGGCTCAGTTAGCTGCACAGCCGAAGGTCCTCAACCGGCTTTGCTTCATGTTCCTTATGACTCTGATAAGAGTCCAGAATTACAGGTACTTACTAGCAAGAGGAGAGGACAGATTTGGCAGCTGTGCAGCAATGTTGATTCTGTGAGTGCTAAAACCTCAGGAAACTGACATGGAAGGGAGGTGAGGTTGCTAGTCACTAATACTTACTCCTTTGCCTTCATTTTTCTATCGAGGCCTTCTGTTCTTATATTATTCTATTGTGGTATTGTATTGGTGCTTTCCTGTTACGTACGCGTGGGTGCATGTTTGCCAAGCAAATTTAAACTGAAATTGAATTGCGAGGGGCACAAGCCACAGTCCAGCTAGTTACCGCCCGGCTCCATCTCTCCAGCGAGGGAGTAATGTCTGTGAGCCACATTGGCCCTTCTCACAATGCTGATTGACAGCACACAGGTGAGGGTTCGAGTCATCTTCTGCGGAGAGTGAGGGAGAGGCTAGAAACTTCAGAGGGTCTGACAGACTACAGATAGCATAACACCTGGATCTTCCTTGACTTCCGTTGACCCAGAGAGTCATTCATTAGCAAAGGCAGTAGGCAATGTTTGTTCTCAGAGCCCAGCTGGTGGTAAAATGGGAAAGGGAAAAAATCAACAACAATATACTATAGTAAGAGGTAAGATAATTTTTTTAAATCATCCCACTTCCCACAGTGCCTTGGGTTGCCCCCTGTCGGTGGCCCTGTTTCCAAATTGGGCCGTCCCTCTTATAGCGTTTAAAAGGAGACTCTCAGGACTGTGAACTGTGCTGCGTTTATTTGTTTCAGATATTAATTTATGGTGCACACAGAGGAAATGAATAGACAGAATTGTTTTCTCCAGGGGGGCCTGTGCTCTGGCCTGTTCAGCCCATGCGACTACACAATGTTATGAGAACTGACCCAGCAGCAGTTCAACCATCGCCCACCAGTCCAGGGACACAAGGGATTGTTTCCTCCACTTTTCACCTCCAAGCACATTGGTCAAGAGACTCACAAGGAAGCAGTGCCCACGCACAGAGTAAATCTAAAGAGTAATGATATGGTGATTCGTCTCTTGAAGTGGTTACATCAGAACACCGCGGTCCTCTGTGGTTCATATTTCCTTAGCGAGCGCTGGTTTCTTCCCTCCTTAGAGACACGCGTCGCACGGTCACAATTCTCAGAAAGAAAAGAATGGAATGTGGCCATAGAGAGCTTGGCCTGTTTGTCAGAGGAGATCAGAGTGTGTTTGTGTGTGTGTGTGTGTGGGGGGTGAATGGAATGTGAGACGTCAGCAGGAGGTAGAAGAGCGGGGCTGGGGGTCCACATTTTTCTGTTGTTGTTGGCGACAGAGTGGGAGTGCCACTGACGCAAAGCACAAACAACAAGGTAAGCAGTGAGCTTAAATCTGAATGAAACCGTGTCAGAGCAATACGGTCCAGGTGCATGTGAGTTTCAAACGGAATGAGAGCGCTTACCTTCCAGCGCACTGCTCGAGGGTCCGAGCGAGAGAACAGAGAGGATAAGAGCATTTCAAGTGCCGATTTCCCACACCCTCGTCTGCCACAGCCCCGTGCTTTTCTATCCCTTAACATCTATGCAGCTGTTTGAACATTTCTTTGAAATATAGGCCTGTTTCTTTTCTGAACTATTAAGGGATTTCCCTAAATGAGTTCCAGGTGAAAATGGGTTGGTTTATACAGGGACACTGTGTGTGTCTAGCATCACTGCTTTGCAAAGTCGAATAATTTGCTGCGTCCATTTTCATCACGAAAAAAATAATATTTACCTTGTGAGACATTCTGGAAATTCCCGGTAGGATAGAAAAAGAATTTAGACAACGGTGATGGTGAATTAGACTAGACACAGGGTAAGGAGCAAATTATAGCCTTAAAAGAATCACAGGGGTCACGTTGCCCTGACATACCCACACCTATCGCTGTAATAACACACACAGACTCAACTTTCATTTAGTGGCAACAATCACTACTTAGAGCCTGCAATCTGCTGCAATTGCAATACTTTATGTCATCTTTTCTTGCCAATGACACAAATCCATGACTGTCACGTACTTCACGGAGGTAAAACGTGTTCTCATGTTGGGCAAATACAGGGTTGTCCTGATTTTGTAGCAGCATGAACCCAGCTTGAACCTGTTGGGAAAAGCAGAAGTGCATGCAAACTCAAGATTGATGCATTTCCTCCACTCACTCCACTCACAAACCACTCTGAAATCCAATATTACGCATGTTAAGTAACTCATTATATTAACCAAACCTCCTTCATGTTAAATGATCAGACAAACATAAAAGCGCCAAAGAGCAAACACATTTGCTTTTCTCAGTGAACATTTGAATGACCTACTGTGACGTCACGGCAATAGGCAGTGATTCAGTAGAATATTTAAAGAAGTTATTGGAAAAAGTTAAAGTCAAATCACTCAGTATATAGACAATACATAGAGGATAGACTCAAACACAGACATTTTTACCCAGACATGTCCATCCCCTGCATATTAATGTGCCACGTATATTAAACAATGATTATAATCAGAGTAAAAAAAAAACTTGATAACCAATGAACCTTTGTTCTTCGTTTAGTTTCCCAAAAGCATATTTGGATCTTTACTTCACCACTAGGAACACCAGTTCATCTGGCTGGAATCTTTTGAACACAAGGGAACATGCCGTTTATACAAGATGATGACAGAAGGGAAAAACTGAAACAAATTAATGGACCTTTGGTATGTTGGGATTGCAACAGTTAGGTGACTTATCTCATAAAAAACACCATAAAAGTAATTACAGAAAATACCACCGCAAGTAAAGTAAGTCAAATGCCATGCTTAAGGTGAAGTAAGAGGCCTACTCATTGCTCTGCCTTGGTCTCCCACCACCGTATGCCGTTTATGTTGTGCTTCCTGTTTGTTGTGCGTCATGAATACAGCTCCCCCCTATGAGAACGTTCTCAAATGTAAGGATGATAGGACTATTTTCACAGTGACACGCTTGGTCCGAAGGTAATCATAGCCCATGTAGAGGCCCCAGCACAGGAAACACAGACAGCTGCACACCTTTATACAATATTTAAAAAGGGCTGTTTACACAAATGGCTGTTTGAAATAGAAGGTAGGTCCTACAGCTCCTGGAACTTATTTTCACCATCAAAAATTAATAAATAAAAAATATGGCCACGATGGCAATAAGTTATTCTGGATGGCAGCGTTCGAATGAATATCTAAGAAGTGTGTGACTTTTCAAATAATAGTTATTAATGTCTGTGTCACTTTTTCCCCCCGGTGAGTAAGTCCGTGCCTGTGAGAGCCAGTCAGAAAGGGCACTGTGATCCTGAGTCACTGGTCACTGCGTGTCTGAGAGATTCACATTCCCAGGGCTGCGCTCACACAGTGGGGGACGGGGGTGGGGAGGGACCTGGCAGACATTCCTGACCCCTGTATCACATCGCAGGTATTGAGTGCACTGAATCAGAGGCTCCACGCCGATTTTATCATTCCTGGGGTTCCGCTCCCTGTCAGAAAGTTCACACACTCCTACATTCCCGTGGCATTCCCCTATGAGACCGGAAACAGTTCCTCCATGATTTTTTCATGGCCATATTTGTTTGTGGGATTATGATGCTCGTAGGCCGACGCTGACACTTCTGCTCGCTGTGTGTAAGACGTTCTGCCCTCATGATTAGTAGGGCATTTTCACAGCAGTCATTTTGAAAGCCACGGGTCTTTTCATTATTTATCTGCTAGGTAGACACTCTCCAGGGATAATGACAAAGCTTGCATAGTTTTTTGTCATACAATAAAATAAAGCTGAATCTTCACAGCAACAATTCAGTAATCCCTCAATGGTACAACAACAGTTTCCCAGCCAAGATCTGAAGTCCAGTTGCTTTAATTTGTGCATAGTTGGGCACAATCATAATCCAGAATAACAAGTGAGAGCCGGTAGCGATGATGGTAAGTGAGAGCCAGTAGCGATTAGCTCCTTAGCCTACTGAACTGTGGTTTCTCTTGGCCTGGCACCTCATACTCAGCACACACGTTCTCACACAGTCAGAGGATAGTGTTAGGGGCCATCTCAATGTTTTCATATACAGTGCTGCTTGAAAGTATGTGAACCCCTTGAGCAGTTTAGAGTTTTCCGTTGTTTTACCATGATTTTCTTATTTTATCATCACCAGTTTTCTATATATGAAATGTCAGGTTTATGTTTATCAATTGCATGTACTTGTTTAGAGGGAATTGTGTGAGTAGCCAAAAAACTACATGAAACATGGAATTAGTGTATGTGCAAAAGTAAGTGAACCCCCAGCTGCATTGGTAAAATCAAGTAGGTAATAGATTCAGGTGAAACACATTTGGGTGCTTAATTAATCAATTAAGCAGACCAATCAAATGAGACATCCTTAGGAAAAGGGTTGGGCAACACAGATTAAAAGAGAGAGGAAACCAACCAAACCACTGTAGTGACAAGGTGTACCTAAACAGATCAACAATGCCGAGAGGAAAGGAGATATCCGAGGACATCAGGAAGAAGGTACTGACAGCCCATCAGTCTGGGGAAAGCTATAAGACCATCTCCAAAAGATTCCAGTTCCATCCATCCACTGTAAGACAAATCATTTACAAATGGAGGGCATTCAACATGACTGCAACTCTGCCTAGAAGTAGACGCCCATCAAAACTATCACCAAGAAGCACCAGAAGAATAATAAATCAGGTAAAGGCCAACCCACACATCACCTCTAGAGAGTTGCAGACCTCTCTGGCAGCATCTGGGGTAAATGTACATGCGTCTACAATCAGACGAAAATTGAATAGACATGACATTCATGGGAGGGTTGCTAGAAAGAAGCCTCTGCTCTCAAGAAAGAACAAAGCTGCCCGTTTCAACTTTGCCAGAGAACACTTGGACAAACCAGAGGCCTATTGGAAGTCCATTCTCTGGACAGATGAGTCCAAGATATAATTATTTGGTCACAATCAAAACCGCTATGTTTGGAGAAAAGCCAACACTGCATACCAAGAAAAGAACCTCCTCCCAACAGTGAAGCATGGTGGTGGAAATGTGAAAGTCTGGGGCAGCTTTTCTGCCTCCGGACCTGGACGACTCCATATTATCCAGGGAAACATGAATTCTCATGCCTATCAACAAATTCTTGATCAGAATCTCCTGCCATCAGTCAGGAGTTGAAGCTGGGCCGAAAATGGGTTCTGCAACAAGACAATGACCCAAAGCATACCAGCAAAACTACCAAGGAATGGCTTAACAGAAAGAGGATTCGTACTCTGGAATGGCCTAGTCAAAGTCCAGACCTCAATCCTATAGAAATGTTGTGGCTAGACCTGAAGCGGGCGGTACATGCCAGATGTCCCTCCAACCTCTCTCAACTGGCTGAGTTCTGCAAGGAGGAGTGGGCAAAAATCCCCAACAGCAGATGCGAGAGACTGGTCAGTGGTTACAGAAGACGTTTGGTTGAAGTAATGGCTGCAAAAGGAGGTGCCACAAGCTACTAACTAAAAGGGTTCACATACTTTTGCACATGTCAAATTTTCAGTTTTTGTGAGATAAACCACTTTTGTTGAATAAATAATGAAAATACATCTTTTTTTTTTTTTTTTGTCCATTATTTGGAAAGTCTGCTTTACAAATTGGTGTTTGGATATACATTTAATAAGGTTTTTTTTTTTTTTTTTTACAAAAACAATGACCATGTCTGGAGGGTTCACAAACTTTCAAGCAGCACTGTATGTATGCCGTTCAGTGGGAAGGGAGACCTCCATATTTTCACTCCGACTACCAGAGGACAGTGCCAGGGACCGTCTCTATATTCTCACTCAAACAGAGAACAGTGGCAGGGATCATCCAGGTTTAACGCTTTCAGACACATTGTTTTTAAAATGGTGAAGACATTTTGCGCTTATAAACTTTTATCGTTTTTACGATAAGGTTGCTCTCATGATGTAATTTACATTTGCTTGTGTTTGTTTGGTTTTATTATTTGCTATTTGCTATTAAGAAGATTACGTTTTTCTGTTGGTGTTCGTGCATGTACTCTGTTTTGTTTGTTATTTTTTTCAGCATTTCCTGTTTATTGGGGACAGGTGTTGGCCTTTGGCTATAAACACAACGCAATGCATCTGAAGCTTGCTTTTTTAACATTGCAACAATGCTTTTGCCATGTCCCTGACAAATAAACAAACAAATAAATAAAGAAAAACGTTCTCACTCAAACAGAGAAGAGTACAGAGAGCAGCAGAGGACGGGAGAAATGATCATTGATGAGTGGTGACAATGTTCTGCGTAGGAAATGCAAACGGACCCAGGCAGGCACACACACAAATACACCCCCCCGTTTGAACAACAACGGAAGGTCAGCGCTGGCCGATAAGTTAAACGTTTTTGCGCGTCAAATGTTCTTTCGTAGCAGGCAAGTGTGAGAAGTAGGTATCACACTACTAGATATCGGTTAGCAAGACTGAGAGATTAGTATTGCTAACATCTGTAGCAGCGCCTCACACCAGACTCAAACCAACATGCTTCTTGCACACCATTAAATGTGTAGGAGGGGAAAACGGGCTGCTTTGGCACGTTGCTGATGGGAGGCTCAGTGTCAAGTCTACAGTTTCAGAGCTTCAGGCAAAGGTCACAGACTGGAGAAAGTACGCGCCTCCATCTTTTTAACAATAAAGATCAAGATGACGAAGACAGAGTGCTGCTGATATGCCTTGATAAAAAAATATATATAATCCCCCCCCCAGGCTATATTTACCATAATACGGGCGAGGGCTTAAAAAAAACCCCATAAATCGTCTGACTGAAACGCTTATGATGGTATCACATTCTTGAGAGTTTGCATTAACCCTTTAATTATCGGACGGAGAATACCGCTTGCTCTTGTTAGAAAACATTTGCTCATTAAATGTATTACATTTACGCCAATTACAAAAAGGATCTCGTCGATGTCAGACTGAATTACAAGATCCACTTTACAGATTGTGTTATCTTTTGTCATTGATCCACAATTAGCTCCAGTGTCAGAGCAAGATGCCATTATAAATCACTGAGTAGGTCTTCAGAGGTGAATCCTCTCATCCTACAATGGCACACAATCACATTGATTACAATCCTCTGCCCTTCTGAGTCGGTACCGGGCGGCTCCGGTGCGGTCCGCGGTGGTGTGCAACCTATGGATGTTCTATCTCTGGCCACTCCCTTTCATTTTAACATTTACATTTTAAGCATTTAGCAGACGCTCTTATCCAGAGCGACTTACAAGATGTGCATTAACATGAATGGTGTGACAATCATTGTTCGCGCAAGAAATCAGTGCAGTAATAAAGCGATAGACATTGTTGTTGGCCGCTGCATACCATACCTGTCACACCAGGAAAGAAACATGTATTTTTATTTAAACAGGTATACATATACAAAAAGCAATAATAAACATGTAGGCAGTGGTGATGACAATTGGCTAGATGTACAGAATTCAGTGGTAGTGGAGTCTGAAAAGGTGGATCTTGAGTCTCCTGCGGAAGATCGCAAGTGATTCAGAGAAGAGGCGAGACCGCGAGGAGCAGGTCAGGACCGCGGAATCACTTGCGATCTTCCGCAGGAGACTCAAGATCCACCTTTTCAGACAGGAATTGCAATAGTTCAGACATGAGATCACCAGGGCCTGGACCAGGAGTTGTGTGGCCTCTTGGGTGAGGAAAGGTTAGGGCAAAGCTAAGGGCACCAAGCTGAATATCTGTTCGGGGGGGGGTTGTCCAATATGAGACAGAAAGAGCTCACAAGAATAAAATCCTGAGACAATGAAGTAATGCTGGCGGTTTCCCTTCAGCTGCACGGGCCACCAGGTGACAAGCGCGTTTCATCCGTAACCAGGAGGAGCACCAAGGGCCGCCGGAGGTAGAAGACGTTGCTGAAAACCTCTACATAAAACATTTCGGTTTGGGCTTGTGCCAATTTAATTCACATCAAGGAAACATTTTTTAAAAGAAGCTTGTTCGCACTCACGCACCCAAATGCGCACGCATATTCACACACAACTACGGCCGCTCATTGGTGGACGTTTCGTTTCTTCGTCCTATCACGAATGACATGGGACAGATGTATTGAGGGAACCCCCTTTGTTAGCAGTGCCCTGGATACTCTCTTACGCCATCTCTTTTAACAAGGGCCACTTGAATTGATTGCCATCATCCTTTTGACCGGTGGTGAATCCACATCTGTGTATGTAACTACATCACCTATTGAGATGCAAATGTTGCACGGAGGGCAATTGCAAACCGATACGTAAAGTGACACTGCATGGTCGACCTAATGAAATCGAGCTCCACCTGACTACATTAACTCTGCAGTACACAAGCACTTACTCTTCCTGACATCATCGCTTTGTTCCGCACCATTAATCTTCAAACCAACCATTTATTTCTGAAAGGTAAATCACATGATTGCTCATGAGCATCACATCTTACACATAGGCACACACACATGCACACACACACACACACACACAATGCACACCTGCATGCACAGTTGCACACAGAGACAAACACACACACGTAAACACACACACACAAACATAAACACATATACCACCTGCATGCACATACAGAAAACCTACACACACACACACACACACACATGCACACCTCCACATGTACACACCTGCACGCACACATACGCATACACGCGCATGCACACGCACACACACACACACACACACACACACACACACACACACACACAGGCGCACACAGATGGAATGATAACCCTGTGATATTGACCTGTCAGGAGCAGTTGCACAATATAACGGATGACATGCATCGCACGGGTCTGCTGCCTGATCTGAGAGGAGAACAACCAATCAGAATGTGCTTCTCTGCCAGACAAAACAAAGGAGGGAGCGAGCCACTCCCATCCTCTGTGCGTAATGATGCAATCAGGACACTCTTGCCATACCCATGACTTTGGGCTGCATGAATAATTCACTGGTGCACTGAGCAGTCAGGCACTCTGCTTTGTGATAATGCTGATCTCCCGGTGGGAGCACAGAGGGAAAGACATGCCTGGAGCACACAAAAGCAGGCAGTGGAGTGGACTCAAAGGAGAGAGTTTATGTCTTCACAGAGAAAACTCCAGGTGCCCTTATCTAAATGATCAGTTTCACAATTACGCCAGTCTTAACATTATATGGCCCAACCTACAAATACTTGTACACGTTCAAGAGGCCTGTTTACACGACTGCAAACTCACCAACCCCGCCCCCGCCACAACTCTCTTCATCCTCCCCCCTTCAAACAGGGTGACTCGCCACAACCCAATCATCCAAACAGAAAAAGATGACTGGAGTGACTTACTGTGGTCCTTCTAAAACCAGAACATCCCTTTCAGCAGTATAGGGAGATGAGGAGTACAACCAGGAGGTGAGGAAATGGAATGAACTGATGACGAGGACAAAAACAACAACAACAACAACAACATCCGTTATAAAATAGGGATGAACTATGAACTGATGTAAAATGTCATTTCATCCCATGATTCCACTGGGCAGGAGTCACAAACACAAACCCTCTGCGGATTGGTACGATGGGCAGCAGTGCGTCGTGGGAAGTTAGCTGATATTCGTCCATCTGTTATCTTCCCGAGTAAGCAGAATTGGGAGTCGTGTGAGTCAAGCACGCAGAGTCTAGTATTCCCCTGTGAGTCATGGTTACTGACTCATAACTAATAAGAGCTCAGGTTCTGAGAAAAAGGAGGTCAGCGGTTTGTGCTGGTTTATGGGGGGAACACAGAGTTGGCGCTGGCACTCCAAGGAAACAGAAAGGTCTCACAGGCACCACTTAAGCTGAATTAGGCACATATACATACAACACACTCCCGTCAAAAGTGTCACATCAGAGAAAAACAACGTTGCTTTGTTGATGATTCAATTATTGTCAGTTGAGAATGTCATCAGGGAGAACAAAATGACCTACACTTCCATTTACATTTTCACCCTTCCCGATTCTCAATGTGAAAGTGATTTTTTTTTCTTCTTTAGAACGAGAATAAAGCTCTTGGACATCTGCCAAACCTGTTCCCCTAATTAGGGTCCAGGTTCCTGTTCATTATACGTCTGTAGTGTTGAGAGCAGCAGCTTCATTTATCATCCCCCTGGGCAATGATAATCGCAGTGGAGCGCGGACGTTCACATGGCCTGGCGGGAGCCAGGCACATACAGGACAGCACAATGATACCGCAGATCACATTCTCTGTCGGCTTGATACATTTCTGGGCTTTGATCACTCTATTATTTGAAGCGCTCGCTCCCGTCTTGGGGAAACTGTACAAAGGTACTGGCGACAGCCTCAGGGGTACTGGGGAGTGGGCTTGTTCAATTTAATTAAGGACTCCCCGGGGGATGACTTCATCCTGGCGACGCCCTTCCGTGAGGAGGGTCTCATCTCATCTCCCCCTGCTGTCTCCCATCACACAGATGACAGGAAGTCTCTCAACCAAATTAGCTGCCATGGCAACACCATAGTATTCCAATGGCAGGAATGTAATGCAATCAGCAAGGCATGCTGGGGGATGGTATGGTTTTGACGGCAAAGGTTTTTTTAGAGAGTACCTATGTTGGATTGATCAACTATTTAAACCAGGGGTTGATAGTGTAGGCCGTGAGACGTTGTGTGCTGCATTGCCCCACATTCCACCCCCACATACTGCCAGATCATATTTCAGATTGTTTGTGAGTTTATTTTAAACATGTACTGTAACCCATATTTTACAAAATTATGGGGAAATGTACCTTTAAGCCCCTCAACAACATCTAACATAAAAGGTCCCTTACACATTCTGGAGTAAAATTAGCACCCACACACATCAATTTTGAGATTTAAGTAAAGACACTATGTGTTTGCTGTAGCTTTAAGAAACCAGCGCCTGACCAAAGTTCATTAGAATTTCGGCGCTAAACAAAAGAACCAGGGAGCTTTGAGAGGAGAATTATCGGGAGAGACGGAATATTACCAACATCAACAAAGCACAATAAAGGTTAGTCTTTGAACATGATTCCCTCTTATGAGTGACCGCTTTCTTTCGTGGTCTCTCATCACAGAGACAGGCGAAATTGACCCTACCTCATAAAATGTTAGCGATCCCTCATATAAACCACAGACTAGCTCTAGAACAAACTATTGCTATTGGAAAGGAGCAGTGAGACCTGAGAGGAACACTTTTAAGTTCCTAACTACAAACTGATGTCTCGTCCATTTCGTATTTCCAAGTTAACAGGAAGGGAGCTGTTCGCTGCATCCTTAGGACGTGATCGGAGGCCTCGGGTCGTTGTCGTAATTAGCAAGTCACTCTTCTGTAGATGCTCTCAGCTGATTAACCCATATTAACACGGATCGTCATTACAGACCGCGTCACCCTGCTCACAAACGGCTGGATTACAGGAAGCGGAGTCACAACCATTACACGCCTCAGCCATCATGCCCGCGGGGCTGCTGTACGTTTCCTGATTTCCATTTTTTTTTTAATAGCCTTTCACTGAATCGTTTAATATTCCAAAGGAGTCACAGTATCTTTTTGTTTCATTGCATCTGCTGATTAGATCACCATCAATCTAGGTGTGAAAGGGTCGCGCTCACGTCTGAGGGCGATAAAAACTGTTTCGAGAGGGTTCAGAGAGCAAGAGAGTAACGATGACGTAATGCAATTAGCTGAGAAGAGTGGGGGGTAACTCGGGGCGCCCGGTCTCCTCTGGGACGGCTCGTCTCCTCACAGCTCAGGGGACAGATGGCAGGCCAGTCTCATCATGTCAAATACGCACGTGTGCAGGCCTGTGGCAATGGCCCGTATCCTTTAGTGCGAGCTCTTTGTGTGCTTGTATGCGCATGTATTTGCATGGTACAGGAGGCCATAGACCTGCCTTTTGTGGCACTTCTTTGTGCGTGTGTGTGTGTGTGTGTGTGTGCGCGCATTTGGCATTTATGCGTATGGCAGGGCGATTCTAGGATTTGACCTCGCGCATTTGGCATTTATGCGTATGGCAGGGGCGATTCTAGGATTTGACCTTTAGGGGGGCTCAGCCCCCAATGAGAACGTGAGATGTATACATGCAAAGCACAAGCCAAATCTTTGATTCATTTACTGTTACATTCCCCAAAACAAAAAACACCACAATGGTGGTCCCTCTCAAAATTGAAATACCACTCTCTATCTGTGGTATTTTAAAAAATAGATATTAAGTAAAAATGTTTTTTTTAGAAAAGAATGACTAAACATTTTCAGGTGGGCTAAGATGAAAGGTAAAGCCTCCCTAAATGGGGTCTAAAATTGCCACTGGTGTGTGGTACAGGAGAAGGCCATAGACCTGTTTTTAGTGGCACCTCTTTGTGTGAGTGTGTGTGTGTGCGCGGTGCGGTACAGGAGAAGGCTGTGGATCTGCTCTGCTTGCTCAGCTGAGAGGAATAATAGTTTCATTGTTGGCTAATAGCATCAGGCTTGATTGCAACAGAGAGAGATGCATTTAAAGGTGAAAGAGTGAGCTACCGTTTCCACACGTGGGCCCTTTTTTCCCCAAGACAGCACAGATATCCCACGGAGCACCATCCACCATCTGTAAACACTGCGCACGTCCCATGCAGGCCACCGTCAGCTCTCCGTGCGCACTGCTGCCACAGCTGCCGCTTGCTCAAAGGACAGGCTCACTATTAACACTGCCGTATACTCCGGCTAATTTGTACAACAGCAAACCTAAAATCAAAGCCACTAGCTCACCTTTCAGCACACCAACACACACTTTGCTGCAGACATGTCTAACAAAAGGCTGGGTGGGAGTAAAAAAATATAGCTGTATTTATCTGTGCATCTGAAGTAAGCATTTACAGAGCAGAAGTGTGAGAAGTTCAGAGGCCGGTCAATACAAGCCACCTGTTAAGGAGTAACTTACTTATGGCAACATAAACTAGTGGGAGCTTGTGTGTGTGTTTGCTTGCTACACATTGTGTAGAATGACAGAGCAAGACAATAAAGAAATAAGACGTTAGATTGCACCACCTACATACATACTGCATAGATTTCAACATTGTACATTATGAACACATTATATTCTAGTGCTACCTCGAAGTTCTACCACGGTGCAAGAAAATTGAAAAATAGGAATTTCAGTCACTCTTGGTCGAGAAATTGAAAAAACATATCTTTATTGTTAAATCTTAAAGCACCATGAACCGTGAACCATCGATTGTCTCAATATTGCCCTGGAGCTGTATACAGCATATTCTTGTGTTTGTATAAATATAGCATCAAGTACAACAACACTTTTGTTAACATCTTAAAACAACTTAAAACAACTTCACTTTGTTGCATTTCTGCTTCTTTTTGGCTGCCGTTTCGGACACACCTTGGCGAAGCACTTGTCCACCAGCTGATGTTCCTTCCTCTGCTGTGATTGGCTGGATGTTGCTCTGGTGATTTGGCCCTGCAGCCGTTGAAGCTCCTCCCCCGCTGATACACCAATGCAACGAGAGACATTCATTCACTCACCTGACATAAACCGTTTTGAGTTAATTAATTTTGACAAAAGCAATCTATACCAATAGATCAGACTCACTTTTATCCGGGTTACATAGTTACATATGGTGGTTCTGTGTGGCTCAGTAGGTAGAGCATGGCGTTGGCAACGCTGAGGTTGTGGGTTCAATTCCCACTGGGACCACATATACTGAAAAATGTATGCATTCACTACTGTAAGTCGCTTTGGATAAAAGTGTCTGCTAAATGCCATATGTATATGGTAACTTATGCTACGAACCTAACCTGGTCCGGAGTAGGTTAAGTTCAGGCTAACGGATCAACTCCTATAAAAAGCCTGCCCCCTCACCAGTCAGCTCTCTGGAAAATGTCCTCACCAATCCTAGAGAATTGCGTAATCGTTTTTTAAATTTTATATCAGAGATACAGATTCTCCACGGAGGGAATATTGTTTCTTTGCAAGCTTCTAGAGCCACATGTCACAAATGCCACTCGTTAAAGCCATTACATTACATTACATTACAGGCATTTAGCAGACGCTCTTATCCAGAGCGACTTACAGTTTACATTTCTTTACAATCCATTTATACAGCTGAATATTAACTGAAGCAATTCAGGTTAAGTACCTTGCTCAAGGGTACAACGGCAGTGTCCCACCTGGGGATTGAACCTGCAACCTTAACGCTACAAGCCCAGATCCCTAACCATTATACCACACTGCCTGCCATGCGATCACTGCGCAGAAAACGATGTATTGCCATACGTTTTCTAGCCACCGGTACATATACATATTCTGTTATATAGTTATATGTATATAGTTATCAATAATGAATACAGTTTACTGTTGCATATTAAGTGCGGTGTAATTTTCTCATAGGATTCCCGAGAGTGACTGGTGATTAGATTACACTCACATTCCCATCATCGCAGCCCTGGGTGTCGTGAGACCGAAAACCCAGGGTTAAGCCCAAAGTTAGCTTGCTAACCCATCAATCCTGCTTCGTGAAACAACGCTCTGGATCTGTTCATATTGCATGTAATTGGCTGTGTTACAAACGCCACCCCTTTTGTGTGCACGCGCTCATAGCTCGATCATAAAAAAACAGGGTTGACAGAGCAAGTTGATAACCACTGCCGTGAGACAGGTTAGCCATAATTGCCTTTGTTAGGCTTTGTGTAGCCAGCTAATGCAAAGATACCCTGACTATGTTGAACTTCCTTCGTGAGACAGGCCCCTGGTCTCTCTTTGACTGTAGGACATTTTTAAGTTAAGGAAACTTTTTTTAATTTTTTTATAAATGTATTTCTGATTTTTCCCCCGTTTTTCTCCCAATTTAGTAGCCAATTATACCCTCTATTTTATTTTCAATTCCCCACCCTCACAAGTCCGCCGCCTGTCCTCCGGGAACGAGATTCGTATTCCTGGACCTATTTCCCCGCCTTCTTTCGAGACGGAGATCTTCCACGGACTCCATTAACCTTCTCCTCGGCGGACTCGTGCCGGCTCTCCCTCCCTCTCCCCCGGGAGGCGGACAGCCAAATGCCGCCTCCGATCGGGCTGACGACCAGGGCCGGTCTGGTAGAAACGCGGGTTTCGATCCGCGTCTCTGACGGGCAGCGCACACCGCTCCAAAGCGCGGTGCACTAGACCGCTGGGCCATCCGCCAGCCCCCAGTTAAGGAAACTTTTAAAAGGGTTTACAACTGGGTGAACTATCCCTTTTAGTACCTTACTCAAGGGTGCAAAAGCAAGATTTGTGCTGACAATCCTCCGTTCTTTAACCAGTACACCACACTGCCATTCAAGCAGAGGGACTGATGAAAGAACGGAAAGAGTGGATAGAACAAGAACCTGTCAGGTTGTGCCGGGGACTACCTAATCTCATTGCACAGCAAGGTCAATCTCTTCTTTCGATTAATTATGCCACAGGTGACATGCAGCTTTTTGCATGAATTTCATGCAGAAACACTTTCATGGTAAATAAACTGACTGGAGCATGTAATTATGTGGTTTGGCTTCTCCTAATGTTCCTACTTCAAACCATGCCAGTTATATTAGGGTGGACAACCAAATCTCCAATTACCCTGTTGACAACCTCTGCAGTGTTCTTTTCTGTTAATTCATAAATAAAATGACAACTAATCAAAAGAAAACAGATACTCAGGGCAATTAAACAGACCTGCCATATACATTTCACATACGTGCAATGGTACATTATTACAGGTAAAGTGGCAGTGTCCAAAACAGGACTGCAGGATTCATTAAGATGGCTACCTACCTGGAAAGCGCTCCCTCCTGTTCCTCCAGCTGTCGGGCAAGCGCAATAGCCCGCTTCCTCTCCACGACAAGTTCTCTCAGGGCTGCTGTCTTGATGCCTAGTTTGGCTGCCTGCTGCACCGTAAACGTCCATGTAGCCGCCCCTGAAATCCTAATAAAACATGACCCCAACACCTAAGCACTGTGGATTTGTTCTCTCAACTGCTTCATTTTGAAGAGTTATGCAATTTAACAAACGTTAGAAAGGTGTGTGTAAAGGCAGTAATTCGTGATTTTGAAAGCTGGTTTAGCTCATTTATTGAGCTCGAGGTCACAGCTAACAACACACTTAAAAACGTGAACGTTATACACCCAATGTCGGAAAGACAAGGGTGGCGAACTCGTCAGTTCTTACAACCGTTGGATGTCCTTATCAATGCTCTCTCGCATCTCCCGGGAAGACTGCAACTGCACTTTGACGTCACAGATCGCTTCCTTCAGCTGGTTCATGAACCTCTAATGACCATAGAGACACACCATCACCATTGTCATTGACATTGACAGAGATCGCTGACAGATTTAGGAAACATTTCGTTCGCTAAATTAGTCAGTGGTCTAGCTTGCTAGCCACTCGTCCACAATGCAATACTAATACGGAAATGATTAGTCAGCATTAACTAGTTAGTGGCAACAACGATGATAAATTCCTGGTGTAATAATAATAATTAACTTTATTTGTATAGCACCTTTCATACATGATATGCAGCTCAAAGTGCTTCACATTTGTAAATAGAATTAAAAAGCAGAGATAAAATAAGATGATAAAAAATTCAAGGCATCCAAGGTAGACATAAAAATAAATCAATAAGTAAATAAAAATAAATCAATAAGTACAAATTGTAAACAAAATACATAAAATGCATGACTGCATAAAATACAAAGACCGTGGAATAACACACACTATTAATTTAACCAGTATTTAATTTAAAAGCCTGTTCGAACAGGTAGGTTTTGAGCAGTTTAAAAAAAAAATTCACAGAGCTTACAGGTGCATCTCAATAAATTAGAATATTGTGAAAAAGTTAATTTATTTCAGTAATTCTATTCAAAAAGTGAAACTCATATATTATATAGATTCATTACACACAGAGTGAAATATTTCAAGCCTTTATTTCTTTTCATTTTGATTATTATGGCCTACAGCTAATGAAAACCCAAAATTCAGTATCTCAGAAAATTAGAATATAACATTAGACCAATTTTAAAAAATGATTTTTAATACAGAAATGTCAGCCTTCTGAAAGGTATTTTCATGTATATGCACTCAATACTTGGTCGAGGCTCCTTTTGCATGAATTACTGCATCAATGCGGCGTGGCATGGAGGCGATCAGCCTGTGGCTGAGGTGTTATGGAAGCTCAGGTTGCTTTGATAGCGGCCTTCAGCTCGTCTGCATTGTAGAGTCTGGTGTCTCTCTATGGGGTTCAGGTCAGGCGAGTTTGCTGGCCAATCATGCATAGTAATACCATGGTCATTAAACCAGGTATTGGTACTTTTGGCAGTGTGGGCAGCTGCCAAGTCCTGCTGGAAAATGAAATCAGCATCTCCATAAAGCTTGTCAGCAGAAGGAAGCATGAAGTGCTCTAAAATGTCCTGGTAGACGGCTGCGTTGACTTTGGACTTGAGAAAACACAGTGGACCAACACCAGCAGATGACATGGCACCCCAAATCATCACTGACTGTGGAAACTTCACACTGGACTTCAAGCAACTTGGATTCTGTGCCTCTCCACTCCTCCAGACTCTGGGACCTTGATTTCCAAATGAAATGCAAAATTTACTTTAATCTGAAAAGAGGACCACTGAGCAACAGTCCAGTTCTTTTTCTCCTTAGCCCAGGTAAGACGCTTCTGACGTTGTCTCTGGTTCAGGAGTGGCTTGACACGAGGAATGCGACAGTTGTAGCCCATGTCCTGGATACGTCTGTGCATGGTGGCTCTTGATGCACTGACTCCAGTCCACTCCTTGTGAAGCTCCCCCAAATTTTTGAATGGGCTTTGCTTGACAATCCTCTCAAGGCTGCGGTTATCCCTGTTGCTTGTGCACCTTTTCCTACCACACTTTTTCCTTCCACTCAACTTTCTATGAATATGCTTGGATACAGCACTCTGTGAACAGCCAGCTTCTTTAGCAATTACCTTTTGTGGCTTACCTTCCTTGTGGAGGGTGTCAATGACTGTCTTCTGGACAACTGTCAAGTCAGCAGTCGTCCCCATGATTGTGTAGCCTACTGAACCAGACTGAGACCATTTAAAGGCTCAGGAAACCTTTGCAGGTGTTTTGGGTTAATTAGCTGATTAGAGTGTGAGTTTACAATATTGAACTTTTTCACAATATTCTAATTTTCTGAGATACTGAATTTGGGGTTTTCATTAGCTGTAAGCCATAATCATCTAAATTAAAACAAATAAAGGCTTGAAATATTTCACTTTGTGTGTAATGAATCTATATAATATATGATTTTCACTTTTTAAATTGAATTATTGAAATAAATTAACTTTTTCACGATATTCTAATTTATTGAGATGCACCTGTATCTCTGATGTGTCTGGGTATGGTGTTCCGCAGTTTTAGGGCATAATAGCTCAAAGCGGCTTCCCCGCTCGTTTTGTGCAGTATAAATGTATAATTGGGTGTCATCTGCATAACTATGAAAATGTACATTGTACTGGTTGATGATGTGACCTAATGGAAGCATATACAGTGAGAATAGCAGGGGACCAAGACAACTTCCTTGAGCTACGCCAACGGGTACGCTAGCTAGCTAGCCTACACAAAATACGTAGTTAATGATCGTAACGTAACTTGCTACTGACTCGAATAAAGCTAGCTAGCTAGCTAGCTAACGTTAGGGACGAACACTAACAGGAATCTTCAACGTACCCTTTGCTCTTGGTTGCTCATATCAGAAGTATCCATGTCCAATAGTGATGATAATGTATTAAATTTCTCCATCGTAGCCACTTCTTTACAGTTACTACTAACTACCCTGCACAGTTGGAGTGTAGACTGAGGTACTGTACTAGCCAGCTAGATGACTACAAATTCAAACTCTCGCGCTATTTATCCAGCTGGTACGTTACAGAAAGTCAGTACCGCCCATTAGTATTGTTGAAAACATAAGAGAAAGCGAGCACCGTGTAACTGACGGAAATAGCACGCTAAATAGTATGCTATTATTATAACCGGGTTGACTAAACTAACTATTTTCGTTCAAAAGTCAATACAAAGAATTTGAATGTGAATTTGAATGTGAATTTTTTTGTTGACACGATGAATCCATAACGTAACAAATATCACCAAGTTACATGACCCTATAACTACTTAAATGTACCTTTGCGCAGCGTTTTTCAAGAGCCCGGATAGCTCAGTCGGTAGAGCATCAGACTTTTAATCTGAGGGTCCAGGGTTCAAGTCCCTGTTCGGGCGTACGTTTTTATTGTGGAAAATAATAATCAATATGCAATTAAAATAAAAACAAATCATAATTTCACTTACAGATCAACTTTGTGCACTACAAAACATCACTGTAATTACGGTATCTTAAATGGGCTATTCATGGGCATTCATTAATGAATCACATTAAATTAAACATTGTCGAATGGCAATTCACATGTTGGCTATTAAATGTTTCGTGCAAACTTGATAGACCTTTTCAGACTTCGGGACCCATGAGATCAGTATACCTGTCTGTATTTCATGTTTTTCGTTTGTATTGCAACCCTGTCTCAACGGAGAGTCTCTGTAATTCTTGGTTGTGAAATCCAATCAGATCCATGTCCGTTATCAAGTGTCAACCAGTTTTTAACAGTGTTAAAACATGGCTTGTCATATTTTAGCTAGCTAGGATGGCTCTACATAGCTATGATAGAAGCTAGGTAGCTAGCTGCACTGCACTGCACTCACCGTATAGTTAACGTTAGCTGTCACAAGGTTAGTTATTCATAAAATGTAGCTAACTCATTAATTAAATTTAAGATAATATAATTACAATGGTCGCTACTGATTTGATTATCAATGATATTCCGAGGCATTGTAAAGCATATGTTTTATGTGAGTTATGTATTTGTTTAACAAATTATGATACATTAGATTTATTGAAACAATTCTTCATACCTGGGTTGTTCAATGAGCTCTGTAATCAAATATTTAGCTAACATTATGAGAAAATACATTGTCCATGAAATAACCTATGGCCAGCTACATATTTATTGTCATGTAACATTACCTGATTATGTCAATCATTTTCGGGTTAAAAGTAGTTTTTACGCCACTAGATGGTGCCATTTATTTTATGTCACAAATCAAATATACGAGTATCTGTATATCTGTATATGGCCCCACCTCAGATTCCTGCTGCACAGTAAGAGAGGGGCCATATTCCCTGGGCCAAATAATTCTGTGTGACCTTTGTGTATCTATTAATATTGTAAGCTGGCATTTATTGTAAATAGCCTAGTTGTTGTGTATTGGGATTGCAGCCATTGGATGGTTGTCACAATTTACATAGTCCTCAGTTCTGCTATACTATAATTAATTTATTGTGTTATTCATACTGGTGGTAATTACAATATAAATGCCTAATGCATATGTACTGTTAGTCCTTACCTTTAATGTGAGTTCATGTTGCAACACACACACACACACACACACACACACACACACACACACACACACACACACACTCCAATTGACTTGGCCCTCTTAATTGCTGCTTGTAGCTATATTTGTAATTAGTTCTTTATTTTGTGAATTATCCAAGGTTGCTGTAATGAACACCCGGCATTAACATACCCAAGTAATCAGGCACCAGCTGCTGATTTTAAAACGACTAATCTTTAAATTGGCAAGATTTTAAGATGCGTGTTGACCTCGTAATTAGGATGTTGATCTGAGTGACAAAAGTTATTAGCTAACGATGCCAAAATCTCCAGGTAGATCATGGCGTTAGCAATGCTTGGGTTAGATTCCCCCTGGGACCACATATACTGAAAAATGTATGCATTCACTACTGTAAGTCGCTTTGGATAAAAGCGTCTGCTAAATGGCATATACAGTGGGGAAAATAAGTATTTCACCCCCTGCTGATTTTGTGAGTTTGCCCCCTTACAAAGAAAGGAACGGTCTATTATTTTCATGGTAGGTTCATCTTAACAGTGAGAGACAGAATATTAAAAGAAATCCCAGAAAATTACATTATATGAATTTTAAACATTTATTTGTGTTTTATTGAGGAAAATAAGTATTTCACCCCCTAGCAAAACAGTACTTGGTGGAGAAACCCTTGTTGGCAAGCACAGCGGTCAGACGTTTCTTGTAGTTGGTCACCAAGTTTGCGCAGATCCCAGGAGGGATTTTGGCCCACTCCTCTTTGCAGATCCTCTCCAAATCCTTAGAAATCCATTTTCAGTGTCCTGGCTGAGGGAAGGAGGTTCTCACCCAAGATTTCCTGGTACATGGCCCCATTCATCCTCCCCTCGATCCGGTGAAGTCGTCCTGTGCCCTTAGCAGAGAAACAGCCCCAAAGCATAATGTTTCCACCGCCATGCTTGACGGTGGGGATGGTGTTCTTGGGGTCCAAGGCAGCTTTTTTCTTCCTCCAAACACGGCGAGTCAAGTTGATGCCAAAGAGCTCGATTTTAGTCTCATCTGACCACAGCACTTTCTCCCAAGCCTCCTCTGAATCATCCAGGTGCTCATTGGCAAACTTCAGATGGGCCTGTACATGTGCCTTCTTGAGCAGGGGGACCTTGCGGGCACTACAGGATTTCAATCCATTACCGCGTAGTGTGTTACCAATGGTCATCTTGGTGACTGTGGTCCCAGCTGCCTTGAGATCATCAACAAGCTCCAGCCGTGTAGTTCTGGGTTGTTCCCTCACCTTTCTCATGATCAGGTTCACTCCACAAGGTGAGATCTTGCGTGGAGCCCCAGACCGAGGGAGATTGATGGTCAATTGGTGTTTCTTCCATTTTCTAATTATCGCACCAACAGTTGACTCCTTCTCACCAAGCTGCTTGCCAATGGTCTTGTAGCCCATTCCAGTCTTGTGCAGGTCTACAATTTTGTCCCTGATGTCCTTAGACAATTCTTTGGTCTTGCCCATTGTGGAGAGGTTGGAATCTGATTCATTGATTGATTCTGTGGACAGTTGTCTTTTATACAGGTAACGAGTACTTAATTAGGAGTACTAATTAAGTAAGAGGACTATAATCTGTGTGCCTCCTGGTCACATAACCGGTCTGTGGGAGCCAGAATTCTTGCTGTTTTGCTAGGGGTGAAATACTTATTTTCCTCAATAAAACACAAATAAATGTTTAAAATTCATATAATGTGATTTTCTGGGATTTTTAAAAATATTCTGTCTCTCACTGTTAAGATGAACCTACCATGAAATGTATAGACCGACCGTTCCGTTCCTTTCTTTGTAAGGGGGCAAACTCACAAAATCAGCAGGGGGTGAAATACTTATTTTCCCCACTGTATTAATGTCACTGTATGTTAAGAGTAACATGGGTCTGTCTCTTTTTTGTTAATTTAATAGAACATTATTGAGGAAACACTGCTTTGATATCAATGGATTAGCTATATCTCTGAAAATGCCACTTCTTGCTTCGGGGAGACCGGGGTTGGTTGGCACACTTTTCACACTCTGCCGTATTTCTCTGGCATATTTTATGTGAGGATATTCTAACTAGTAGCAAATGAAAGGTTAAGGTCTCAGCTATAAATACATATATTTCAATATCAACAATTTTTTTCTTCAATTAGGTGATTCGTGATTAAAGTCATGTTGTGCACTTGTGCCAACCAGCCCCAACACGGGGTTGGTTGGCACACGCTTTGGGGTTGGTTGGCACAATGTTAAAATGCTATCAGTACAAAGAATGAAGCAACAAATAGAAACAATTTGAACCAGAACCAGGAAATGTAAACATTCAATATAATATCTGCCCATTTTTAAACCAAATAATTTTTTTTTATCAGTTCACGAATAGTTTCATTAATTATGTCTTTGGACTTTATAAGAACAACAAATAAAACACTGAATAATTTTGTAACAATTATAAACTTACTCATTTAAAAGGTGCACCATGTAACATTAGCACAGCAGCACAACTATAACCACAAACTACTCAATTCAGAACAAATTCTACAAAGAGCCTCTTTTTAGTGTTAGCCTTTGCTCCTCTAGATCTCTTTTGACTGGTTTGTCTGTCAGGATGGCGGTTTTCCTCCTGACAGCACCACCAACCTTCCTATTCCCTGCCTTAGGGGCTCCTGTGGGGTGGGGAGACCTCTCCCAGTGCCAGCAGAGAGACCACTTGGTCCAGGCACACCATTGACACATGTGCCAACCAACCCCAAAGTCAGTGTGCCAACCAACCCCACTCTCATTAGGACACATCTCTGCTAATATGATGTCAGCTAGCTAGCATGACTCATCACAACCTTTCAAATCTTCTATCAAAATGTAGCTGATTCCTCTCTCTATTAACTAAAAATAATATAATGTCAATATCTCTATCTAACACAGTTTTATAATATATTTAGTGGGGGGACCATTTTTTAATTTTGACCATACAAAATGTAAAAGTTGTGCTCACCTCAACACTTAGTGACCTTCAAATGTTTTTGACAGAATGAATGAGTGCAGGTAAGAGAGCAAACATTTTAATGTTAAATTTTTGACATTGCCCCCTGGGGGCTGGTGATGACCTGTGTGCCAACCAACCCCTGAGCCAACCAACCCCGGTCTCCCCTACTTGTTAGACCTAGCTATAAAGCTTTAAAGTTAACCTAATGGCATCAACATTACTGCTTAAGTAAGTAGCTAGTCTATTTGCCTCAAACATGGACCCCTCAAATTCTCAAATTGACAAGCTAAATTCTAACAGCATCAACGGAGTGATAGAATTGTTCCCGTTTTCCGTGCGCGTTGTTTGGTAACCCTACGGACAATCTACAGTCTTCTGTTACATAGCGAACTTCAAACTATATTTACAAATAAATACTGCACAGGAAACTACACGATCACATATATATATATATATTATTATATACAGGTTTACACTATTTTATGATATCATTAAAATACATATACTTTTTTTTACCTAACATGTAACCCACACACTATTATTATCTAGCAGGTTAGTCACCTTACTCCGTAGCTAACTGTTTAACGCATCTATGCAACAGAATCGTGCATAATTGGTGATCTCGTCCTCTGTGTCATTCGATACGAAGATTTTGTTGGATAACTTTTGTCTTTGCTATTCTTGGTTGCGCAGCATAGACTCATAGGCGATTTTCTTTACCACGTGACGCAATTCTTCGTGTCCGTTGATGAAAGGCTCGGAGATCAGAGACCCTGATGTCCGACTTCTTCCTTCGTCTTACATAGGAAAACAACCAACTTTGCAAACCTTTTACTATATCGTATTCTATCAAGGGCTCGCTGTCGAGTAATCACAATTTACCTTGGAAGCATATCCCTGCCAAAACCCAAAAGCAAATTTGAAAAAATATGAGAAAATCAGTAGGCCTATTCTGGTTTCCTTTTACTTTCTTTGCTTTTTGTCTCCTTTCAAGTCATGGGATGTTTGGTTTACATCGGCTACAGCTAAATTGTGTAGACCTACTAAATTATCCCAAAATTATGTTTTTTTAAAACATTCCCAAGGTAAAGCCTGCATTTTAGCCCACTAATTACTAGAGACGTTTCAAAAATGTTTTTGGTATAACTTACAGGTTAAAGTGTGAGGCACAATTATACTACCTTAAAACCAGGTAGTTAACATAGGTATAAAAGTATGGTACACCCTAGATTACAATCTATCTAAACCACAGCACTGGAACTTGTTGTTATCAGCTACTAGATAAGTAAAAGTGTCATCCCCATACTATACACACAGTCCATTTCTATTTCAGCAAATTCAAACTGCCTCAGGTATACGAAGAGATCTGTCTGCAAGAATGTGGTTTTCAGTGCAAATCAAATCTTATGCTTAGAAAATACTTTCCCAAGAAGTCATGCACTGACACCCTTACCTGCCTGCATGGTGTGGCGCAGTGTCTGGGGGTTGATAGCAAAAGGCAGACCCTTTGTATGCCCCCAAAAATCCCATCTGCTCTGCTGTGGTCTCCCGCAAACCGACATATGGAAAGATGCAACGCTTGCATAACACAAGCAGCCATTTTACACCAGAATCCTCACAAGGATTTTACCATCACCTCTGCGTCACCTCGCCATACTGTTCATAAAATGTCCCATCACATCATTCCTGATATTGGATCGAATGTATTGCCCTTTTAAACATGGAATTGATAACTTAAAAAAAAAAAAAGATATTATTGCTGGTTTTAATGCTGCTATGAACCTCAGAAATGAATTATACGAAACCCCATGCAAACTAAGAATAAGACAAACTAAACAGTTTTTTTTGCAGTGTATTTTGAAATTGGAGTCATTGTTGAAAACTCTCATACCACTGTCTGGACTGAAATTCAAAATAAATTCAAAAGTATAATACCTTAACCTAGTCTGTGTCCAGGGCTCTGAGCAGATCCACTCTGCCTGTGGTTGCACATCACCACAAGCCAATTTGTGCTCGCTGCAAACTGCCTGTTTACACATATCACACCATCCAAAATATCAGGGATCAAGTCCATCATTTAGACTGCTGTGTCAGGTCACCTCACCCCCGCCCTTAATCAAAGCCCTGTAACTGTTCTCCATCGCGAAAATACCCGTGAATGGGACCCACTGCATAAAATGCTGACAGCTAGATTATACAAAGTGCAGGGTGTAGTGCAAAGCCTGAGCCGTCACTTGCTGTGGTTTCACCGATGGTTTGCGTTAAGGTCACCATGACGTCATGGGAGTTGTTGGTCACAATGCAGGAGCAGGTAGTGGGAGGGACTCACCATCGGATGGGTAACAGGTGAGGGAAGTATAAAGGACTGCGGCCAGGTGAGCACAACTGCAGAAGATTCAGAGACACCCGCCAGGCACTCCCAAGATGGACAACATTATGATCTTGATCCTGTTGGGCGTGGCAGCTCACACCTGGGCTCTTCCAGTGCAGGTACACTCTGAGCAACATCATCACCACTACCGGATGCTGCTAGACCCCTCCAATTACTGACACTGTTTATGCTTCGTCCGTAGAATGTGTCTGCGGCACATGCAGAAAGACTCCGGTTTAAAAGGCAATATTCAGGTAAAATCTGGAGAATATTGTATTTACATACTTTGCTATGCAAAACTACTTACGTCAGGTCTGAATGAAAATGTTCCTGTTTACTAATGTCATGTTGGTGTTGGGGGAATCTGCTAAGAAAAACGCTGCGCTTATCAGGACATGCTGCGGACTGAATTTGATAAAAGGGTTTGTCGTGCTTAAACATGGATGTGTCCTTCACCCTCCCTCTTGCAGAAGAGATGTGGGGGATGCGTGAGGAAATGAACGCGATGGATAAAATCCTGAGCACCAACAGGAGTAAGTGTGGGAGCCCGCTCGCTCCAAACAGCAAGCACAAACAAAGCTCTGCTCATGGAAAGGGAGCAGACTGAAGAATAACCACCTCTTTCCCCCCCCTGACAGTGCTGAGGACTCCCACAGGCATAACCCTGAAAGAGGGAGACATTGCGCACTCCAGCATCCGCAGCGCCATAACCTGCCCCGGGAACAGCTGCCTCTGGCCAAAGTCTGTGGATGGCCACGTGTACGTGCCCTACATCATCTCTCCACAGTATGGTGAGTGTACACGCACGTGCGCAATCTGTACGTGTACCGTGTCATTTCCTTTCCCGGCACGCAAACAAGACTTGACATCAATTGCATGATTCCGATACCAGTCTAAACTATGGCTTTGCAAAAGGCTTGTGGGCAGAGGCACAGCGTTTTGTTCAGCAACGCTTTCTGGCACACTTGGGTGACGGAGTGGTTTTGTGACTGCAGACAACATGGACCGAATGACCATAGAGACTGGCATGCAGGACATCTCCACCGGGACGTGCGTGAAGTTTGTGCCCCGCAGCCACGAGGGCAACTACCTGGACATCCAGCCAAAATTTGGGTGAGAACAACTCTCCACCAAACCACACTCAAGTGGCCGTCAGTGCCCTGAAAGAAAGCAAAACATCAGGATCTCGACATGCCAATTTAACCCTGAGATTTGTTCCCTTTACTGATTTACCACGGGCAGCACCGCAAACGATCTTGTGTTCAATCCCCCCTTTCACCCGCTGTCTCCCCTAAGCTGCTGGTCCTTCCTGGGGGTGGCAGGGGGAGCCCAGCCCCTCTCCTTGCAGACTCCCGGGTGCATGTGGGCTGGAGTGGCCTCCCACGAGCTCATGCATGCCCTGGGCTTCGTGCACGAGCAGTCTCGTTCTGACAGGGACCGCTACGTCACCATTCTGTGGGACAACATCCTGCAAGGTCAGTGGTGCGCACGGAAGGAATCGTATCGGGGCCTGTAATAGGCACATCCACAAGCAGGCATCGGTGCCAGGCAAAGGATGAATCACAAAGAGGAGAAATATCCTGCACAGTTTAATGCTCCCAAAGTGCATTTATTCACTGCACCACAAAGATGCATCGACCACCGGATGAAGACCTACCTGGTTGAAACGTCGTCTTTGTGGTGCAGTGGGAGCATTAAACCCAGGGGTGTCCAATCCTATCCAAAAAGGGTCGGTGCGGGTGCAGGCTTTTGTTCTAGCCCAGCACTAAAAGACCCGATTCAACTAATCAAGTTCTTGTTTGAAGACCATGTTTAAGTTAATTAGCTGAATCTAGTGGTGGGCTAGAACCAAAGCCTGCACTGTGCAGGACACCAGGAAAGAAACCTCTCCTCGCCAACCTGTGTAAACCCCTTGTTCATCCCGCGTAGCTGAAGCGGTGCTACCACACGTAAAGCCAAAGCTAAAGCCGACACAATAGGGCATTGTCTACTTATCTATACAGTAACCGCTGACAAGTGGACCCCCTTCACTCTCCCCCCCCCCCACAACAGACCAGGTCCAGAACTTTAAGAAGTACGCGACAAACAACCTGAACACGGCGTACGACTACAACTCCATCATGCATTATGGGAGGTGAGTGAGGCCACGGAGAAGACCACAGCATGAGCAGCAGCCCCGTAAGCCCCACAGCACAAACAACAGCTCTCAATTATGATGCAGGTACGCCTTCTCTGAGGACGGCGACCCGACGATTATGCCCAAGCCGGATCCATTCATTCCCATTGGCCAGCGAGATGGACCCAGTGCCGTGGACATCCAGAAAATAAATATCCTCTACGACTGCAGTAAGTACAGCCTACAAAAATCTAATTTTTCGTTTTCTGTTCTCTGACCATACGATACAGGTTTATGAAGTGATCGCCACTTTGGTTTCTTTCCCATTTTCCCCACTAGATGGCGTGGTATGAGAGTGGATGAGGAAAAGGACACCCCTGGCCTATTGTCCATTCGGGTTTTCGGCTTGAGATGAATAACCCTCAACCCTGTAGGAAAATGTTACTTTGCTCCACTATTTTTTGTTCCAAATACTATGATATATATATGATAACTCAATCGTTGTTGTGTTCCAGTGAGATGATGGTGCTATTACTGTTTGGTTTACAGAAATGCTGACATAAAAATAAACAAATGAAAAAAATGTGACAAATCTGTGGTCTCCAACTTGGCCTCCAGTACAAATGATTCAATATGATTATGTACACACGAAACACGTGAAGTATATTTTGTGAAAACGTTCATGAAAACATTTTTGTTTGGATGGGACGGTAAAAAGGTAATAACCCTCTGTGGTCATAAAAGATCCCATGGCGCTTTTCGAAAAGAGTAGGGTGTGGATGCTCTGTCGTGTTCACCCAGGTGAGGGGGATTAATGAATTTAAGAAAACCTATATAAATCCAATATTCATTCATACAACAGAAACGAGCACAGCTAATATGAACTTCCTAAATGAACAAATATTTATTGCCTTTCAATACATACGGATACTGACTGTATCATTACAAGATGAGGTATTCAGAGTCATCGTCTTGATGCGATGCTCTGCGGTTGAGTCTGAAAATAAAAGAAACAAACATGTCAAAGAAATGACTGATTTGTCAGGCGAGGCAGAGCAGAAACGGTATCTTTCAAATGAAGATCGTTGTCAGAAGACCTTGGTCAAACCTAGCCACGTTTGTCAGTGAAATAAGAGGAATGCACTTCACACAAGCCAGACCTCAATCCAGCTGAACTTAATCAGGGATGTGATTGTTTTCCTGGTTAATCAGGAAATGTTTATTTTCAGACCATAGATATCTTGTGGACATGTGCATGTCATAAGCATACACATTAAGAAATGTTGCACTCTTTGACAGCTGATAGCAGGAGAGAATGTTCAGCAAATAAAGCCAAATAGCCAGAGAAATTTAGCACCTGAAAAACAGCATTTCCTGAATAATCAGGAAAATCACATCCCTGATTAATACTTGCGAGATGAGACTTACTAAATTGTACAAAGATTTTTCCCAATTATGTGAGAAGGCTATTGACTTATTTCGTCAGTGCAACCTGTAGATGTGAGGTCTAAACGATGAATAGAAAGATGTTCCTCTGCTCGCGACAGTCTGAAACGGCCGTCCCGCGGTCTTGTGAAATCGCCCATCTAAATTCTGTTGCCAAAGGGGAACAAACTACAACTGGACCGACTATTTATAGAACTTTGATATTAAAATGGGGAAACTGAATTCCTTGGCACAGTGGAACAGCGTGTAATTATTCTCACTGGCCCGACTGATGCTGGTGCTCCTCCACCAGTGAAGCTGAAAAAAAGGATTGTGGGTAATGAAGGCCGAGCACATCGGCGGATATAAATGGCAAAGATGGCCAGAAATAAGCGACAGTGTTATACTTGTGTAAGCGCAGCAGTATTCCAGCACTGCAGTGTCTCGTGTCCCGCAGACGTGCTGTCCGCAGGCCTCACCTGGTTGTGCTCAAATCGGCCGCTGCTGGGGCACCCCGAGGGAACCCTCTGCAGACATCTGGGTGGGACTGGTGCACAATCTGGGGAACAGACGTCACACTTACCGACCCGGCTCACATGACCGACCATTTTATTTATCTTTCATGTGTCCAGGAGATTGGCATCTCTTTCAGGGGAGCATGACTTGAATGAATGAATGAATGAATTCATTCATTCATTCAAGACGGCGCCTTTACTTCCGAACAGCTTTGAAAGCCTCAGTGCTCCTTGAACAATGGCTGTGTCTCGATCTCAAGGCAGCTGCCTGTGAAGGTGACAACGCGGCGATCGCGCACTTGTCCTTTCAAGGGACTTATCGAGCAGAAAGGCATCCTTTTAAGGAGCCTTGTTTCAGCCAAATTTGAAGGCGGCGTCCAACCCCTCCTTCAGCAGATAGGATGTCCCATAAATCATTGCGACGACCAGAAACTTGTTCACGTCTGTTAAAACAACGGCGGCCAGTGTCACTGCCGTGATCATAATTATCTTATTTTATTTTTCCGATTTTACCCCGTTTTTCTCCCAATTTGGTAGCCAATTACCCGCCGTGCTTAGTTCAATCCCCCTTCCCTTATAGTTCGCTGCCGTAGTCCTGTGACCGGCAGTAACAATGGCGAATCGCTGCCTCCTCCGAGACAACACTCGTCGTGTCGTCGACTGTAATTCCGGTACCCCAGAACCACTCCTGTGCGCAGCAAACTGTGTGTGGTCAGCTTCCTTCCCCCCTCCCTGGGGCGGACAGCCAATTGCCGTTCCAGTGGCACTCCCGGCCAGAGCCAACTCTGGCGCGCCGGGGAATCGAACCCTGGTCGCCGTGGCCAGCGTCGGACGTTGAAACCACTACACCACGCAGGAGGCCACATAATTGTTGAGCTTTACCACAACAAATATTATAATAATTTGGTTTTGCCGAACAAAGTGTCTGTTGGAAATTGTCGATTTATTTTGTGTTAGCTGTCAGAACGGAAGCCCTTAACCGTCACTTTTGTAAGTTGTAGACTTGCGATTGAGGCACGGTGGTCTACGACAGTGTTTCCCAATCCATTCCTACAGGGCACACTGCCCTGCATGTTTTCATTCCAACCACCACTTAATCATGCTCAAGTGATCATGAACAGACAACCGATGCAGATGATAGGTTGGGAGCAGTGGTTGGAATGAAAACATGCAGGGCAGTATACCCTGTAGGAATGGATTGGGAAACACTGGTCTACGATGACCAATGTACCTTGTGAAAAGTTCCATCACTTCAATACATCATTGGTGGTCGCTCTTTAGGGGTTATGTCTGCGCAGGTGAAGCAGGTTACCTGCTGCGCAGTCTGAGGGGCGACCCGACGGGGGGCGCCAGGGCTGTGGCCACGCACTATCGGGCGAGGCCAGGTGTCACGCGTGAGAATGGAGCTGTGGGCAACAGACTGCTGCATCGGGCTCAACACCGCGGTTCTGATGACATTAGTGCCTGTGGGAGAAAGACGTTTACACACCAGCAAAGCGACCATCTAAACTCCTACCGCCCAATTTCAGAACAAACGTCTCACCGGCTCGCTGTCCGGCCTCACCGACAGCAGTGGTCGCCACTGGACCTATCCTAAAGGCGCTCTGCCACTTCCTGACCAGCAGCGACAGTCTGTAGAAGGTGAGACGAGGGGAAACTTTACCCACAATTCAGCAGGTAAATCAGAGGTATTCACGTCGGCAAGGAGCCGGACACCTCTTTGGTATAAGCACAGTCGATAAACGGCAGATGGCAGGCGGCAGTGTGGTATAATTGTTAGGGAACTGGGCTTGAAACGTTAAGGTTGCTGGTTCAATCCCCAGGTGGGACACTGCCGTTGTACCCTTGAGCAAGGTACTTAACCTGAATTGCTTCAGTTAATATCCAGCTGTATAAATGGATTGTAAAGAAATGTAAACTGTAAGTCGCTCTGGATAAGAGCATCTGCTAAATGCCTGTAATGTAATGTAATGTAATGCAGTCAGTCTCACCGTGAGATGGCAATGGCCGCAAGGACGGCGGCCCTGAAGCGCTTAAGGGGGCGGGACCGAGGAGGCATTGCCTGAAGGACCATAGGTGAGGGGCACGCCCCCATGCTGGCTATAAGTGTCAGGGTGGTCTGCTCAGAGTCCATGAACCCGCCCAGCAGCAGGAGCAGGTACTTCTTCTGGTACACCAGCGCCTTCCTGAAGCTCTCGGCGCGCAGGTACTTCCTGTATAGATGCCTTATCTGGGAAGTGAGGAGCGCAGAGTTAAGGCCTCGGTATACTTCAAACGAAATCGAATGTGGCGCGTTCGCACAGGCAAGATGGCGGGTTTGCGACCAAAGCGAAGCGCCGCATTTGGCTTAGATCGCCGCAGTGTGTGCAGGATGGCTAGGCGAACTTGTCAAACTTTTCGCACAGCCTCGTTCACCACCTCCCAATACACCGTTGCCTGTAATTGGTCAACAGTGTCACGTGATTGGTTGCGTTTTTTATGCATGACATTTGGGCCACGTGCTTGCGGTTTACATCTTGTTATCATCGTGTCCAGCTGTTCCATTAGTTACTTTGTTAGCTCTAGCTAGCTATATTTCACGTTGACAAGCAATTTTTTGTTGTTTTGCGAAAAATACACCGCTTTTGTAGCTAGCTAACATTAGCTGGCTACTGAAATTGTCATTAGTTATTTGACGTTACTCAGTTCACCACCAATTGTGTGACATAGACTAGCTGCTAATAAAGTTAACCAGCTTGCTAATTAGCTACAGTGTATTAATACAGATAGTCAGATACCATTTATTCAAAGTTATTAATTATAAAATTCACAGTCACTTGATGCTATCTATATTCAACGTACAATGAGAAATTATATTTTGCAGTTTCTGGAGCACACTTTCTTATGCCTGTCACAGGATCCTATCATAAGATATGATGGTAAACATAGGGTTATTTTGTACATCAAGCACGACTGCGTTGCACATTCGCCCCTTGCCGACGTTTGCTTCGCTTGTATTTATCATTTATATTTACGGTTCCGTAGTCTAGTGACTAGCAAGCTCCCCCATCTGGCGTGGAGTGTCATTAAACGAACAGACCTCAAGTCGCAGCGAGTATACTGACATTTGGTTGCAACGCCGCATTCGACAGCAGTTCGACAGCCAGTGCGAACATGCCAAATTCGATTTCGTTTGAAGTACACTGAGGGTTTTACTGAACTTCAGGGAGGCAGTGTGGCTCAGTGGTGAAGGAACTAGGCTTGCAATGCAAAGGAGGCAGGCTCGCTTTCCCAGCAGGGTACTGATACTGTGCCCTTGAGCAAAGTTCAGAGCCTGGATTGCTTCAGTAAACATCGAGCTAGATGGAAGGGACACCATTTAAAACTGTAAGCCATTTAATTTACCCCTGCATAGGGGCTTACAAGTACAGTAACAAACATAATCACTGAGAAGCAGAGTGCAGTAAGTGCAAGAGGTTTTTGGTTTAAAGTTTTAAAAAATGTGGCCCTGACTGCATTGTTTTAATACAAATTCTGAAATGAGTGTAGGGAAGTCAAACTCGATGGAAAATGTGTTTTTATCGGAAACCCTAGCTATAGCACTGATATGAATCAAACGGGGGTAACAGTAGGGCTTGCTCACCTTAATTTGCGAGCTGCTGGAGACGGGTTGGTTCTCGATTTCGGCCATAACCAGTGAGCGCTCTGACTCTGCACTACGCAAAGCTGCCTGCAGGGCGGCGCGCTCCTTCTGCCAGGCCAGCTTCTCCGACAGCAAAACGGGCTCCTGGTACTTCTTCTGACGCACACGCACACACATACAAAATCATGTTAAATATGTTAAATGTTAAATATTTATTTTTAAAACCCCCAGAAAAACCACTCAACAACTTCAATTCTCTAAACATTGAAGTTATATATATATATTTTTTACATTTCTTTTTCAGATTTCACCCCGTTTTTCTCCCAATTTGGTAGCCAATTACACCCGCTGTGCTTAGTGCAATCCCCTCCCTTGTACTTCACTGCCATAGCCCTGTGACCGGCAGTGACAATGGCAAGACAGCACTCATCGTGCTGTCGACTGTAATTCCGGCACCCCAGAACCACTCCTGTGCGCAGCGAACTGTGTCGGCTTCCTTCCCCCCTCCCTGGGGCGGACAGCCAATTGCCGTCCCCAGCCAATTGGCACTCCCGGCCAGAGCCGACTCTGGCGCGACGGGGAATCGAACCCGTGGCCAGCGTCGGACGTTGAAACCACTAGACTACGCGGGAGGCCTTCATTCAAGTTATATTTTAAATGGAGTTTTAAAGTTCCTTCTGTTAGAGAAAAAAAAAACCCAAAACTGTTCCTCCGGTGCATAACTCACCAGGCTCTGGTTGGCGTGCCATCGCTCCCTCTCCGCCTGCTCCGTTCTCTCCCGTTTCCTCTGCTCCTTCCCAGAGTGCACCTCCTCTCTCAGGGCATCCAGCTGCGCCTGTAGCCGGGCGGCTCTGTGCCTCTCCGCCTCGCTGCGGAGGTCCGTCTCCCGCATCAGGGCCTGCAGGCCGCTCACGGCGGCGCGGAGCTGCGCCCCGGCCTCGTGCTCCCTCCGGGCCCCCTCGTGCCTCCGCTGCGTCTCCTCCTCCAGCTGCCGCTTGGCCTGAATGGCCTGCTGCTGCGAGCGCTCCGCCGTGGCCGCCAGCTCCTCCCCCTGCCTGCGCTCCTGCTCCAGCTGTGCCCGCAGCTCCTGGATGAACTCCCTGTACTGGGAGGCCTCCGCTTCGTGCTGCCGGGCCTCCTCCTGCAGCGTGCGGGCGTGGTCCCGCCTCTCCTGCGCCAGGGCGTCGCTCAGCTGGGCGTGGCTCGCCCTCTGGTCCTCCGGCTGCCCGATTGCCGCGCGGGCCTGGCTCCTGTCCCGGGCGATCGGGGCCCCGCAGCGACACCGCTCGCTCCGCTGCTCCGCGGCCTCTCTCGGTTGGCTGATCGGATCGGCGCGCTCGTCCGGAGACAACGCCTGCACGGGAGACAGCAGCCCCGACAGAAGGAGATGAATAGGTGCGCACAAACGATGTTAGCTGTTCAGTTACAAACTCGAGCCCCTCGGGCAGCTCGCCACAGAGTCTTACATTCTCTCTGCCGTGGTCCGCAACAAGTGCTTTTGCACTCATCGTTATTGAAGAGAGATGGACACACGTGAGGTGCCACTGACGGGTACAGTAAAATCAACCGATAGAGGAGACCGGCACTTTTCAAGTAGCTTTGAAAGGTTACTTGTTGGGAGAAAGAGTTCAATTAAAAGCTGCCGGCGTGTGTGCAGTAGAGTGGGAGATGTGGGCACCTGGTGTGCCTGCTCCTCCTCTTCGCGGCTGCGTTGGCTGCGCAGTCGCTCTGGGTCCAGCTCCCCCTGCAGCCGCTCTGCCTCCACGCTCTCCAGCCTCCTCCTGCAGGGAGAAGGGAGCTACTCTTTATACTGTCGCCAGCGCATTATTCACATCGCTGTGCATTACATTACATTTGACATTTTAGCCATTTAGTAGACGCTCTTATCCAGAGCGTCTACTATCCTTACACACTTTACATTTCTTTACATGCAATTCATTTATACAGCTGGATATTTTACTGAAGCAATTCAGGTTAAGCACCTTGCTCAAGGGTACAACAGCAGTGTCCCACCTGGGAATTGAACCTGCAACCTCTGAGTTACAAGCCCAGCTCCCTAACCATTACACTACACTGCCAGCCTTCGGGTATGTACACATTGCGGTCTTCGGAATGTGTACATACCCACACATTTCAAATAAAGTATACGAGTGGTCTCTCCTGGCAAAGCCATTTAACGGTCCTTAGTCGTCGACCACATTTACAACGTGCTTTAAAACAACAAGCTAATCCAGCGTTCATCCCTACCCACAAAAAGCACACGCTTGCCACCGCGCTACGGCGACGTGCCATGAAGGCGGCAGTGCGGTGTAATGGTTAGGGAACTGGGCTTGTAATGTTAAGGTCGCTGGTTCAATCCCCAGGCGGGACACTGCCGTTGTACCCTTGGGCAAGGTGCTTAACCTGAATTGCTTCAGTAAAATATCCAGCTGTATAAATGGACTGCGTGTAAAGAAATATAAACTGTGTAAGTCGCTCTGGATAAGAGCGTCTGCTAAACGCCTGTAATGTAATGTATGGAGACCCGGGTCCACGGGAGGAGACGCCAAAGGCAGGTGCGACGGTGTCGCCGGTACCTCAGCTGGCAGATCTCGCCGCGCAGCTCCTCGCCGGCCTGGACGCCTCTCTGCTCCTCGCCCCGCTGGGTCTGCTGAGCCGCCCCTCCGAGTTGCCCTGCCGCCGGGTGGGCCTCCCGCAGCTCCACTGCATTGAGACACACAGACCCTCAGACACACGGCCACCGGCCAGTGCGCACGGCCTTACGGCGCCGCTTCAGTACCGTCACACTGACACTCGGGCTTCACGGACGGACGCGCCGGCTACCTGACAGGGGACTCCGTTTGCAGCACACTGGTAATGCTCAGCCAGTGTGGTTATTCATTTCCAGGCCTCGAGGGCCGCAGCGTCTGCAGGTATTCGCTCCATCTACGGACTACACCACCTCCTGGACCAAGGAGATAAACGAACTATTGAAATCAGGTGGTGCAGTGCGCGGTTGGAGCAAACACCTCCCTGGAGGCCTGGAATTGAACAGCCCTGGTGTAAGCTTTGAGGAGTGTTTGTCTTGCTCTGATGTGCACTGCGCCACCTGATTTCACTAACCGGTTTACCTCCTTGGTCCACGAGTGCAGTGCGGCAGTGTAGTATAGTATAGTGGTTAGGGAACTGGGCTTGTAATGTTAAGGTTGCTGGTTCAATCCCAGGCGGGACACTGCCGTTGTACCCTTGGGCAAGGTGCCCAACCTGAATTGCTTCAGTAAAATATCCAGCTGTATAAATGGACTGCATGTAAAGATGTATAAACTGTGTAAGTCGCTCTGGATAAGAGCGTCTGCTAAACGCCTGTAATGTAATGTATGGAATCCCGGGTCCACGGGAGACGCCCAAAGGCAGGTGCGGCAGTGTCGCCGGTACCTCAGCTGGCAGATCTCGCCGCGCAGCTCCTCGCCGGCCTGGGCGCCTCTCTGCTCCTCGCCCCGCTGGGTCTGCTGAGCCGCCCCTCCCGGTTGCCCTGCCGCCGGGTGGGCCTCCCGCCAGCTCCACTGCATTGAGACACAGACCCTCAGACACACGGCCACCGGCCAGTGCGCACGGCCTTACGGCGCCGCTTCAGTACCGTCACACTGACACTCGGGCTTCACGGACGGACGCGCGGCTACCTGACAGGGGACTCCGTTTGCAGCACACTGGTAATGCTCAGCCAGTGTGGTTATTCATTTCCAGGCCTCGAGGGCCGCAGCGTCTGCAGGTATTCGGCTCCATCTACGGACTACACCACCTCCTGGACCAAGGAGATAAAACGAACTATTGAAATCAGGTGGTGCAGTGCGCGGTTGGAGCAAACACCTCCCTGGAGGCCTGGAATTGAACAGCCCTGGTGTAAGCTTTGAGGAGTGTTTGTCTTGCTCTGATGTGCACTGCGCCACCTGATTTCACTAACCGGTTTACCTCCTTGGTCCACGAGTGCAGTGCGGCAGTGTAGTATAGTATAGTGGTTAGGGAACTGGGCTTGTAACACCAAGGTTGCAGGTTCGATTCGCAGGTGCCGTTGTACCCTTGAGCAAGGTACCCAACCTGAATTGCTTCAGTAAAATATCCAGCTGTGTAAATCGATTGCATGTAAAGATGTGTAAACCGTGTAAGTCGCTCGGGATAAGAGCGTCTGCTCAATGCCTAAAATGTGTCGTGCAAATACCCGCAGGCACTGCAGCCCTCTGGGCCTGGAATTGAACAGCCCTGGCAGTAGAGCTTAAAAACAGAATGGAGCAATAACCTAACGGTTACACCTCGATCGAACGCCAAACGCAGCATACTTCCGCAAACAGCCCGGGGCAAAAGTTGGAAAGGCCGCCACTCAGGGGTTAGAGAGTCCGTGTGCGAGCGTCGACCTCCGGGCTCACCGTGTCTGCTCAGCCGGTGCCAGCGCTGGCTGCTCTCGTCCTGCGAGGCGTCCAGGGAGGCCTGCAGCTGCTGCAGCTGCTCCTGGCTCCGCAGGCCGGAGGAGAGCAGCAGGGAGCGCAGGCTCTGGAGCTCCTCCAGCAGGCCGACGCGGTCATTACACAGGAGGTGCTCCTGGGTCTGATGCTGCCGCCGCTCATCCTGCACAAGGACAAACAAAGGACGAGACTCGCACACTTATCAGACGCCCCAAGAAACACAGTGCAATGGTTTATTTAACAACGCAGGTTGGTTAACATTTTGACCCTTGTGTCTTCACCGGTTTTTGGAGCTGAATTGAATGTTTAATGATATTAATGTATCAATGTATGACGTTGTGGGGTATAAGCGCAGGCGTACGGCATTCCCTAAAGGTCTTTGTTCCAACAAGGTCTTTCTGATCGAGGCCCAGAGCTGGGCCTACACTGAGAGTCGACCGTATACCTGCTGATTGAGGAGTTTCTGCAGCTGGTCCATGAACGGAGTGAGGTGCTGGGGTCCTGGGGCACTCATTATCGCCTGCAGCTCAGAGCACAGCCCAGCCCTCTCGCTGTGAAACACAGTGCGCACAGCCTGCAGCAGCTCCCCGCGTCCGTCTGCATCCGTGCTGTCCGGCTGCGCAGACGCAAGCAACACTTCAGTCCGTGACAGCACGTTACGCGGAACGGTTATTCAATTTTAATTTCACTTCAGTTTGAATACACCTTCCATCTGGACTATGGCTAATCGGGCACTCCTTCATTCTTCAGCAAGATAACGACCCGAAACACACCGTGAAGTTGTGCAAGAACTATCAGGTGAAGGAGGAACATGAAGGACAACTCAAACGGATGACCTGGCCTGCCCAGTGTCCAGACCTCAATTCCATAGAAATTGTATGGGACGAACTGGACAGAAGAGGAAAAGCAAAGTAACCCACAAGTGTCTCTGGGAATTGCTGCAGGAGAGCTGGGAAGACATGTCGGGTGATTTCCTGCTGAAACTTATTAACCGAATGGCCCGTGTTTGTGAGGCTGTTATCACGGCAAAGGGTGGCTATTTTGAGGAATCCAAGATTCAATTTTCAATATAATTTTCTTGAACAGTTCTTTGATGTTCATTTTGTTCATTGTTACATGTGTATTTACAGAAAAGTATACGGTGTAATGCATTGTCAATTATGAGATAAACCTAGTTTCCAGCAGGTGTACTCAAACTTTTGACTGGTACTGTATATGTCTATGCCTTTTACAGTCTGTAGTCTGGAACTCTATTGGAGGGATGCAACACCATTTTTCCAAAAGAAAATCCATCATTTGGAATTCCTCCAATTGGACAGAAATGCTTCGCCGTAGGGTGAAGGTGATCACTCAGAACGGCTTTGGCTAAACCTTGCCACTTGAAAATGCACCCTACACCATAAGAGAACCGCCAGCATCCCTTACTTACTGAAGTGTTGGCAGTATTTTGGCAGTCGCCTGTACACTGCGTTAAAAAATATATATGTTTTTGAAATGTGACGCTGCAGTGGAGTATATGATATTATACACACATTTTGATGTATATATAAAATGTGAGCGTGCGGACCTTGGGATCTCTGTCGGCCATCTTGCACAGCAGCTCTCTGAGGGAGAGGACGGTTTGCTGTAGAGCCCGTTTCTCTGCCTGCCAAGTGAGGGGCGGGGCCTCAAGGCGAGGGCCGGGGGACGTCGCGGCGACGGGGTCCGGGTGCAGTGACAGTGACAGGACCCTGTGGCCCTCCTGGTGCATCCTCTTCAGCAAGGCCTGGGATGACACACACACACACAGACCTTACTCCACACAGCCTCTGTGTTAACAAGCCTCATATCAGACGCTGCTCCTCACGGTCGCTTAGGGACGACATACATACACTACCGGCCAAAAGTTTTAGAACATCCCCCATTTTCCAGTCTTTACTGAAATGTAAGCAGCTCAAGACCAGTGAATAACCTGGAATGGTACAAAGGTAAGCGACAAACTGCCAGAGAAAAAAAAAAAAAAAAAAAAAAAAAAAGAGGTTTAGGTTACCAAAAACTAAACACTGCTTAAATTTCAGGAAAAACTGGAAAATGGGGGTGTTGTAAAACTTTTGACCGGTAGTGTACATGCATACTGCTCCAGGAGATCTCGTCTTACGTCAAGCTCTGTAGTGCACCTAGCTGGTTGGCTTCTTCCACAGGAGTTAGGGTTAGGGTCAGAGCCATTAGTGTTAGGATCCTCTACTGCCACTCGGCACACTCAGAACTGGCATCACAGGCTGCGAGGCCATTCAAGGTTTCACAGCGGGATGCCCAAGAGCCGCGGACGAGAACGGAAAAGCCGCAAACCTGCAGCTCAGGAGAGAGGAGCTGGTCGCTCTGGCCCATGCTCTCCATGGCGCTGTCCACGCTGTCCGCCACAGCCATGCCACGCCTGCGCAGGTACTCCAGAAAACTGGCGTTCAGGCACTCCGCCGAGCCCAGCTCCGCCTTCAGCGTGGCACCCCGATCCAAGCTTATACCTGCAGGTGAAACATACAGACGTTCAGTGGCAATTTTAGGGTTTTAAAACAGGGGGTGCAATGTTCAAAAATCTTTTTTGGGACCACATATACTGAAAAATGTATGCATTCACTACTGTAAGTCGCTTTGGATAAAAGCGTCTGCTAAATGGCATATGTATATTATTTTCTTTTCAATGTTTTTTGACATTGATTTGAAAATTGTAATATTTTCATCCCAACAGTAGGGGGTGCAAAAGCACCCACTGCATCCGCGGTAAAATCACCACTGCCGACGTTGGTAGGTTACCTTAACCTAGGGTGAGAGGGCATAGTCTTTTCCAACAGTAATGTTAGTAACTCTAATAGTACTATATTAAATTAAACCTTATTAATTTATAGCTCTGATTTCAATGACCACGTTTATTAGCGGCTAAAAACAGCCATCCTCCGCGTGGTCTAGTGGTTTCAACGTCCGACGCTGGCCAAGGCAACCGGGGTTCGATTCCCTGTCGCGCCAGAGTCGGTTCTGGCCGAGAGTGCCACCGGGGTGGCAATTGGCTGTCCGCCCCAGGGAGGGGGGAGGGAAGCCGACACAGTTCGCTGCGCACAGGAGTGGTTCTGGGGTGCCAGAATTACAGTTGACAGCACGACGAGTGCTGTCTCGGAGGAGGCAGCGCTTCGCCATTGTCACTGCCGGTCACAGGGCTACGGCAGCGAACTACGAGGGGGGGGATTAAACTAAGCACAGCGGGAGTAATTGGCTACCAAATTGAGAGAAAAACGGGGTAAAATCGGAAAAATACATTTATAAAAATAAAAAAATTAAAAACTGCCTCCTCATAGAGTATGGTATAATGCACGTGGTCGGCTGACAGAACAATCCTTTGAAAGAAAGGGAAAGAATACATGCACTCACTGCTGCCATCTTGGTCACTGGCCCACTCCTCGAATCCAGTGAAGTATAGATCGTCGAGCTCCTTCACCTGCAAACATTCACCGTTACTTTTACAAAAAACTAAAAAACATTTGAGATTAAGGAAATCTCCCAAAAGGATTGTGGGTACATCCAGTGTGTCCGGCCTTTAGTGCCAGGCCCTTCTTTCTTTTACATTTTAGGCATTTTTAGCAGACGCTCTTATCCAGAGCGACTTACACAGTTTACATTTACTGAAGCAATTCAGATTAAGTACCTTGCTCAAGGGTACAACAGCAGTGCCCCACCTGGGAACTGAACCAGTAACCTCTGAGTTACAGGTCCAGCTCTCTAACCATTACACTACACTGCCGCCTTCTTCGCCTCACCTTTGTGTCATTCAGGGAGTCCACAGCGGAGAGGGGCTCCGAGGCCGAGACGGAGGCCGGCGACGAGGGCCTGAGGGTCGAGGGGGTCCGGGACGAGTCGTGGGCTGGTGTGGAGGCCTTCACGGGCGGGCCGCCGATCTCGGAGAGCTGGGAGGCGTAGAGCCACGCTGGAGGGCCCGGCGTGTGTGGGACCTCGGGCGCCTCCTCGCCGAACGGAGAGGAGAGGAAGGCCTCTCGCAGGCCCTCTAGCTCCCTCCGCTGGTTGGCCAGCTCCTCCTCCTGCACGGCCAGGCCGGCCTGCAGGCCCTGCAGCTGGCGCTTCAGACGCTGGCTGTGGGTTTCCAGGTCAGCCATGGCTCTGTCCTTCATCTGAGGATGTAGGGGAAAGATGCGCGTTCATTTGTGGTTCTGTGTGGCTCGGTTGGTAGAGCGTGGCGTTTTGCAACGCTTAGGTTGTGGGTTCAATTCCCACTGGGAGCACATATACTGAAAAAATGTATGCATTCACTACTGTAAGTCGCTTTGGATAAAAGCGTCTGCTAAATGGCATATATATATATATATATTTAACCGATAATCCAACGAGGAGTCTGCTTGCCATTAACTCAGAGCTGTGGGCTTAATACGTTCAATCTAGACGTCGCTAAAACGATAAAATATGTTGTCTTTCACAAACAGGCCGCAAACACTTCAAATAAAAACCTCCACTGTTTTACATGAACAGCACTTATGACCCTCGGAAAAAGCAGAAAGCACATTCCACAGTGGAATGTGCACTTGTTAAATCTTTACAAGTGCACAGGGCGGCAGGGTAGGCTAAAGCGGTCTGGGCCTCTGTAGCAGTGTGGATGACAACGATGGTAAGAGCAAAAGTGCAACCTGGCTTTCCTCCATCAACTTCTCTGCCCTCTGAGTGCTGGAGGTCAGCCCCTCCTGCAGAGAAACAAGCTCCGCCTTCAGCGCGTCTCGCTCCGCCTTCGTCTGAGCCAGTTTCCCCTCGTTCTCCCTCAGAGCCCCACCTGCCTTCGCCAGCATCTCCTCCGCAAAGGTCTGACGGGAGCGCAAGAGACAAGTCATTGGTCACCGTCTTCTTTGTGTTCGTCGCTCGTCCGCTCTTCCAAAAGCCAACACGGCGCTCAAACGAGACTCCTACACAGGTCTCGAAGTGTTTCCTTTAAAATCTCAAAAACATTTTTTTATTTTGTATTTTTTAGAAAGCTTCAACAATCTCCACAACTGAACACAGGCTGCAGTTCTGAACTGGAAAAAAAAGTCCTGGAATATTCTGCTGGAATGTGCCGCCCCCCCCCCCCACTTATCAAAACACATAAAGCAAATCAATTCTCCCCCCCCTTTCTAATGATCAAAATGAAAAGCTTAAAGAAATAATAAATGTTTAAACATGAAGAGATTTTTCCACACAATACAGCCGCTATTAATACATAATGCAGCGGCAATTAATTTATAAAACCATGAAGCTAATCCCTAAAAGTCAACGCCAAGTGGGATATTTAATGACATTTACGGGTCCATTCAAATCAATAATCCAAACAAGATATTTGGACTCTGCTGTTTCAATACATTGTGAATTTCAAACAGGTGGGTTGAGCAAGCACTGTACAGCTGCCTGCTGCTCCGCTAACAAGAGCCTTGGACTGTTACTTACATACTCTGAGAGGAATGTGATAATAATCGCACCTGCTACACACCTGCATTTATATCTGTTGCAAGAGTACAGCTGCCCTCGACACTGCCAGACAATTTCCCGCAGTGCCCTGCGGGTATTATGAAGTTTAAAACTGACTACAGTTGCAGTGAGTTCATTGCGCCACTGGGTGGTGCTGTGGAACCCTTAAATCTGCCGTACAACTTCCTTCATTAAATGAAAAATACTAAGCCTTCAGCCAGCCTTAAAGTTTTCTGATTCTTTTTTTTTTTTAAACAAGCAACTGATTAATCTGTAATTGCTATATCACTAAATGTTGAGAGAGAGAGAGAGAGAGAAGTCTCACTGTTAGGAAATATTCTATTAAAGGGGCAGCGGATAGCGTAGCAGTCTAACGCACCACACTTTGTGTAGTCCGGTGTGGTGTGCGCTGCCTGTCAGGGACGCGGTTCAAAACCCGCGTCTCTACCAGACCGGCCCTGGTCGCCAGCCCTGATCGGAGGCGGCATTTGGTTGTCCGCCTATGGGGGGGGTGAGCCGGAACGAGTCTATCGAGGAGCAGGTAGAGTTCTGTCTCGGAAGAGGCGGATCTATCGGCCCAGAAAGAGTGTCTCGACCCGGAGGACAGGCGACAGACTCGTGGGGGAGGGTGAAAATTGAGATAGAGGGTATAATTGGCAACAAGATTGGGAGAAAACTGGAAAAAATTGAAATAAATGTATATTAGAAAATATTCTATTAGGTTCACCTAAACGGATACGTTTATATTTGTTTAGCATTTTTAAGAATAAGGCGTATTTACAACTGACCCAGGGGACGGCCATTGCACCCAATTATGGCAATTTATTCATGGGTAAAATTGAGTTGGATTTTGTTCGCAATAATATTTTTTCATTCATGAAAGCATGGTGTAGAGTTATCGATTTTATTTTATTTATTTGGACTGGTAAAGGAAGTGAGCTGAAGCCTTTTGCTCATAGCCTATGAACATAGCCTAATTTGAGATTGCAATCCATTCAATTTACATTATCTTCAGAAAAAGGCAAAGGGCCAGAGTGCTACTGGAGTTGAAAAGCAAGTGAAGTGTGATTAGAAGGTGCTCATTGGTAGGGTTACTGATTTAGTTCTTGTATGGCACTTTTCCACCGCACAATACGGTACGGTAACCATCCGGATCCGTGACTGTCCAGTGAAGGACTGTCACTGCCATACCCGCAGCATCCAGAATGGATTATCCTACTGACAAGCGCGCCGAACTGTGGCGCAAATCTAGGCGTCTCATGCTGCGTGGAGAATTTTTTTATTTTATTTCACGCGACTGCTCGACCAAAACAAATCTGTCGACCAACAGCCCATCGATCAAACAATCGACCAGTCGACTAAATGGGGTCAGCCCTACTAAAATGTAAATGTAATGTGTGAAGATAGGAGGAGTTATCTGAAGTGACAAAAAAAGAATGCGACCGCTGTGGTGATGTCATTTCTCACGCGACACTGTACACAGTCCAGCAACGATGGAGTAACTGGAAGCTGTGATTAACTTTTTCTTCGGCATCTGAGCATGACTGTTTTAGAGAAACTTAAGAAGAGACAGGAAGTGTCTTGAGGAGCTGAAACACGCCAGAAAGAGGACGTTGTGTCTGAGTCGGCCTGAGATTTAGCGTGACGATTCTGTGACGAGTGCGCTTGACCGATCAATGGTCTGTGGTATTGCTAGCTCCACCCGTAGCTCCCTGTTTGGCTCGCTAGTACCCTGACAAGAGCAGTAACTAAATTCAGCACGGATCATTCGGTTCAGTACGGTTCGCTTGGCAGTGGAAAACGCGACAAAGCGCTTTGGTTACCATGCCGTACCGTACTGTGCGGTGCGGTGGAAAAGCGCCAATAGTGGGGGAAAAAAGTCCTTCTATATCAAAGAAATGAAATGCCTTTGTTGTGGTGGTGACAACCGTGCAGCACACAGCAGAGTTACGTTGCAAAGTGTTCAATCGATCAAAATGAAAGCATGTTTAGGAACTAAATGACAAGCAAGGGTATGGGGAGCTAAGATCTTACCAATGAGCTCCCACCAATGGGACCAGCTGACCAACGATCAATTGGCTCCAGGTGTGGGAACCAAGCGACAAGCTCCCAGCAAAGGAACACAGTTCTTCTTGAAAAAAAACGTGAAGACACAGTAAACAATGTGAAAAGCATTTAATGGACCCCACACCTGTCTTCATTTTGATCGACTGAACACTTTGCAACGTAACTGCCGCGAGTTGCACTGTTATCTCGAAACTCATTCTGAACAGCGGTTGTGTTCATTTTCCAGTAAGTCAAAACTCACCAACACCTCTCTCTGGCTCATCCTCTCCTCCAACTGAGCGCTCAAATGTTGGATGTCAGTGCTCTTTGATGTCACTTCCTGTTTCAGTTGCTCGACTTCCTCCAGGAGTTGACCCTGACGCTGCCTCAGCTCCTCTCTCTGAGTTTCAAGGTTGTGGATTTCCGCTTTGCCCTCTTGGACCTGGGCCTTCAGAGCCTTCAACGTCTCAACTGGGACCTGCCCGTCTAGCCCCGCCTCTTGTGTGGGCCTCCACCCTTCAGCTGGCCCGCGCTGCCGTTCCACGTCCCAGCCAGGGCCTGCTTCCTCCCGCTTCCCCCCCTCTCCTTCCCCCCGCGCCAGAGGCTCCGCCTCCGCGGAGTGGCCTCGCCTCGCCTGGTCCTCCAGCTGGCGCAGGTGCTCCGTCAGCAGCTCCACCTCGACCTCGCGCTGGGACAGCCTGGCCCTGAGCGCGGCGCACTCCTCCACGCCGCCGGCAGTCGGCTCCAGCAGGGCCCGTGGCTCTCGGAGGGGAGCGCCGGGGGACTGGAGGCCCAGGCTGGTGAGCTCGTGGCTCAGGCTGCCCTCGGGGCCCTCGGGGCCCTGGGCGTCACGGAGGTAGCGGAGAGCGGGGCTGCCCTCCGACGGGGTGCTGACTTCGTGGCGCGTGGGGCCCATCTGCTCCAGCTCCTCCTGCAGCTTGTGGATGACCTCGTGCAGCCGCTCCACCTCCACCTCCCTGTCCCGGCGCAGCCGCTCCCGGTCGCTGTGGAGGAGCTCCACCTGGGAGCGCAGCTCCTGCACCTCCGCCCACTTCTGCTCCTCCGCCGCCTACATGGACAGAGGGCAAGAGGGCCAGTTGTGTCCCATCGTAAGTGCGACACACAAGCAATCCCATAACGCCCCCCCGCACCATTACGTTACATTACAGGCGTTTAGCAGACGCTCTTATCCAGAGCGACTTACACAGTTTCACATTTATTTGACATACAATCCATTTACACAGCTGGATATTTTTACTGGAGCAATCCAGGTTAAGTACCTTGCTCAAGGGTACAACGGCGGTGCTCCACCTGGGATCGAACCTGCAACCTCTTCGTTACAAGCCCAGTTCCTCAACCATTATGCCAACACTGCCACCCCACCCTCGTGTGTGCAATGTGTACTGCACAAACCTTCTCTGCACAAATCCAAAAAGCAACTTTGGTCACCTGCCTCGGAAGAAAAGCGTTCTGGCCGGACATGGAAGCTGCCAAGCAGGGCGGACTCACCGCGTCTTTGGAGACGTCCGCTTCCTGCCGTAGCTGGAGGATCTCCTCGTTGAGCCGGTAGATCTCCTGGTTCTTCTCCACCAGCTGGGTCAGCGGGACGAGCAGCGCGGAGGCCGGGCCCTTCTCTCCGCCTGTTTGGGGAAGCCAGCGGGGCGCACGTGCGTTCTCCTGAGGGGAGAGGCACACAGGTCACCCTTTTACTATCCTACTGAAATACATTTACATTTTAGGCATTTAGCAGACGCTCTTATCCAGAGCGACTTACACGGTTTACATTTCTTTACATACAATCCATTTATACAGCTGGATATTTTACTGAAGCAATTCAGGTCAAGAACCTTGCTCAAGGGTACAACGGCAGTGCCCCACCTGGGAATCGAACCAGAAACCTCTCAGTTACAAGCCCAGCTCCCTAACCATTATACACTACACTGCCGCCCCAATCCATTTATACAGCTGGATATTTTACTGAAGCAATTCAGGTCAAGAACCTTGCTCAAGGGTACAACGGCAGTGCCCCCACCTGGGAATCGAACCAGAAACCTCTCAGTTACAAGCCCAGCTCCCTAACCATTACACTACACTGCCGCCCAATGCACTCGCATTTCATTTATGCCAAGGGAGCACAGGGCTGCAATCTAGACACAGGCATCTTGCTCGAAGCACTTGGATTTCAAACCGGCAGAAATTTCAACTGTAAAAGTAAACAAGTGTAAAGTCAAAAAGCAAACAATGTTCCACAAATGAACAATGAGTGGGGTTTTCATGAGATTTAGTGACGGGCACATCTTGTTCCCCTCTTTGACGAGCGATTAGCGAAAGATAAAGCGTTCAGAACTAGGGCAGTTTACCTTGAGAGAACAGATGTCGCTTTGAAGCTGGGCGATGCGGATCGAGTTCTGATTGGTCGGTTTCAACAGCAGGGGCTGCGACTCCGCCTGGGAGACGGGAGGAATCACATGACACTTCTAGAAGGACGGGAATGAAATGAAAGTAAAATACAGGCGTGAAGCACTGCACAGGTGCTAATAACTAAGATACCCTGACTTAAGCAATGTGCAACACTGTTTGAAATGGCCACATCTGTAAATACAGCATCATCCCCTACATTCTCGTGTCATGACCATTCCGTGCGTTGTTCCTTGTTTGCCAACTCTAAACAAACACCAGAATAATTGAACTGAAATATAATCTCAATGGTATATGTCGGTATATGGAGTTTAAGCTAATGCATTCACATGTCCCGGATTCCACAGGACAATCCCGAGGCCCTGACCGGCCAATACATAGGCTTCACAGTGCCGCAGACACTGCTGTGGCTGTGCTAGGTGGTTCTGTGTGGCTCAGTAGGTAGAGCGTGGTGCTGACAACGCTTAGCTTGTGGGTTCAATTCTCAAAACCCACCTATTCACACTCCACTACCACTGAATTCTGTACATCTAGCTAATCGTCATCACCACTGCCTACTTGCTCAACAAGTCCCTGCATACTCAATTTAATAAAATTAAAAAAATAAAAATAATTACTAACCTTTTCCTCCCCAGTGTTACAGGTATATGGTACGCAGATGCCTGCACTGATGTCTATCGCTGGTATTACTGCACTGACTTTTGCGCGAACTGATTTTCATTGTTCCTACCATGTATTAATGCACATCTTGTAAGTCGCTCTGGATAGAGCGTCTGCTAAATACTTAAAATGTCAAATGTAAATGTAAAATGAGACATGACAAACCAATATAGGCCTACTCCCTGGTTCATGGCACTGACCTGCTCCTCGCTGCTGAGCTGGCCCTGCCGCACTGCCTCAGCTGCTCTCTCAGGACCTGGCTGCTCCTCTTTCAGGAGCCAGTGGCTGAGGTCGTCTAGATTACACTGCAGAGCAGAGATCTGCAGGCGGCTGGTGCAGAGCTGCTGCTGGAAGGCTTCGCCGACCTAGAGGAAAAACAGCGATGAGGGGAGAAAACTAAAGCCCGTGGTCGGGGCTAAATTGGACAGTCCGAAGTATGAATAGTTCTTCCTTGTGCACTGGATAACCGAGCCTTACTGTGTGCTCCTCCTGTTGCAGCTGAGGCAGGCCTGGCTGGACTCTGTTCTACTCAATAAAGCCTGCTCCAGCTCGCAGATCCGTCCAGCCATCTCGTGGATCTGCTCGTTCTGCTCGGCCACGTTTCCCTGAGTAACCTCTTTGGTCAGATGCAACACGTCGTAGTCCTCCTTTGCTTCTTGATGACTGCCTGCAGATTTTTTCCACCTGCAGTTAACAGGGACCTATTAGGGCCACATACACCCTGGAAAGACACAAGAGGAGACAAAGGCCTCTCCTGCAGCCAGGGATCTGGTCTTGATCCTGTCAGCCTAGTATCTGTATTCCATAACAGCGATAAATGCAGATAACTACGTTATATTGCTTACCTATAAAAAATTAAGGACAATTGAATGGCCTCCAAACCTAATTACTAACCTTTTCCTCCCCAGTGTTACAGGTATATGGCACGCAGATGCCTGCAATGATGTCTATCGCTGGTATTACTGCACTGATCTCTTGCGCAAACTGATTGTTCCTACCATGTATTAATGCACATCTTGTAAGTCGCTCTGGATAAGAGCGTCTGCTAAATGCTTAAAATGTCAAATGTAAATGTAAAAATGAGACACTGACCGGCCAATATATAGGCCTACTCCCTGGTTCATGGCACTGACCTGCTCCTCGCTGCTGAGCTGGCCCTGCCGCACTGCCTCCAGCTGCTCTCTCAGGACCTGGGCTGCTCCTCTTTCAGGGAGCCAGTGGCTGGGGTCGTCTAGATTACACTGCAGAGCAGAGATCTGCAGGCAGCTGGTGCAGAGCTGCTGCTGGAAGGCTTCGCCGACCTAGAGGGGAAAAACAACGATGAGGGAAAACTAAGAAAACCCGTGGTCAGGGCTAAATTGGACAGTCCGAAATGTATAGATAGTTCTTCCTTGTGCACTGGATAACCGAGCCTTACTGTGTGCTCCTCCTGTTGCAGCTGGGCGCGGGCCTGGCTGGACTCTGTTCTACTCAATAAAGCCTGCTCCAGCTCGCAGATCCGTCCAGCCATCTCGTGGATCTGCTCGTTCTGCTCGGCCACGTTTCCCTGGTACTTCTCTTTGGTCAGATGCAACACGTCGTAGTCCTCCACCTTCTTCTTGATGACTGCCTGCAGATTTTCCACCTGCAGTTAACAGGGACCTGTTAGGGCCACATACACCCTGGAAAGACACAAGAAAGGAGACAAAGGCCTCTCCTGCAGCCAGGGATCTGGTCTTGATCCTGTCTGACCTGCGTATCTGTATTCCATAACAGCCGATAAATGCAGATAACTACGTTATATTGCTTACCTATAAAAGTGGGACAATTGAATGGCCTCCAAACCTTTTCGCTATTTCTCACAAATTACTAACCTTTTCCTTCCCAGTGTTACAGGTATGGTATGCAGCTGCCTACAACGATGTCTATGTCTATGACTGCACTGATCTCGTGCGCAAACTATGATTGTTCCTACCATGTATTAATGCACGTCTGCTAAATGCTAAAAATGTAAATGTAATGTCAATTTCTGCTACCTTACCAAATAAATTGAGGAAGTTGTTAGCAAATAAACAAGCATTTCATCAATGGGGGATTGACAGCATGTTCACAAATGAGAGAAAAAGATGCCAAAAGCAACTGAAATCTATTTTGCAGCCATTCCAGGCATGCTACCACTAAAACTACTAAACGAAGCAATTCCACAGAGCACAAAGCATTAGCATGAGGTGACAAAGGTGAGGGAGTGGACAGAGGGAGACATGCCAAGGCATTAGACTCGATCATTAATTCACAGGTCAGTACATGGCGGTAGGTGAAAATTGTACCATTTCTCTACATTAACTTTGATAGTCACTGGCTTCATTTCTCTCTCAAAGGACCCCAGGGTATGGGAATTCTAAAGTAGCTGAAATGACAGAAGGTTTGGCTTTAATTTCAATTGATTAATGATGGGGAAGGGGGGGGCAACATTTATACCAAAGCAATTTTACCAATGTACTACGTGCCAGTGGTACAGGGTTAATGTAAAGGACTACACAGCATATCAAGTAGCACGGAAACAATTTCAATGCATCTGACAGGAGATCGAAATCAGGCAAGATGTACGGCAACACATATCATGCAAAGAAGCATCTAAGAACTGACGAAAATCTTCCATACCTGGAGAACCAAGTCCTGAATCTATAATATTTAGTTTAAAAGGGAAAGGGAAAAACAACACTGAAAAGGTCACAAGTTTTATAAAAAAAACACTGAAGCACTAAAGCCTTTAATAGTGTCAGTTAAAAGCTGCTTTTACTCCTCGCCGTACACACGCCGTGTTCATAATACATTTAGAATTTACCGTATAATGTTAGCCATCAATGAGTCACATTCATCGGCAGCCTGGCGAAACATACTGCGCACACACGCCAAGCACAAGAAACACACAGACAACGCACAGGAACTCTGAGGCTTCTTGACTTTTGGGCCCAGAGCGCTCACATTTGCTGATGTTTTGGACCCCTTTACTGAAGTGCTCTGGAGTGAGCCAGCTCTTATCACACACAGACGCCCGGGCGAGCGAGGGACACTACCTTGTCTCCCCTGCTGCCTCCTGTGACGCGGGGCCTGGGCAGGCGTCTCAGCTGAGCCTCCAACCTCTCAATCTCCAGCTGGAACTCCTCCCTCTCCTGCTCTCGCTCCACCGCCTGCTCCTACGCGCACAAAAGACACGGCGTCGACGCCCTCACGTTGGCAGTGCGCATTTTCTGTCAAAAACTCTAGCTCGTTCAGCCGCGATGCCGACCAAGAGCGCCGTATTTCCCTTTTCCTTACCTGGAGCACCTTGTGATTTGAACTTGTGGAGAGTTTAACTTTCCCCCCATATTTAGTGGCCAATTACACCCTCTATTTTTTTCTATTTACCCTCCCCCCCTTATTGTTCTGCCGAAGACCCGAGGGTCGAGGGAAACGTTAACCATCCTGCGCGGTTAAATAAACTCTAAACTCTTATACTTTTATCTTTGGGGAATCAAATAAGTGTGCGAGTCTTATTCTTTCAGTTCCGCTGCCGTCGTACCCTTGAGCGATGTACTCAAGCCAAATTCCTTCGTAGGACATACAAATCCACGGATGGTATGAGAAATACGAGTTGTCACAGACAGGGTATCGGCAAAGCGAATAGATAACAAGACGCTAACAATTCCTTTTGGCACAATAGGACATTGGTGTCACTGCCATGCAGAGCCAGCGGCCATGACTCACGTCGATGAACTGGCGATGGCACCGGAGCTGTTTCTCCAGGGCCTGGGTCTGCAGCTGGAGGTCCTCCACCTGGGCCCTCTGCTGCTGCTCCAGCTCCAGCCTGCAGCTCTCCTGCTCCTCCAGCTCCACCTCCATCAGCGTGAGCAGGGACTGCAGCCGGCTCTGGTCCTTCCCTGCCTGCCGCTGTATGTCCACCTTGTCCTGCACCAACCGCTGGGCCTCCTCCAGCAGGGCTGTGGGGGGGCGTACACCATGCAAATCAAACCAGACGCCATAGGAGTGAGTGCTGGGGACAGTCGCATCGGTTGGATCTACGCCTGACTTACAAGTAACTACCAAATAAAGGAAACGCTTGAGTAAATGAAGGGTTGTGGTGGCTCTGTTATGGTGCTGGTGCATTTCCCTGGCATGGCTTAGGCCAGGGGTGCCCAAGTTCGGTCCTGGAGATCTACTGGGTGTGTAGGCTTTTGTTCCAGCCCTTCACCAACACACCTGATTTGAACATTCATTGCCTTGACGAGCAGTTGATTAGTGGAATCAGGTGTGTTAGTGAAGTGATTAATGGAATCAGCTGTGTTAGTGAAGGGCAGGAACAAAAGCCTGCACACCCAGTAGATCTCCAGGACCGAACTTGGGCACCCCTGGCTTAGGCCCTTAATCCCTTAGAGAGTGCAAGGTAAACACAAATAAATACAAAGCCATTCTAAGTGATCACCTTCATCCTACTATGGTGAAGTACATGGGCGTTTATTCACACGTACATGCATTGCTTATGCCAGACGTAGCTGTGACCAGGCTCAATTTCGGTTGGCGCAATTATTGTAAAATCAAATGACGGTCAGAGAGACACCCGAGTGAATTTCCACTGGATTGAGTATACCTATTTTATTGGCTGATTGTTCCCTGAGGATAGCAGACAAAACGTCTGATAACAGACTCGAAGGCATAAGATTACCGAAACTGAATCTGCAAGTGTTCACTTGAAACAAAACACAGCGAGCCTATGCTTGCAGATTCACTTCCAGCCTCCGCTTGGATTCCTCGTAGTTGACCCGTGCCTGCACCCCGACTTTGCCTACAAACCTGCGATGCCCTCAGCAACATCGGAAACAATCTACAGAGAACAAAAACAACAACAGCAAGTGACCCGGGGCTGCTCCATTTGTAATGATCACGATACTGCATTCCCATGGCCCTCCGTTTGATGAATAGCTATCATACATGCCATACAGTGCAAGGCTAGCTTGAGCCTTTTGTTGGGCAGTCCTCGTATGAGCGCAAGATTAATTGCGTGCTCACTTGACTGAACTCTTGCCTCGTGACCACGCTAGCCCCCACATCCTCACCTTTCTCAGTGTCCCCCAGTGGCCCAGCGAGGGTCTCTCTCTGGCGGAGCAGCAAGGCACACTCCTCGCGGAGCTCCTGCAGCTCGCCCTGCAGCCCCTCCAGCTCCTCCTGCAGCTGCTCCGCCTGAGTCTCCTTCTGCTGCAGCACCTCCTCCAGAGCAGCCTTCTCCACAGCGTAACATTCCATCAGCCCTGATTAACACACACACACACACACACACACACACACACACACACGCAAATACACACACACAAACACAAACACCAAACACGCAAACACATGCACACACGCACATGCACACACGCACATGCACACGCACACACTGTGTAACATTCCATCGACCCTGAGAAGCACACAAGCTTAACTGGACAAGTACATACTCCTGAGGAACACAGGCAAAGACGCCAAACTGAGGGAACACACCTAACCAAGAAGTTAGGGACAGGTAGATGTGATACACTTGGTCAGAATTGTTCCTGATACACACTAGACTAGCCTGCTCAATCGAGAATGACACACAGCCCTGAAAGCAACATTCCCTCTCGTGACAAATGGAAAAAGAAATGTTTCCCATTTCCTGGGGAACAAACACCACAGATACTAGGGTGGGGATACTCAGTCGAGTGACAGCTCCAGCAGCCAATCAGGAGGCGTACTCACCCTCAGCCTTGTGCAGGTCCAGCTGCTCCGGGGTCTGAAGCTGCTGCAGTTCGGGCACATCGGAGCCTGCCCTGCTCTGGCTGAGCTGCTCCTCCAATTGGGCCTGCGCCCTATGGGTGTGGCCCAACTGCACAGAAAGAGAACACGACAGTCCTCACCCACCGTCTGTTCCAACTGCTGAGAACAGAGCACTGAGTACCAGCACTCACTGGTAGGGACGGTAGGGAAGTTTGAGAGACGTAGTCGAGGTCAGTGGGAAGGTGGTTGATGTCAAAATTGTTGAAGGTCAAAAAGATTTTGGAGCGGTGGTTTTCACTGTAGTTGTATAAGTGTTTGTATATGTTGGAACTGTAGTTGTGGGTAGGGAAGTTTGAGTGGTTGTTGGAAACTTTATTGGCAGGGTGGCTGAGCGCACATTCATTGTGGTAGTTGTGGCAGTTGCTGGAGCGTTTGTGGCTGTTTTGGGGATGTTGTTGAGGAAAGACTTGTTGAAGAAGCTCTGGAAGTTGTTGGAGTTGTCGGTATTATAACATTTGTATGTAGATCTGTTGGTGCTTGAGATGTATCTGATGGTAGGGAAGTTTGAGCGAACGTAGTCGAGGTCAGTGGTCAGGAGGTTAATGTCAAACCTGTTGAAGGTATGAAAGATTTTGGAGCGGTAGTTGTCACTGTAGTTGTAAAAGTGTTTGTAGATGTTCGAACTGTAGTTGTGGGTAAGGAAGTTTAAGCGGTTGGAAATGTAATGGTCAGGGTGGTTGAGGGCACATTCATTGTGGTAGTTGTGGCGCTCTCACTACGTTTCCTCTCGGCACATCAGAGCAAGACAAACACTCCTCAAAGCTTACACCAGGGCTGTTCAATTCCAGGCCTCCAGGGAGGTGTTTGCTCCAACCGCGCACTGCACCACCTGATTTCAATAGTTAGTTTATCTCCTTGGTCCAGGAGGTGGTGTAGTCCGTAGATGGAGCAAATACCTGCAGACGCTGCGGCCCTCGAGGCCTGGAATTGAATAGTCCTGGCTTACACCATCTTGCATTCACTCTTCATTTGAGTTGTTCAGCTGGCCCCCAACCAAGCAAAGGATTCCACTGTCATTCTCTGCGAATGTCCTTTTGTACAGAGATAATTTTACAGGTAAGAAGTCTTACCCTGGATTACGGCACAGTAAAATGCTTCATTTTTATTTATTTTACTTAACCTTTATTTAACCAGGTAAGTTATTGGGTTATTGGGCTGGCAGTGTAGTGTAATGGTTAGGGAGCTGGGCTTGTAACTCCCAGGTGGGGCACTGCTGTTGTACCCTTGAGCAAGGTACTTAACCTGAATTGCTTCAGTAAAATATCCAGCTGTATAAATGGATTGTATGTAAAGAAATGTAAACTGTGTAAGTCGCTCTGGATAAGAGCGTCTGCTAAATGCCTAAAACGTAAATGTAAAAATGGAAAATGGAAATGGAACAGATAGAAGATGTGAAGTTTGTGCAATGGCGAGATACAAGAATACACAGCTCAATGGGTTCATGACACAAGATAAGGGATGCTGCCGTATAAGAAGAGTTTAGCCTGTGAACTGAAGGTTGTTATCCTGCTGAACCATGCACCGAATATCATCCGCGATGCGGTCCGTTCTCAGCGTGTGGCGGCTCTTACTGGGCGGCAGGACTGGCCCAACAGCTCCAGCAGCCCGTCGACAGCAGAGCGTAGGCGGATGGAGGCTCCCAGCACCACCCCCTCCACCTCCGGCCCCAGCCTGGAGAACGGGCTCTCCGAGATCCTCTGGGTGTGCTCCGGACCCTCGTCCATCAGAGCGGACCACAGCCTGCAGTCCGGAACAATCTCTCCTGACTCGCTCTCTTCTCCTGGGGGGGGGAAAACGGTGCGAGAGAGGACACTGATGCTGATATTCGTTCGCCTTTTAATTCCACCCCCCCCTCTTCGGAGGACAGCTTTATTTCCGCATGATACGTTTTTAGCATTTACTAAATTTGCATTTACAAATTAGCGCCCTCCCAACCTCCCGCATTGAACCCTACTCCCCATCCTCCCCTCACCTCCCTTTTTTATTGCCCTCCCACCCCACTGGTCCTCAGTCCCCCAACATCCATTCCAGCCCTCCATTCCAAACCTCCCCCTCCCTTCTCTTAAGCTGATTTATCTGTTGCGGTCATTCAACCATTCATCCGCTGAAGTCATTTGACAGCTCGGTGAATATGACAGTGGACGGGAGCCTCAGGTACAAGTGTAACCCTGTGTCCTGTAACAGAGGTTGCTTCTGAGTTAGAGCTCTGTCGCTGAACCAAAGAGTGGACCTGCCTTCATCTGGGGTGTTCTCGCTCCCTCCTGGAGGTCTTTTGGTGCGAGGCCCGCCCCCGTGGTTCAGCCCAGGCTCCACGCAGATGCCGATCTGCCGGTGGATCTCTTCTTCTGTAGTGATGGTCCTCCTCACCACCTCCTGCAGCACCTTCTGCAGGAGCCTGTGGGCCTCCAGCAGGCGTCTCCTGGGGTTACCACGTTTACATGGGCTTTACACAGACTTTACTTTGTACACAAGCTCAATACTGACAACACTCCCTCCCAAGTTACATCACTATACTGGAGCTACCTGCATTCCACTGGATTTATGTGCTCGTTATCACAAAGCACTTCCCTGCTGCATTGTTCCCTTCTTTTTTTCTTTATTATTTTTTCTGTTTTTTCCCCCCATCTTTTAGTATCCAATTCCCCCTCTCTTTTTCCGTGCCAATGATCCCCTCCCTCGTCCGGCCAGTAGCGAGCGTTGCACTGCCTCTTCCAAGCCAGTGCCCGCCTAGGCCGAAGCCGGTCACCAACGCACGACCACTCATATACGCAGTGAGTCTTTCCTTTGGCTTTTATCCCTCCTCCCTGGGACAGACAGCCAATTGCTGCCCCCTAGTGGCACTCCCAGCCAGAGCCAAAACTGGCGCAACCGGTGGAATCGAACCCCGGTCGCCGTGGCCAGCGTCGAAAGCTTGTACCGCTAGACCACGCGGGAGGCCCACATTGTTCCCTTCTCATAGAAGCCATGCTGGTCCTGATCTCCCCCTGGTAAACCTGCCCCGCCACTCACCTCTCCTCTGCCACTGATCTCAACTCAGCCCTCAGCTCGGACAGCAGGTTTCCGCAGTCGAGGGTGGGCCCGTCCCCAGGCTGTAGCGCGGTGACCACAGCGTCCATCTCTGCAGGCTTCTGCTCCTCAACGCGTGGCTGCAGCAGAGGCCAGAGACAGGAAGCCGGTCGTCATCACAGTCATTGTAGGATGAATCCCATGTCAGCAAGCTGGCTGTGTCCACCGGCCCTGGGAATCCACTAATCGGAGCTGCGGTTTGTACACACTCTCCCCCACGAGACACTGAATCGGGAAGCTGTTCGACAACGGAGGGCAAACAGCAGACTGCACCTTATGCACACTTTCCTTTGTGTATTTGCTCCAAAAGGCTTCGCAATTGAGGGGAGAAAGCAACAAAGCACATTTCAGCTGGTCGCTGTGCACGCTTATGGCTCGGCGAAAACAAAAACGAAACAACTCCATTACCATGGCAACGAGAAACGAAGCACAGCTTGCGCAGGAGGCTCGAAAGCGAACTGCCACCATCCCCACTTCAGCAGTCTGCCCCTGATCCCTCAGCTCAGGGGAGGGCGACGCAAACAAAAGCCCTGACACGCCCCCACATCTGGGAACAAAACCCCCTAACAGGGTGAAGCACCACACAGCCAGTGAAATCGTGGCGGGGTTTGGACAGGTGCAACTAAGGAACGCCTTGAACAGCTGGTGGAGAACACGGGGTGAGCAGGTAGGCTAACGCAGGCCTCAACATTAACGGTCGCATGAAGTTCAACGTGTGGTGGAACAGGTGAATTGTTATTTCGTGTATGTATTATATATATACAAATGCAACTTCCAACCACCAATGAAAAGCAACCCTCCAATGATGAATGTAAATAAACATGTCGTTGAACACAATTTGTTGAAAATCCGGAAAATGTCCGTAAATTAATTAATTCATGCGCAATACCTGCCACTGAGCTGTTCGGCATTGCCGTAGTCTCAATAAAAGCAAGCACTTTTTTTTCTTTTCTCCAAATAACAATTGAAAGAGAAAGTCTCCGTTTCTCAGTTTGGGTAAACGCAGGTGGGGAGGTTATTAGTGAATACCTGAGAATGAAGTGGGTGATGCAACACACCGGAGAAACTCATTATAAGTCCAGTTTTCACAGGGACACGCATGTGGGCGTGTGCTTGTTCACGTGCATCTTAGCTTCGACGTTTTTGACTCACCTCCTGGCCGTTGCCCTGTTCAGATTCTGTGGCGGGGGACTCCTCCATGTGGACCTGGGCCAGCTCTCTCCTCAGCTCTCCGGTGATGAAACCCAGCTGGGCCCGATGCTGCGCTCTCAGCCTGTCCACCTCTGCAGCGTGGCCCCGAACGGTCTCCCGCCGGGCCTCGTCAAACGAGTCCCTCAGCGCCTGGAGTGCCCGGTCCTGCTCGTCTCGAATGGACTGAATCTCGGCCAGGTAGGTGGACTCCAGGGTGTCCATGTTGGTCAGCATCTGAACCTCCAGCTCATCTCTGTCCTCTCGGTGCCTGGCCTGAAGCTCCGCCTCCTGGGCCTCCAGCTCCGCCCTGTGTTTGATTCGAAGGCCCGCGCACAGGGCGTCGAGCTCCGCCCCCTGCCCCTGCCGTGGCGTCTCCTCCGAATTCCGACGGTCCACCTCCAGAAGCTCCAGTTTGCGCACATGCTCGTGCAGCAAAGCCTTCTGGGATTCCAGCTCCTCTTGGTGCTTTTTGGTCAGTTCACGGACAGCAGCCTCCTGTTCCTGACGGAGCTTCTCCTCCACCTCCTTCTGTTGCTGCTGGAACCTGCAACACATAAACCCCTTTTTTCACAACACCAAGAATAATCAATGCATTCGTTAACAAGGCAACATCTGTGGCATGGACATGAGCATAGAAAAGGCAACCTTGGGAAAACAAAGAGTTACTTTCTGAGCACAAAGCCTAGGGGTGTAACGGTACACGTATTTGTACCGAACCGCTCGGTACAGGACTTTCAATTCGGTACGCGCTGTGAACCGAACGAATGCAATCTTGCTTTAGCCACTAGTGCACGTGCAGAACTTTTTTTGTGTGCTGTCGGAGCAGTATTGACGGACATTTTTTCTCATTTAAGAAAGATTATGTGCCTTACTTTGTTCAGTAAATTATGGCCAATTAGCCACTGTTTACAAACTTCATAATACATTAAATGCAATTTTATGTTTCGCATTTCTCTTTTTCCCCCGCTGTACCGAAAACGTACCGAATCGTGACCTCATAACCGATTTCAAACCCCCCCCACCAAATTGACTCAGGATTTTCAGTTTTTTAAGATTCCCTCAGGAAACAGGGAAGCATAGTCTGTTCAGGACTATGTGACCAACTGTAAAAATAAGCGATAACAAACACATTTTGACAGAGCCGTGTCCCACCTGCTCTGTGCCTCCTGCAGCTTGGCCTCTGCCTGCTCCAGCAGCAGTGCGTTGAGCTCCCTCACCTCCATGGCCATGGTGCGCTTGGCTGTGAGGAGCTCCCGTTCATACTGCGCCTGGATCCTCTGCCCAACCAACAGGATGCGCGGGTCCCGCTCCTTCTCCAGACCGCGGCGAAGGGCGCGCAGTCGCCTCTGCTCCTCCTCCAGCTGCTCCTCCAGTCCCCTGACCCGCTGCCCCAGGGCCCCTCGCTCCTCTGCAGCCACGCGCTCCAGCTCCACCCTCAGGGCCGACAGTCGTCCCTCCGCCTGGTTTAGGAGCTCCGCCCTCAGCCTGCCCAACTCCTCCTCCTTCTCCCGAGAGAGCTCCAGAGCCACCATCTCTCTCTCCTGTCCTCTGGCTTTCAGCACCGTCACACGCAGCTGCTCCACAAAGTCCCGCTTCAGCTTTACAAAAACAACAAACACAACACTTAGCACTCTAGATCATGTGGTCGGCGCAGTATTCGTTTTTTGGAGAGCAGCAATCCGCAAACAGCTGCTCTCGGCTCACCTTTTCCTCGGCCCTTCGGACGACTTCCTGGCGCTGCTCCTCGACCTGCTTCAGTCGCTCTTCGTGCCCCTTCTGCAGCGCGGCCATCTGGGCCTCGAGATCCTGGACACGGGCCTTCTCTGAGTGTACCTGGGCCATCCAGGCCTGGTACTCCTCAGCCAGGGCCCTGCCCCTCTCCTCCAGCTCCCGCTCCACCTGTCGCGCCGCCTCCTGTGCGCTCTGTAGGCGCAGTTTGATGATCTCTGCGGGGGGGAATCAACCTCTGATGACCAGTGACATAAGAGTCCTCACATTCTTACATGGCGCCCAACATTTTTTAGGCCCTTTTTTAGTTAGATAGATGTTGCACTACAAATAAGAACATAAGAATACATGACGTTCAGCCCATCTAGGCTCGTCATGTCCTAATCTAAAGAAATGGCAGTCTATGTGTGTGTTCACTCTTTTTGTGAATGTATTCAAGTACATGTACAGGTTATTACAGCTATACGTGGCTTATTAAGTGTGTAAAAGCGTGTTTCTAAAAGTGGTTTGAACTGTGTGACCTGTTAGTTATTGTTGGTACAGGCCCCGTGACAGAGAACTAGTATCTCAAGGACAGGCCTGAATAATAGCTTTGATTGTTGCTTCAGAAGGCGTGACAGATCACTTTCGCCTAGGGACGGATCTGAGACTAATTTGTTACTTTGTGACAGCACTGTATCTTAGGGAAGGTTCTGGATAGTGAGGGACTAAGAAAAGCGGCAGTGTAGTGTAATGGTTAGGGAGCTGGGCTTGTAACTCAGAGGTCGCTGGTTCGATTCCCAGGTGGAGCACTGCCGTTGTACCCTTGAGCATGGTACTTAATCTGAATTGCTTCAGTAAAATATCCAGCTGTATAAATGGATTGTATGTAAAGAAACGAAAAACTGTGTAAGTCCCTCTGGATAAGAGTGTCTGCTAAATGCCTGTAAATGTAAATGAATGAACTAAAATTACTCAAATGAAAAGACCACGTTGTCTTTTCGCATGGCGGACGCAGTAACCTTTGACGTGGCTGTCGGAGAGCTTGGCCCGCTGCTGCTCCAGCTCCAGGGAGTGTTTGGTCTTCAGGTCCTGGATCTGGGAGAAGTAGCGGTCGGTGATATCGATCTTCACCTGCAGGACCTGCTCTCGGTACATCAGCGCCATGCTGGCTCTCAGGTGCTCCAGATCCTGCTTGTGCCTCTCCTCCAGCTGCACCCGCAGAGAGTCCAATTCCTCCTGGAGAGAGTGAGAGGGAGGGAGAGGGAGAGAGAGAGAGTGATATGGAGCCAGATGCATGGAAAGGTCATACATTCCTGTTTGGAATACACTGTTGAAATGCTCATTTTTGGAATACTGAAATGGAATTAGTGGGTTCTGACCACTGAAACGACATTCATTTTCTCCTGATTTCCAAATCCAACCACGTGCTGAATTTCAGCGCTGGCTTGTTCCGTACCTTGTGGTTTTCAAGCTTCACGTTTATCTCTGCAAGCAGGTTGTTCCTCTCCTCATCCGCCTTCTCCTCCCACAGGAAGCTGCAAAGAGCAACGCATTGAAATGGCATGCGAATTCCAAACGGTAATTCAAAAGCCATCATAAGGAGTCATTCATAAAAATTAAAAAAATCGCTGACGTAGATGTCCTGAGACACTCTGAATGATGGAAATATTTGATCAGATATGAGTGATGAGCGGACCTGCCATCCCCTGCCTGAAGCGCTGTGTTTTCCTCAGCTCCTTTCACAAGCCTGCGCTGGAGCAGGCCGACCTCCTCGCGGTAGCTCTCTTCTGTGGCGCGCAGGCGCTGTTCGAAGTAGGCGCGCAGGCTCTCCAGCTCTGACTGGTTGTGCTCCTGGATGTCCCGCCGCTGCTGGGAGAACTCTCGCTTCAGCCGCTCCACGTCCTCCACCTGGGATGAGCGAGCCAGCAGCTGCTCCCTCAGCCCTGGGGTCACAGGGCACCATCGTCAGGGCAGCGCAAAGCAAAGAGTACAAAGAAAGATCAAACTGCTTTACCTCAGTTCGTTTTGGGGTAAAATTAAGAACTCAACGATCATTTAACGTACAATTACAATTACGTAGTTTAGCAGACACTCTTATCCAGAGCGACTTACAGCTAGTGCCTTCCTCTAAGTGGGGTGAGACGGCATATCACATAGATTGTTGGTACAGCCTCTTTAGAAAAATATCTGCTTGGAGCACACACACAGAGCTACTAGGGAAAAGGAGAAAGATTTTTTGGGACTTGACCAGGGTTAAGTTCCTATGTGATCCTTGTTGGGGAGGTGCTAGGGGGATGGAGGAAGAGTCTGAAGAGGTGGGTTTTAAGTATGCGGCAGAACATAGGAAGCAACTCTGCTGTCCTTGCAGTGAGGGGAAGGTCATTCCACCACTGAGATGCCAGTACAGAGAAGAGCTGCGATCGAGATGAGAACGTAGTAGTCCATTGTGACGTTTTTACTGTTCAGTTTTACGTAGGAGAAAGTCTTTCATTCCCTTAATTGGATGATCTTTTCAGGAATCATACATTTCAGAAAACAGGATATGACCATCCTTAAGTGACCTTTACCCTCTAGCTCCTGTCGGCTGACCCTCATGCACTCGAGCTGGGTCAACAGATGGCCCACTTCCTGCTCCGAGCTCGACTTCAGAGTCATATGCTCTGCCTGCAGCCTCTCCACCTGATACACACATGCACGCGCAAAACAAGGAGAGAGAGGCATTGGTTAAGATAACCAATAGAGGCCAGGGAATCAAGGCTACTTGGGGGAGAAATCAACATACAAATGACAGCATAACCAATCAGCATGTTGGTCCTTGAAGTTCAAGTCAAGATTCTATGTAGTATCTTATGAACAGGGTGTTTTGATCACCCCACATCCTCACTTGCTGCTGCAGTTGCCGCTCCCTCTCTGCACCAGCAACGGAAAGCTCCTCCAGATGTCGGGCGTGGTCCTGATGCTTTTGCAGCACCCCCTTGTGGCTAGCCACAAGATCCTCAGCTACTCCTGAGGGTCACAAGCATCAAGTCTCAACTTTGTGAAGGTCTGATGTTGCAAACTACTGTACGTGTACAGGGGAAATGAGCTGTGATCACATAACCCTCACAGGAGTCTTTGAAGCAGATGAGCTAAAAAATATAAAATGGTTTGTCTCATCACACTAGCAAATAATGCATACATGGAACATTAGCTGTGATCACCTAAGCTTTCAAACAAGAGTTATGGCGACATAGAGTTATTTCCGTTAAGCACTTGGTCTGATCACACACAATGCTTAATGAGATCAGCGCAGCTTCTATGCTAGGTTGCTAGCGAGACCGTGCGACGACTCACTGGTAGCGGCGTCGTGCTCTGAGCGCGCCCGGCTCAGTTCCTCCTCCAGTCGGTGGAGCTCCTGGTCCCTGCAGGCCCGCAGCTCTTCCAGCTGTGTCCTGGCCACGGACAGGGACTCCTGGGTCTCTGCCAGGGAGCTCCGGAGCTCCCCCTGGGCCTGCTCCGACTCCCTCTGCCACTCTGCCTTCAGAGCCTGGGGGAAAACATGCACCAGACATGGTTACGGTCAGCTTCGACCTCACAGCTTACAGCCTCACTTTGCAGTTTCATATGCGAGTTGAATATACATGCATTATAAGCAATATACCTGAAATACATTAATCAGATTGGCCCTCATGCCTTATCCAGAACGTTGTAATTTATTAACATAAAAGGCCGTAACGCACAACAGAATACAAATCATAATTTGTAACGTATCAGGATTTTCAGAATAGTCAATTATTATCATTAGAAATTTCATTATTTACTTGCTAAACAGAAGCAGTTCAGGTTTAGGACTTTATTGTCAGGTAGAGCAACAGTGCCGGTAAACAGTTGTTCAACCACAATGGCACACCGCTTTTTAAATACATTTATTTCACATTTTTCCCAGTTTTTTCTCCCAATTTGGTTGCCAATTATACCCTCTATTTATCTCAATTCACCCTCCCCCACGAGTCCGCCGCCCGTCCTCCGGGTCGAGACACTATTTCCGGGCCGATTTATCCACCTCTTCCGAGACAGAATTCTACCACAGACACCTTTTTCCTGCTCCTCGACGGACTTGTGCCGGCTCACCCTCCCCCCTCCCCTGGAGGCGGACAGCCAAACGCCACCTCCGATCGGGCTGACGACCAGGGCCGGTCTGGTAGAGACGCGGGTTTCGAACCGCGTCCCTGACAGGCAGCGCACACCACACGGGACCAGCCAAAGTGTGGTGCAGTAGACTGCTACGCTATCCGCCAGCCCTACGCTATCCGCCAGCCCTGGCACACCGCTTTTTAAGTTAAAATACATGGTACCAATACCTCTATGTGATTGGCCTGCTGTTCCTCCATCCAGGTCTTGTCTTTCAGCATTTGAGTTTCCCACGCATGTTTCAAATCGTCTGTAAACATTGCAAAACCCAGCAGAACATGACTTTACATCACCATGGAAACAAAAGCCAGCGCTAGACCCAACACACGAGGAGCTCAGGGTTTGCTCTGTGGTTCTACGCGATCTCGTGGACACAGAACGCGCTCCTCCTTTTGACTTTTCTGAGATTACTGATAGAAAGCGGTCTATAGAGCCAATCGAATAATTATTCCTGCGACAAACAGCTAATGCTACATCTGATTTCACGCGTCAAAAAATCCTACGCTATTCCAGAATGGACCTGATACATGTGGAGCCTGTGGAGCATGGATCTGATAAATCCTAAAAGAGGAAAAATAAAACAGAATCAAAATACAAACCAAGTTATAAATACAAAAGTTATAATCGCAGTAAACTACACAAAAATCTTCACACGTTCTAGACGTTGGCCGTCTTTAGAGAGCTTTAGAACCTGCTGGACTGGATTCTTTTGGGGGCATGTTTGAGCAGTTGCTGCACTGCCCAACAAAACATACTCAATATCAAGGTTTTCAAGGAGCGGTCCCAGTCACAGAACCACGGACGTTCACTTTACGAACTGGACCGGGCCAGGGCCACTCACCCTTCTCCTGCCGATGCTGCTGCTCGACCCTCTGGGCCTGCTCCCGGATCTTCTCCAGCTCTGCCTGCTGTTGTGCCTGCAGCGCAGCGATGTCCTGGGACCACCCTACCCTCAGGCTCTCAAGTGCCACCTCCTTATTGCGCTGCAGGGCACTCTGGGATACCTCCAGCTGCGCCGCGTGCAGGTTTGTCAGGTTCAAGCGGAGGGCCTCCAGCTCCAGGGCCTGCTGAGCCTGGGGCACAGGGGACAAGGGGAGAGAAGCATGGAGAAAGGATTGCGTGGCGAGTGCATTAACCGGTGAGCGTGTTGGACCCCAGACATAATCGAACTGAATGGCCAGGGCCGTGCGACGCAAAAGCAAACGTCATCGTCCATGACAGAGACCATCCACTACACCACTTTGTCATACAAGCACCAATATCGCTGCTGCCGATGCAGAACAAGCCCTTTAGGGAAAGGAGTTTCATCCCAACTGTCATTAACCTATTGAATAATTGCAAATGGATATGTTTATGACGTGAATGCGTTTGCACTGTATAAATGTCTTTGTCTCTGTTTGCACTGTACAATTGATTTTGTACTTATTTTTATATTGTGTATGGGCCTTGGGAGCTGTGACTGCAAATTTACTCATCTGATGACGATACATGAAATCTAAATCTGATTGTCATATGCTAATGACCAATCATCGCTTCGGAGAAAACTACATATGCATGTCTCCCCTGTCATTGTTACCTGTGCTGGCAAAGAGCACTCTTGGACTGAAACACTGTTTTGTTTCATAAAACAATACGTGTATCATAATGAGAATACGTGCATGGATTATGAACTGTCTGGCGTTCGATAGCCCTCTGACCTGTGTCTGAAGTAGCTCTGCCTGGTGGGCAGCCTCCATGCTCTCCTTCAGCTCCGCACTCAGCTGGTTCAGTGCCTCCCTCTGCCTGGCGGCCAGCTCTGCCATCTCCCGCTGGTATTCCCGCTCATGGACCTTGGGTTCGAAAGAAAGCAAGGACAAGGAGTGTTGCGCGTTCAAATGGCGATGCGCAGGACTGGAGGTCTCTCGTGTGTGTCAGCGGATTTGGAATACCTGTTTGATCAGTGCAATCGGTTTCTTCTGCTCCTCCTCAAGCACTACTTTCAGATCTGACAGTTTTCTCTGCATCTCCTCATTAAAGTCATTCACCTGGGAAAAAACCACCAACTGGAGTCAGAGTCATTTACCGGTTTTCAATGCATATTAATCCAATGCTGGATTAAAATGGGTAAATGTTTACAATTTCACAATCTCACATCTTTTTTCTAATTAGATTGACTTGTAGAAATACAAAAAAGTGTATACTTTTCACAACTTGAAGGGAAACATTTCATTCGAAGGGAATTTAAGCAATTATAAACGAGGTTAATCCTCTCACTTCTTCCTTATGTTTTTCCTCTAGTCTGAAAGTCTCTTCCTGCTGAGCTCCTCTCAGCTGGTCTGCTGCCTCCTCCACAGCGTTGTGCAATTTCTCTGCCTCCTTCCGCAGGAGGGTCTCCATGGCCACTGCATGCGCCCTCTCCTGGTCTCCCAGGGACGCTCTAATTCTGGCTAAGTCTGTCTCCAAAGCGCTCTCTTTCTCCCGATGCTCCATGTCAACCTTCTCCCTCTCTGCCACCAGCTTCTGGAGATCCAGGTCCTTATCCTTCAGCTGGGTCTGGAACGCGGCTTGTGCGGTTTTCAGGATGTTCTCGGCATTCTTAGCTCTGATCTCCAGCTCTGCCGCACGGCTCTCCTGGGCGGCCTTTTCCTGTGCCCCCTGACGCAGCGCTTGCTCTGCATTCACCAGCCTGGTTTCCAGGTCTGTTTTTTCTTTGTCTGCTCTCAGCAAGCTCTCCTCTCCCTCTGCCAGGCCTATCTGGAGGTGGTGAAGCTCCTCGAGGGAAGAGTCCACCTCCAGGGTTCGCTGACCCAGGAGTTCAAAGGTAGTCAGGATCTTGGCTTGCTGTGAATCCAGCATGTCCTGCAAGCGATCTCTCTGCTCCTGCAGAACGGACAGCTGCCGACCAAAGAGGGCCTGGAGTTCATTAGTTACAGAGTCTCCAGCCAGTTTCTTCTCCAGAACATCTTTGACCAGCTGTTCCTGCAATCTCAGTTGGACGAGGAGCAGCTCATTCTCTTCCCCCAGCTCTGTTATCAGGTTGGCCCTGGACCTCTCCTCCCTTTCCTGCTGGGTCTGCAGGCAGCTTTGAAGTTCGTCTCTCAGGTTGTCACCCTCTTGGGTTTTAGAGCTGAGGGTCTCCTCACAGCGCAGCCTCAGCTCCCTCTCTGCCTCCAGCTCCTGCTGTACACACTCCAAAGCCTCTGTTGCTTTGCTCCACCTCTCCAGGGCCTCTGGAACCTCCTTTGCTGAAGTGTGGATCTCACCCTGGAGCTCCTTCAGCTGTTTCTCTCTGGCCTCCAGCTGCATGGCCAGATCCCGGCACTGTTGTATCAGCAGTGCCTTTCCCAAGTCAATTTTATCTAAACTGTCATGCAGATTTTTAAAGTCATAGCTCTGGGACACTGATCTTTGAAGGACAACTTCACCATCAAGCTGAAACCTGTCACTCCCTTCCTGTTCCAGCAGGCTGTGGTCCTCCAGACTCTCCACTACACAGGAGCTGACCCTCAGGGATGCTGATGGAAGGTTCCAACCACTGAAGTGGTCCCTTGCCAGCTGGGCCAGGTATATCTCTTTATCCTCTTCCAGGGTCTGCAGCTGCAGCTCATAGTTGGATATATCTGCCTCGTACTTGTCCCTCAAGTGCCGTCGTGTCTCCTCCTCCTCTTTCAGTCGGTTCTGGAGCTCCTGGACCACGCTCGTGAGCCGAACTATGTCACTATTCAACTCTTCCTTCTCCGTCTTGTCCTGCAGGGCTTCATGGGAGTGCACTTTGGCGCTGTTCCAATCTACTTGGACCGGAGCCAGCTGCTCCTCCATCCTACTCCTCTCGGTCTCAGTGACCCGGAGGAGCTGTTGGAAGCGCGAGGCACGCTCTCGTTCTTGCTGGCTAACATCTCGTTCTGCCTCCAGCTCTGCGCCGAGCTTCTGCAGCAGAGTGTCAGTGTTGTACTCCAGACTCATCACTCGGCATACATCGTTTCGCAGCTCTGCCACCTCCTGGTCCCTAATCGAAAGTGCATCCTCTGGAAGAGACAGAGCAGTCTCCTCGATGCCTTGATTCTGCTGCAGCTCGGTGTTCTTCTCCATCAAGAAGTGCCTTTGATCTTGCGTAATCTACATGATATAAAACAGACATTTATTAACAAGAATGGCTGCTTTTTTATTTTTCATAACCAAAATAGGCAACATAATATTACAATATTCCAAATTCAAACTTTAAGAAATTAACCATGTTATTGGTACCAGAGACCTCCTCATACACGTGTCACAAATCGATTTAAACAGGATTTAAACAGGTCTTCCTCCAACTGCAGGTGAGGCCCATCCTTTCTAGAGTTCTGGTCCAAGAGGCTGCTCTTTGAAAGGGAGATCTGCTACTGAGCCTGGATCAGCTCCACACTACCCTGACACTCAGAGTGGAGGAACACATTTGTCTGTGACACGTGAATTATCCCATAACATTTTTAATAGACTAATTAATAAACAATAAACCCCAGAAACCCCAGTGTCAATGGCTCACTCGCAGACTGACTGAGCACGTACCATAGCACCAATGTTTTTCTACAACAGTGTTACAGCTGTTAGAAAAACTACTAATCAGTCAACTAACTCTTAATTATAGTTACAGAAGACAGTTAGGGAGTGGGTATCATACGTGAGAATTTACGTAGCCCTCTGTCTGAGCACAAAGAATGGCCACAAGTGGATTTGACAGGTGCCTCACATCCGGCTAATGTAACCTCAAAGGTATTCTAGGATACAGAAATGTGGATTTTTTCGGATTTTTTCCAGTTTTTCTCCCAATTTAGTGGCCAATTACACCCTCTATTTATTTCAATTTGCCCTTCCCAAACAAGTTCGCCCTCAAGGCAAGCTAATTCTCAGAGGGCAGTGAACTCCACTCCCTTCGAGACGGAATTCGCCCATCCACGTTCTGGAGACACCCCTACGTGCTTCTTGGTGAACTCGGGCCGACCACCCTCCCCCTGGGGCGGACAGCCAAATGCCGCCCCCGATCAAGGCTAACGGCCAGGGTCGGTCTGACAGAGACAGATTTCGAACCCTGATAGGCAGCAGAAATGTGTTTTTTTTTTTTTAAGTCTGCAACAGTCCCCTGCCCAACTGACAATCTACCCTGCAATGCCTGTGCACAAGACAATCATACATGAAACAGGAACTGAAAATATACTGGAAGTAAATCACGAATTACAAACGTGTTATACTCTAAGTGACAGTTGAAGGAGCAATTCATTACTTGATTTAGGCATTCGAAACCTAAATCGAACAATGGGTTGATAAACATAGCATTAGATTTATCAGATTGTGAGCAGTCTTTTTTCATCCCAAACAAAGTGTTTCTGAGAAGGGAAATTTGATTGCAGGCTTCTCACGAGACTCAAGTGCCACCTAGAGGATTTGACAATAATTGTAGCACACATTTTTCCCCGTTTTTCTCCCAATTTGGTTGCCAATTATACCCTCTATTTATCTCAATTCACCCTCCCCCACTAGTCCGCCGCCCGTCCTCCGGGTCGAGACACTATTTCTGGGCCGATTTTATCTGCCTCTTCCAAGGCGGAATTCTATCACGGACGCCTTTTTCCTGCTCCTCGACGGACTCGTGCCGGCTCACCCTCCCCCCTCCCCCGGAGGCGGACAGCCAAACACCGCCTCCGATTGGATAGCACACGTATTTTAAAGAACTTTTATTTTATTTTACATTTATTTTTAATTTCAGATTTTTTCCCTGCTTTTCTCCCAATTTGGTGGCACTTTGTACCCTCCATTTCTTCAATTGACTCCCCCCCATGAGTCCACCTCTACGGGACAAGCCACTACCCCAAGGCCGGCAGTGAACCACGTCCTCTGAGATGGAACTGGCCTATTTGTTTTGCCCACAGGGAAGCCCTCTGCACTTCTCTGCGAGCTCGTGCCAGCTCTCCCTCCCCCCTGGGGCGGACAGCCAATCGCCGCCCCCTGGGACTCCCTGCCAGAGGAGGGCTGGCACAGCCGGGGATCGAACCCTGGCCGCAGTGGGCAACCTGCACTCCGGGCGAGTGTTTTACCAGTTGCACCACCTGGGGGCCCGCTTTTCTTCAGAGAAAATGTCTAGGTTTGACATCCAGCATTATGATTGCATTTGAAATATAAAGGCTACGCAATTGCACCACATGTGCTAAATGTGTTGAAAATGGATTGACGCCTAAAATGGAAATTCATCTGCCAAAATTGACAAACTTTAGGTTCTGATGCACTTAATGCAGTTCATTAAGGAACTTATTTTCACACTTAATGTCACACTGGCAGCCTATGGAACATTTTCAATTGGAAAGCAATAATAATATGAAATAATATGTAGTGATATGTGCTAAATGTATCGGGCAACTTTATTTTATATATTTGACATCCATTTGACATCCATCCAGACAACACATTCATTTTATTTTCCAACACAAAGTACCCTTTCAGTTCTGTATCAATAAAATGCTCCCAGGGTTCAACCACTGAATAGCAGAAGGAATAGGAAGACACTACTTTTAAGTCGGAAAACCTTTGTATATACAGTAGACCACCTTAAACATTTTACATCCCCGTCAAAATGAGGATTTGACATAGAACACTTTCTGTAACTCTGCGGTATGTAAACCACTGGTTCCTTTGTTCTGACAGGTATTTCTAGTTTGTGTCCTACATGTGATACTGTGAATATGGTACCATTATACTGTAGTATGATGTTGTTTGTGCCGCATGCGTGCGATGTAGGTCACCCATACTGTAAGTATTTTTAGTGTTTGATTCAGTACGTGTTATCACAATGTCTTCTCTCATTGCAGACCAGATTTCGAACACCCCAGGAAATCAGTGCCGCCGATAGGAATCCCAGGGCCCAGGACAGAATTTGCCATTTATCACTATCAGGCTGTCAAACCCTTGCAAGTATATGCCAATTCAGATTTCTCTGTTTCAAAAACGCCTACCCTTCTCTCTTAATTTGAGTAGAACTGCAAGTCTTTTTAATCGCTCAGTTAGGATATAGCATAACCTAAACGATGAATTTAAAAACAGGACTGAATAAAATAGGTTAGGCTATGCCTACAAGTTAACTGTGGTGACTCCTGAGCAGTGCAGGGCAGAAACAAATGAGAGCCAGCAATGCAGCTGTCATTCCTTTGCGCAAGACGAACGTGAAATAAAAGGACACGCAGAAACTTTTCTTTGGTCAAAAAACATTCAATTTGTGGTGGCCAATACTGAAAACTGTATTACCGGTCAACTAAAAGTGGTATGGCCATGCCATACCTACATGAAAAGGGGTATGGCGTTCGCCATACTGGCCATATCTATGGCGGCGGCCATGATCCTGTGCCTCGATAAACTCTGCTTTTTTAATAAATATGGTCATCGACTGACTTGCCAAATTGCATTCAATTAATTTCTGTCTCTTTTCTTTTCGTTTTTGGGCCCCAGACTTTTGGTTGGCGTTCAGCATCTTGCCCAGCTAGCTAACTAACTATAACAGGAAATTCTAATCGTTTTTAGTTAATGCATGTGTGTGTGTTAAAAACACACACACTGGGTTAGGGTTAGGGCTAGAAAACGTAGGGCAATACATACAGTTTGCTGCACAGTGGCATTTGTGATACAGATTCTCCGCGGAGGGAATATTGTATTTCTGATATAATTGGTGATTGGTGAGTGGGCGGGATTTTTATAGGACTTGATCCGTTAGCCTGAACTTCACCTTCTCCGGAGCAGGTTAGGTTCGTATCATAAGTTACTATGGCGATGCAACCTGATTCAAAATGAGCCACAGTCGTGAGACCCAAAACCCAGAGTTAAACCCAAAGTTAGCTCGCTAACCCACTAATCCTGCTTCGTGAGACAGGCCCCTGGTTAGGTTCGCAGCATAAGTTACCATGGCGACGCAACCCGGTTAAAAGTGAGCCACAGTTGTGAGACCCAAAACCCAGAGTTAAACCCAGTTAGCTCGCTAACCCACTAATCCTGCTTCGTGAGACAGGCCCCAGGTATTTCTGAAATAGTTATTCTGTCCTACCTTAAGCAAAATCGTGCGTCTGCATGTCAACTGTGCTCATTCAGCGACAGTTACCCCGTTACACAAGCAACATAAATGACAACAATTGAAAAGTTGTAACGTTAGCTAGCTTGCTATAAATTACTAACAAGAAAAACTTTTTTGGCAAGCTAGTATCACAGAAACAAGCGAGCTGGCCGCTACAGAATACATGTAAGTAATGTTAGCTAGCGATCAACTGACGGTTGTCCCTCCTGAGAGTAGATAGCAACAACCTAACAACCTTTCCCTATCTTTGCAAGATAAAATTAGGAATTGTGTAAGTTAGCTAGGTACAAACCTTTACTTTTCCATCCTCTCGCTTCCCCTGTCTCTCGTCCATCGTTGTAATACAGTTGAAAACATAACCACTAATACCTCTGCTACAGAGAGCTTCGCGACCTAGCCTACTTGTTCAAGTGTTTCACTTTCCACGACAAAGGTAGCTGGCTAACGTTAACTACCTCCTAACTGTCAGAAACTTTTTTTAAATGGCCGCCAATAGTTAGGCCCCGCCCATATCTAATTATTCTTTTTGACCAAACCAATCAATGCGCTTACATCCGATGACGTTACTGAAACGTTTATTTGTGTACCTCCAGAAACTGTTTCCAGTGAGAGAGTGCGGCAGTAGCTATAACGTTAAATCACTTCTCATTCATACATTAAAAAATGGGGAGGTTTTCAAGGTTGGGCTCAGGTAATTCAACTTTCCTGGACAAGACCATTTAGCTTGTCCTAACTCATTTTCCGGAACGGTGGCAGTAATGCACATTTTAGCGTCTGATAATGTCGTTCAAATTTAAATGAATACCCATAGCTAAATAACAAATAAACTAATAAAAACGAGCTTTGCATAATGTAATTGTGTAATTATAGGCCTATATTCCCTTATCTATTAAAAAAAATATTTCCTTCAACTGACTAGTAGGATTTAACGTTATATTACTAGCCTAGATAGTATATGGGTCAATATCAGTATGGGGTGCCTTTGGTACTTCATAACTTTCAAAAATATTTGTTTGTATTTTCAATTTCTTTGAACGTTCATTATATTAAGTGGACTGTAGACTACCCAAAAAGCATTAATGTCAAGCTTAAGCACTTTTATCAAGTAACTACAAGCAGACCATTTGTGAATCAACCACAAGATATGTCAACCCCATCATGGACAAATACCAAAGAGATTAATTATATTTCCATTGTATTGTGGTGATATAATTGACAGTTTCAGAGAGATATTGTGTCCCTTTCTGACTAATAATTCTTAGTTCATGAATCTACTGTAAAATAGGTGTTTTTTCAATCAAATCCACGACAGTTACACTTTCTCTTCTAAACAAAATCTAACAGCAAAGATATTGGATAAAATGTTCAAATAATACTATTTGCCCCTCCTGTTTATAAACAAATCACTCAAAAGTTTTTGATAACTTATGAGAATGATTTGCTTATTTTGATAAAACATGAAGATGACAGGGTGGACAAGGGCATGACAGGGTGGACCTGGGCATGACAGGGTGGACAAAGGCATGACTCGGTGCTGTAGAAGAGGACACATCATTTGTGAAACATGAGGAAACACTTTAGCATTATGATGAATGGTATTTAATGAAAACATTGTACTATCAATTAAATGAAGAAATGAGAAAATAATTAAGAACACTCATTTAATCTGATCATAAGCATTGACTGTTGTACACGGAGATTTGGATGCAGTTTCCTTCTTGGACCTATGGTACCTATTCCTGTATTTTTCAGTTTTCCTTTTCTCTTTTGCTAGCTGTGCCTTCAATTTTTCTATCTCGTTTTTTCTTTTTTTCTTTGCTCTCCTTTGACTGCGTTCTGTTTGGCACCGTTGCCTAAAACATAATTTATATTAGGGTTTTTAGTAAGAGTTACAGTTTAGTGGGAGATAATTGTCAGAATATCATTATGTGGGGAAATAAACAGTTGGAAAATCTCAAAATCTTAATAAATCCTTTCAATATCCAAGCTACCATGTTGTAACCTGGAGGGCCCTGGCTCAGGCTGATTTTCAGGAGTTGTGAGTGGTGTCTCTGACTGTAGCAAAGCACTAGCCCTGGCTTTGGCCCTAGTTAGCTTTTTTGCCTCTTCCCATTTCATTCTTTTGGCACGCTTCTCTCTCTCACTAAGCTCATTCTGCCTTCCATTTCTCCCTTTCTTTCTCGGTACTTTCTTCTTCTTTTGGGGTCGGCACATTCCCTATACCTCCTTGCTATCTCAGCAGGAGTCATTTTAGTTTTTAAATATAAAAATAGTTTCATGACAATTCAACACAGTGTGTATGTAGCTGTAAACAAATGCATGGATGTGCAAATGCTATATGGGGTCGCTGCAGCCCTGCAGCACAGACAGCTCTAGAGGACCCAGACAGATACAGGCCCACAGTTACAGGACCCTGATGAAACATTATAATACAACACAACATTATAATAATAACCATATTTATCAGACAGACAGTGTCGAAACATTACACATTGATATCAATAACCATATTTATCAGATGGTGACATTTTTTATTTTGTATATAATATATTTTATAACATTATATTTTTAAGAAACTATACATATGTCCACCCTGTCATGTACCATGTCCAACCTGTCAGGCAAGGATGTCTGACAGGGTGGACAATGACAGGGTGGACATTTTTAGCTCAAATTAACATCTATGGTTGACCTTTAGTTAGCAAAGATTTGAATTGTTGAAGCTGACCTTGAACTGTTTCACAAACATATTTGAATATTCTGAAATTGTATTAATTAATTAAATGTTCACCCTGACAGGGTTGACAAGTTAAGCTTGGCCACATCCAACTACAAACACAATATGATGAAAATTAGGAAATATAAGTGTAGATACTTACTGCACTTGGTGTTGTAGTTGTTGTAGTTGTTTTCCCTCCACTGAAGAAATACAATATGGTGGCTTTAATGTCACTGGAGGCGCTGGGACATGTCAAAATCCCCTACACCCAATGAAAGAAAATGGTACAACATGTATTAAATGCATCTTAAGGCACATATCATTATACTGATATATTCATAAATGTTTACCCATTTAGAATACAACTTGAGAAATTATTTGTTTTGCAATATTTTCATGAAACTTAAGTGATTATATTGAGGACACCAAAGGCACCTTATACTGATATTGACCCATATATTAGGGTGATTTTATAATATATGGGAACATTTTTAATCAAACAAGATGGCGACGCAGAACTAATTATTTTATGTGGCAACCTTTTCATCATTTACTGATGCAGAATCAGTACAGTGCACAAAAACACTACTATTGCTACTATTACTTCTGCAGAGCAGCTTTTGAGGCCTTTGAGAATGCCTTTCTGTGCACCTCAACTACCTGAAGGAGGGACTGGACCTGCTCCTCAGCCTTTGTCCTGGCTTAGTGTGAAGGACTGAATAAGCAACACCCCTCGTTCTGCATTATTATTGATAACATTGAGTGATGAAACCTGCTCTTGTGCCTTGCAGAATGATTCATCCTGCTCCCATTCAACAGGGTCCACATCAAGGAATGAGGAAGGAATTTTCTATACGTAAAGGCAAAAGTTACAACATGCTTGAGCAACCTCTAAATATTATCCAATTCTCACAAAAAGTTACTTTTTCATTAAATGTCACAAAATGGTGGATTCTGTAAATTTGAATTCCAAAGTTCATTTTTTTAAAACACCCTGTATGTACAGTAGACTTGTGGATCACAATTATTCGCACCCCTAACTATTCTTTTAAATTAAATCCAACAAAAACAAATCTTCATAAATATACAACTTATTTGAAGCTCATTGGAAGGTTATGGAACTATTGACCACTTTCACAAACTCTGACCTTTCCCATGATTCATAGTGGCGTCATTGCAGAAGCCGGTTACTGATATCCGTTCCACTGTGTTTACGTGTGTAGCCTGGTGTATATGAAGACACATTTTTTTTTAAATGGCCAAATTTTGCAGATGGTTTCACGGATCGGATTATCAAACGAGTACTGGGGACAATACTGTGAAAGTTCCCCATCATATTTTAATAATGTAAAGATACAGTACCGTGATTCAGATCCAGAATGCAGTGGTTAGTGGAAAGACGGGACTGTAGCGCATAGGGTGCTGGATAAGGACATGTTTTGCGTGTCTGATTGTGTTGAAAACAGGCTCCATTAATAAACTCTTTACGAGTTATTTGCGCACCCTGCAAACAGCACATGTTGAGCCCGAAGACATTATATATCCGGTGAGAATTCTAAACGTTAGCTACATTTAGCTATCAACTTGCCTTTGGGGCTAACAGAAGTTAGTAACCGTTCCGGAAATCTATCGAGTGTCATGGCAATACCCATTGTCTTTCGCAGGAAAGTGGTGGATACAGTGGCCTACAATGGTTTCCTGTTTCCCTATGGTATTAAAAGGAGGGAACACACATTTGAAATACTCTGGTCAGCCATCATCATGGTGAAAGGCAAAGAACTCCCTGAAAGCATCAGACAAAAGGTTATTGACCTCTATAGATCAGGAGATGGCTACAAAGATACCGTTTTCCACTGTTGGGTCAGTTATTAATAAAAGGGCACTGGAACAATGGCTAACCTGCCAGGTAGAGGACACATCTTGCCCCCACGTGTAGTGAGACAGATGGTTTGAGAGGCAAAAAGAAGTCTAAGGGGCACAGTTCAAGATCTCCAAAACAATCTGGCATTGTGGGGTTACAAGGTATCTAAAGCTACCAATCGACAGCACCTACATGACAATGGAATTTATGGCAGAGTTGCAAGAAGGAAGCCTCTTTTGAAGACAATTCACCGAAAAAGACATCTTCAATTCACCAAACCGAAACTGGAGTAAACTGTCAGGAAGAGGTCTGGCAGACCCAAAGCCACAACAAAATCAGAAGACAAGTTTCTGAGAGTGATAGGCGGCTCACAGGACAACAGCTTCAAGCACAGCTTAACACTGGTCGAAGTAAGGAAGTCTCAGTTTCAATTGTGAAGAGAAGACTTCGAGCTACAGGTTTGACAGGTTGAGTGGCAGTAAGAAAGCCATTGCTAAGATGGCAAAATAAGAAAAAGAGGCTTGCCTGGGCCATGAAGCACCGCTAGTGGAGTACTGAAGACTGGAAGAAGGTCTTGGGGACCGATGAATCCAAATTTGAAATCTTGAAATTTTGAAAGGTTTTTGTAGGCCGCCACGTTGGCGAAAGGATGGTTCCTCAGTGTGTGACACCAACTGTCAAACATGGAGGAGGAAGCGTGATGGTCTGGGGCTCCTTTGCTGGATCCAGAGTTGGCGACTTGTACAAAGTCACTGTTAACCCATGTTAACCCATTACTTGTCCCCTGAAATTTACATTATTTTTCAGTTCATAATTGATGAACTGTCGGTGTTTCCCCACCCTTTCTTGGGCACTAATAACTGTTTCACAGTTGTATCCAAACTTCCACTTATCATTAGTCCATTTAGTTAAAGCTGCTTGAGATAACTTTGGCAAATTCTGAACTTTGGCACCACCTCTAGCCAGTACACCGACATTCTAAAACAATAAATTCACAGGGTTTCATGTGGTCTCATGTCACAAAAAAGATTTTTGGGTCTTGCTAAGGCCAATTCTATAATAGCCAAAAGCATAATAGCAAAATAATGTGAATATTTAACTATAAAAAAGTTATCTCATGCAGCTTTAATGACTCATCCAGCAATTCTTTTGTTGAATTCAATGAAATGGTACGATGAAGTGTTATAAAACAATGTTGTTGTCTTTGTTTTCATCACAGGTTAAATCCAGCTGAACTTGCATTCCTCACAGAGTATGCCGCTGCCATGAGCCCAGTCGCCCCGGCAACCAACATCTTGCAAGCAGAAGCAAATGTCCAGATGGAGTGGCTACTTCCAACAATCAACCTGCTGACCGTCAAACTTGACAGAGTCAAGTTGTGACTGAAATACTGCAGGCCTCTGGTGGATGCCCTACAGGTATATTGTACTGTATCTCATTCCTTGTACAATGTTTGTTTATTGTTTACTCTCATGCACCAATGTACCAAAACAAATTCCTAGTAGGTGGAAGCCTACATGGCAATAAAATCGTTTGTGAATTCTGATACAGGTGGGAATAAAGAATCGGTTTGGCCACATGACAGAAGACCCTGAGTTGATCGCAGCTGCGATTCTTCTTCCAAAGTTCCGAACATCTTGGACAAATGATGATGCCACAATCAGAATGGGTAAGACAACCCATGGGGTTGGGTAAGACATGGGTAAGACATGGGGATAATGAAAAATAAGTGTATAGGTGTACATTTTGACACTTTGTAATATTGGCACATTCACAAATCGATTATGGATGCATGAAACTAAATGTATACATCTCAAATTAAAACAAACTATTTAGTACAAAACCTTAGGTTGGGGTCATTACATGTTAGAAAGTTGTATTAATCCTATAATTTATATTTTTATCACCCCATCCTTTCAGGGGTGGACTACATCAAGCAACACATGGAAGCACCCTCCCTGCAGCTAGGTGATGCCACCAGTTCATCTGACGAAGAAGACTTCTTCTCTGCCCTGCAGGCACCTCAAGCACAAGACAGCTCCAAAGAACTGGACGGATACCTGGCCATTTCAGCAGATCATATGGACTCGCTGAAGTCCTTTCCAGCTGTGTGCAAGCTGTCTGTGAAGCTGAACACGCCTCTACCTGCCTCAGCAGCCTGTGAAAGGCTATTTAGCATCGCAGGACTTGTCTTCAGCCCAAGAAGAGCAAGACTGCATTCACGCAATTTTGAGAACCAACTTCTGTTGAAGATGAACAGCAAATTTTATAGTTTCAAGTAAAGACTGGGTTATTACTTTCAGTGCTGCTTCAGTCATGTTTTGATTTTGTGTCATTTTGGGGATGATTATGCTATGATGTGGTAGCAGCACTCAAATACTGAGCACTTTATTTTAATTTTGTTTTATGACTGGGATATTCTGTCCCAGGGCTATGGATGTACAACATGCATAACGGGTTCTCCCTGACTTTACAGGCTACATAAGACCATTGGACCGGATTGGTCAAGAGAAAGCAGGTTGTACACACACCAGGGAAAGAGGGAGGGATGGACGAATGAAGGAGTGGGAGGGAAGGAGTTCTTGTTATGTAGACCTTGTTATGTCAAATCAAATCAAATCAAATCAAGTTTATTTGTATAGCGCTTTTCACAATAGAATTGTCACAAAACGCTTAACAGAGGGGGAACCCAGGCCTAGACCCCCCCAAAAGCAAGCCTAATGGCAACAGTGGCAAGGAAAACCTTGGGAGGAACCAGACTAAAAAGGGGGGGAGCCCATCCTCTTCTGGCCGGCACAGGGTATGTCCAAAAAAGACCATGTCATGGTCAGTCCAAGGTGGCTCAGGGCTGAAAGACTTTGCCCCTCCTGAGTTAGGTAGTCAGCGGGGGGGCTAAACCATGCGGAGAGGGTCCAGATCCAGGAACTGGGGTTGGCGTGGGGTGAGGGTTGATGGGGCAGCTCACACTTCTCGCAGGATCTAGGGCTCGGGGCAGGTGCCCCGAGTCAGAGGCCGAGGCAGAGAAGAGAACATGCAGTCAGAAAAAAAGCAGTGCTATAGCCAGTAGCATTATGTAAGAGCAGGGAGCACAAGCATAGGAAATATACAGATAGCCCCAACAGGTGTAAGCTATGGCAGCATACCTATTAGGAGAGGGACAGAGAAAACACGCAGCCATGAGAGAGTTCCAAACAATCCACACCTGATCAAGGATAACCAGCATAACAGTGGTGGTAACACATTGAGGAGGTGACAGTATAGACAGTTTCTCACTCCATAAGACACTAGGGCACGGCCTTCTCCATCTCTCCACCTAGACTATGTTTGGCAGTAGGCTAGGCTGAAAAGATATGTTTTTAATCTACACTTAAAAATTGAAACTGTGTCCCTAACATGCCTTGGTAAACCGTTCTACAACAGAGGAGCTCTAAAAGAGAAGGCTCTACCACCAGCTGTGCTTTTCAAAATTCTAGGGAGTAATAGATGGCCGGCTTCTTGTGAACGAAGCAGTCGTGTCGGCTTATAGGGGGCAATCATTTCGGTCAGATATAAAGGTGCAAGTCCGTTTACTGCTTTAAAAGTTAGCAACAGTACTTTATAATCAGCCCGATATTTAATAGGAAGCCAATGTAGTGATGCTAACACTGGAGTAATGTGCTCATACTTTTGGATCTAGTCAAAATACGTGCCGCTGTATTCTGTATTAGTTGAAGACTCTTTAGAGAGCTACTAGAGGAGCCGGATAATAAGGCATTACAATAGTCTAGCCTCGATGCAACAAAAGCATGCATCAAGGTTTTAGCATCCTCTAATGACAGAATGTGCCGAATTTTAGCTATGTTTCTTAGGTGAAAGAAAGCTACTCTGGAAGTGTTTTTAATATGAGTGTCAAATGTAAGGTCCTGATCAATAATAAAACCAAGGTTCTTAACCATAAGACTTGATGTAACTATGCAATCACCTGCATTTAACTGCAGATCCAACTTGTTCCTTAATTTTTTGGGGCCCAAAACCATCATTTCTGTTTTATCTGAATTTAGAAGCAGGAAATGTACTGTCATCCAGTTCTTTATATCAGAGATACAAGCCTCTAATTGAGTGAGTTTAAGTATTTCACCTGGTTTCATTGATATGTACAGCTGTGTATCATCTGCATAGCAATGGAAATTCACACCATGTTTATGAATAACATTACCCAGTGGTAGCAAGTATAATGAGAACAGTAATGGTTCCAGCACTGAGCCTTGTGGAATACCATATTTAACTTGAGAGTAGTCAGAGAACTCTTGATCAAATTGCACAAATTAAAACCGGTCTAATAAGTATGATTTAAACCATGAGAGTGCCTGTCCACGCAAACCAACCAGGTTTTCTAGCCTATGAAGGAGAATCTGGTGGTCAATAGTGTCAAAAGCAGCACTTATGTCAAGGAGCACTAGAATAGAAACACAACCAGTGTCCAATGCTAACAGTAAGTCATTTACAACTTTAATAAGTGCTGTCTCAGTGCTATGGTTTGGTCTAAAACCTGATTGTAGTGTTTCATACAGATTATTTGTTTTTAGGAAAGCAGTTAATTGTTGAGCTACAGATTTCTCTAAAAGTTTTGACAAAAAGGGCAGATTTGAAATGAGCCTATAGTTCTTCAGATTAACAGGATCAAGATTTGGTTTCTTTAGAAGAGGCTTGATTACTGCCACTTTTAAAGACCTAGGTACGCAACCCAATAATAGGGATGTATTTATGATATCTAACATGGGCTGGCCTAGCACAGGCAAAAGCTCTTTAATAAGCTTTGTTGGTATGGGGTCTAACAGACATGTAGATGATTTGGAGGACATAACCAGTTTACTGAATTTGTCCAGATCCAAGGGAGTGAAAAACTCAAGGGGCTCTACGCAACCCTGCTCCTGATAGCCCTGTGCTATCTCGGGAGTTGGAGTGCTAGATATTGGAGTCATTTTCATAATTTGTTCTCTGATTGTCTCAATCTTATCAGTAAACGAGTTCATAAAGTCATTGGAATTATAGTTAGAAGGATAACTGATGGAAACTGAAGACTGTTTTTTTGTCAGTTTAGCTACCGTGTTAGATAGAAATCTTGGGTTGTTTTTATTCTGGTCAATTAATTTTGAGAAGTACGATGACCTAGCTGTAATAAGGGCGTGCTTGTATTCTATGAGGCTGTCCTTCCAAGCAGAGCGAAAAACCTCTAAATTGGTAGAGCGCCATCTGAGTTCTAATTTCCTGGAAACTTGTTTAAGGACACGGGTATGGTCAGTAAACCAGGGTGCAAGTTTCTTCTCACTGCATTTTTTTCCTCTTGAGGGGTGCGACCGCATCAAGTGTATTCCGTCAAATGTGATTTAGCGCATCTGTTTGATGATCAATTGACAAAAATCTATTTGGGTCCTGACTTGATACTAAGGATTCGGGGAGTAAGTTTATACATTTTGAAGCCGTCAATGAATTTATAGAGCGGCTGGAATAGTATCTAGGTTCCGATTTAATAGGAATATTTACCTGAATTTCAAAAGTAATCAAAAACTGATCCGATAGTACAGGATTATGGGGAGACACAATGATATTCTCGACATCGATACCATAGGAAAATACTAAATCTAAGGTATGATTGTGGCGGTGGGTTGGTTCAGATATATTTTGAAGAAAACCAACAGTCAATAATAGCTGCAAAAGCCAGTCCTAAAGGGTCACTGTCATTATCAACATGTATGTTGAAATCTCCAACAATCACAACTTTATCTGCCATAGTTGCCAAGCTTGATAAAAACTCTGCAAACTCAGAAAGAAAAACAGTATACGGTCCAGGTGGTCTATAAATAGTTATTAAGAGGAAGGATTGCACTGAGGTAACTAGATCTTTTGACCATCCAGAAAGCATAGCAAGCGATTCAAAAGAGGAGAACTTATCCCCACATTTAGGTGTGAAACTAAATTTTGTCGAAAAAATCACAGCAACACCGCCCCTCTACCGGACAGACGCGCGCTTGGCAGCTGGCATAACCATCAGGGGATGCCTCATTAAGTGCACAGTATTCGTCAGGCCTAAGCCAGGTTTCAGTGAAACTAATCAGGTCAAAACTATGGTCCGTGATTAGTTCGTTCACAAGAACCGCCTTGGGGGAAAGTGATCTAACATTTAACAATCCACATTTAAGATGCGGCAACACTTACTGCAGGTTGAGAGGTTTTAATATAAATAAGATTATGTACACAAATGCCACAACAGCCAGTGTGCTCAGATAGCTTTTTACTTCTAAAACCATTTCCAAAACGAGGGACAGACAGTCTCAATAGCTAAGCTAGTCACAGGTTTTTGGAAGCTAGCAGAGTGTTTTATGACCAGAAGTCTGCTGCCTGGCTAGCGCTCTGAGAGGTCATAAATTTTGCGAATTTATACTATGGGAAAAATGTCTAGATAATAGAAGAGAACCTCTCCAGTTCGGGTGGAGTCCGTCTCTCTTCAGTAAGCCAGGCTTTCCCCAAAAAGTGGGCCAATTGTTTATGAAGCCCAAGTCGTTGTCAGTACACCAGTTACCCCGCATTCTAACAGGGGGCGATTCGGCGACGAGCTGCCGGAAATGCATTGATTCTCTATGAGAGTGAGCGACTTCCGGTGCCTGACCGATTGTCTGATTTATGGGCGTGGCGGTGGCCCAGAAAAGTTGAAAATTCTGAACTTTCGGGCAATGTTGCCCGGTAAGAGCCAATCAAATTCATGTCTTGCTCTTTTTACCTCCCACGCGAAACCAACACAAAACCGAAATTTTGTTCCTAGTTCCGACACTTCAACATGGAGGAGAAACTGATAACAGCGATCTGCAGTAACCCCATACTTTATTTAATCCTAAAAGCATAAATATTTATAGCTAGCTAAACTTATATGGCCTACATACATCTTATTTAATGTTTGTGTTGGTTAAAAGGCTATTTTTTTATCGCATGGGTACGTTTGGAAAACGTACCGGAGAGAAATTGCGAGCTATTTCCAGCGCAAGTAAATGGCCATAATTGCAAAAAGCCTTCTAAGTTTGAGTTTGCGGTTCATAATTGAAGGAAACAATACTGCTAGCCAACTAATATTTATAATAAAGATTATCAAAATCTATGATGAACTATTCGTTTACCATGCAAAAATGTTGTAAGCACGTCGGAAGCATTTTTGAGGAAGCCAGTCAAGCGTGGTGAACGCCCACTAGGCAATTTATTCGCCTAGTATCGCCCCCTGTTAGAATGCGGGGTTAGCCATCCAGCGATTTAGCGACCTGAGTCTACTGTAGACTTCGTCACTCCTACGGGCAGGGATAGGGCCAGAGATAATTACTTCCCGACTGAGTGTTTTAGCGAGCTTACACACCGAAACAAAATTATTTTTAGTGATCTCCGACTGCCTAAGTCGAACATCGTTGGTGCCAGCGTGGATAATAATTTTAGAATATTTACGATTATTCTTAGCTAGCACCTTTAAGTTTGCCTCCACGTCTGTAGCTCTGGCCCCAGGCAAACATTGGACTATGGTCGCTGGTGACTATCCTCACGTCTCGTAAAATGGAATCGCCAATTGACCCTTCGCTAAACCACGCCCCCAAACGCAAACTGGCCAATCACAGCGCCGTGTTTTACATACTCGACAGAGGTCCGACAATTGAGCTTTCTCAGTAGGTGTATTACTGAGTGGGGAAAAACGATTCGAAACGTGAGTTGGGTGTATGACCTCCTTGGGACGGCGACCAGGGGCGTCGTTTTGGTATGGCAAGGTATGGCACTGGCCATACCTTGGCTTCTAGCCACATTTTTAATTGTATACAAACTGTATAAACGCCATAATACTGTTAATTAAACTGTAACATATTCACGAACAAGTCCATGTCATGTTGTGTCAATACGAACACGTTCTATATGTTATTTTAGTGAAAAACCGGACTTAACGCCACCCGCGATTGTGAAGCTAACAAGCTAGCTAACGTGCCTTACCGTGATGAGGTCCTGTAGCGCTTATCACTACATTTCACTAAAAAAAGATTTGTATAAGACTATATCATTATGATCCACTGGAATTAAAAAATAGGTTTACTAGTTACATACTGTAGTTGTCTCCTTTGTTTATTAATGTTACCTAAATATATAAGTAAATTGTACAGAAACAACTCACCAAAATTGACTATTGCACAACTGATTTGACAAAAAATGTCCACCACGGTGCTGGAGTCCCGTATAGGTTGGTTAGTCAGGAGTAACCGAAAAAGATTAAAAAATAGAAAAGAGTTTTGTATTTAAACCAGAATAAAAGTGCAGAAAATGTAGACCAGAGGCTACACGAATAAAGACTAAACAATGATAAAAACTCAAACTTCTGACCGCTTTTTTATTAACAGCATTTATACGTGTACTTTTTACTTGTACTCTTACTTTTGATACTTAAGTACATTTATATTACATACTTTTACTTTTGATACTTAAGTACAGTAAACCCCAGATACTTTAAGACTTTTACTCAAGTAAATATTCTAATAGGTGACTTTCACTTTTACCAGAGTCGTTTTCCAGTAAGGTATCTACTTTTACTCAAGTATGGCTTTTGGGTACTTTATACACCACTGCTATTAAGGCACCTAATGTCAGTGTTTACTTTATGTATATTATTAAGATATTAGCGTTAATCTGCCATCTGCTTTTATTAAATTGTAACCCTCAAATTAACCAGATTAAATGGGGAATGCTAATTTACAAGCACACACCCACACACACACCCATGTTACGCCTATTCTGTACGGGCCGGTAAAGTCTGTGCAGCACTGCGTCACTTTCCGGAAATAACATTATTGCTACAAGTATCGAGTGTTCTGGTGCATTGTTTCTCTTCAAATCCACTACCGTCCAAACAATTACATTAACACTGTCGATTCATATTTATACGATAGCATGTATCTCATGTCGCCGAGCAACGCAATGGGTCGACCAGTGAGTTTGCGCTGTTGGCGTACAAAGGAAAGCTGGTGAAGACGTAACATCCATAACTCACAGTAGGTTGTGTCGCACGACTTCATTATTTCATACATGCGAGTCTGTTTAACACAACAGAGCTGGCCTTGACGAACGGACCGCTACCCATTTTGTCTGGGATGTACCAATGGATAGTTGACAGCATCTTGTCGTTTTTCGGACCTCGTAACGTTTCCAATCAAAGGGGTAGGAGCTGGCCTAGGAAGGACAATTTACCGTCGCCAACAGCGGGGACTCTTGACGGGAAGAATCACGGTAGACCCGCTAAACGTAACTACCAGAGGTCGGTGTTTGGCCAATTTGCCCGAGAACTGATTACTAGCAACTAGTTCGCTGACGTTAGTTAGTTAGCAACGATACGTAGCTAAATGAAGCTACCTAGCTTACAGACGCAACTAGCTAACGCTAACGTTAATGTTATATGTACTTGTGGGAAATCCTTATGTCAGTTTATGAACACTTAACGTTACAGTTTGTAGTTTCTTGGACGAGTTTTCCCCACATATTGAGATGCCTATTAGTAACGTTATTAAGTGGTCTAACCATTGCAGTTAGCTAGCGAGGAAGATAATATTAGCTAACGACAATGCGTGGATTTGTGTCGTTGGCTAACTTCGCTGTTTTCTCAGCTGTGGATTGTTCCATTGAACGTGTTAATGCTCGCTAGCTAACTTGTTTGTTTTTGTAGTGTTCACTCATCCGACTGTAGAGCTGGACATTTGGACGTCAAAAGACCCAAAAGAGGTGATTAACATCAATCGTTAAAATAGAATAAGTTACCTATTACAGATAGTGGTGCCCTGTGAGCAACATAACGTCACTTGTTCAGTTCATAGCAACACAGTAAATTTCCCTTCACTAACTTTTACTTCTATTACTGTTACAAGTATTGAGTGTTCTGGTGGATTGCTTCTCTTCAAATTCACTACCGTTCAAACGATTGCATTAACACTGTCGGTTAATATTTATACGATGCAATGTATTATGTCGCCGCAATGTGTAGACCAGTGAGTTTGCGCTGTTTGCGTACAAAGGGAAGCTGGTGGTGACGTAACATCCATACCTCACAGTAGCTTGTGTTGCACGACTTTCATAGTGACAGAAAATCATCAATATTTGTTGACAGAAACGGAAAAACAACCCCTTCATCGTAGTTACATTTTGCATTGAGCTCTTCATGTAGACATAATTATAGCCTAATTAAACAGGTTGGCGGTCTACAGACTCGTGGTGACATAACAGTCGTGCAGTCTCACTCCGTTGTCTTTCCTTGTCCAGATATAGTGGTTAGCGTTGTCAAGAAAACTGTAGCAGGTGTTGCCGGACTGCTTCGTTTGCGGAGCCCATTCGCGAAACTTCGTTCTGAGGGGAGAAAAGCTTGTTCTTCTAAGGAGGTGCGTCATGTAATCACAAAGAGTGGTTTGATTACGAGTAATACAATCAATCAGTGTTTATGCAATGGTTATTATAAACCACTGCAGTCTAGTATGCTCAATTTAAGACTGGCGATTGCTTCTGCATTGAAGAGATGCCTATCTGATAAATTGTCTTGCTAGTGCTTAAGACTAATTCCTCATATACTTTGACTTGAAAAGGCTTGTTACCAGGTGCTGGTGCTTGTGCTCTGTGTTATAAATATTGTTCTACATCAGGTCTGTCCTGTGGCAGTAGGAGTTGATGAGATCTGTACCAACAATTTGAACTCTTGGATCAGTAATATGGATCCCACGAAGGGTAAGGATTTTCCCCCATATTAAAAGTCAGTCAGACTCAGTTGGTCATTACCAGTCACTCATTTTATTTTATAGAACAGTATATGAAATGTTTGTACACAGTTGTGTCTGTAGGCTAATAGCCATGTTATTTTGTGATGATGTCTGGGCATTTTAAGGTTGTTACACTCCCAACCTGATTCTGATCTGACCCCTGGAATTACATTATCCAGATACATGAGGGCTACCTATTGAAATACTATTACTATTGAAATAGCAGCATCTTGGAAAAATGGCCACAGACCACTTGCTTAGAGCAGAAATTTGATTGGAGGAAAAAACTAAACAAACCTTGACTAAGGATCTACTGTCATGAATGTAGCTTGAGGAAGTATTGTATTGTGTTTCTCCAGAGAAACAAACGGATAGGGCTTCAACCAGGAAGCACAAGTAAGTTTTGTTTCATTAATGGCTTACCTGTTTGCCTAATCTGAGCCATGTACAAAGTTAACGCTGCATCTTTGTCCAAAAATCAAAATGTGGCATTTCCTATCCTCTCTCACAGTGTGAAAGTACTATACGCAGGAAATCCGGAGAAGACCAAAGGCAGGAGCCAACGGCGGTCCCTTCAGTTCCTGCCCGCTCGACCGGCTCTGTCCGACACAGAGCCCCATGTCTCAGACCCGCAGAGTCAGAGCCACAAACCACAGCTTGCGGTGGAGGAGGTAGACGGGGACAGGGATACATCCAGGGGGATCTATGTACAGTGTCAGTTGCGTCAAACAGAGACATCTGTTGTTTTTGGTTAGCTGGTGGATAGGCTGAAATGACATTTTCGGGAGTGGGGAGTGCGTGCTTGTCATCAGGGTTGGGATCAGGTCCATTTCAAAATGAATTGACATTCAATTAATTCATTTAAAAAAATAAACCCTCATAGAACATTATGGGCATTTCTTTCAGTTTATGAATTGAATTTCAATGATTTTCCTGAACTGACTGAATTTAGATGGAATTGACCTCAAACCTGTTGTGCCTAATCTATCCTTGTTTTGTCAATAGACTGGGAGCGTTGGCAAATGTTCTTGCATTACATTTTACATTTACATTTTAAGCATTTAGCAGATGCTCTTATCCAGAGCGACTTACAAGATATGCATTATACAAGGTAAGAACAATCATAGTTAACGCACAAGATCAGTGCAGTAATACAGCAATAGACATCATTGCAGGCGTCTGCGTATCATACCCGTAACACTGGGAAAGAAAAGGTTAGTGTTTATTTTTATTTTTATTTTTATTTTTTTGTTATAAATAGTGTAGAACACGTAAACAGTGGTGACGACAGATTGACTAGATGGACAGTGTTCAGTGGTAGTGGAGTCTGAAGAGGTGGGTTTTGAGTCTCTTGCGGAAGATTGGAAGTGATTCCGCAGTCCTGACAGATTGCGGGAGGTCGTTCCACCAGTGAGGGACCAGGACAGAGAAGAGGCGAGACCGCGAGGAGCGGCTGCCAGGCGCCTGGAGGGATGGGGCAGTCAGTTTGCCAGAGGAGGCGGAGCGGAGGGGTCTGGGCGGGGTGTAGGGAGTGATGAGTGACTGGAGGTATGGGGGAGCAGTACTTCTGGCCGCTTGAAAAGCAAGCACCAGTGACTTGAATCTGATGCGTGCTGCGATGGGGAGCCAGTGCAGAGAGGAGAGTAGAGGGGTGACGTGGGTGAACTTCGGCTGGTTGAACACCAGGCGAGTGTTCAACCACCCTGGTTGTCCAGGGTCACTCCAAGACTGAGACGGAGACATTATGGAGCCTTCCACGGTGATTGACGCATCAATCGTTGGGGTGCCCTTCGTAGGGAAGAAGAGCAGCTCTGTCTTCCCCAGGTTCAGCTTTAGTTAGTGGGTGGACATCCATGTGGAGATGTCAGCCAGGCATTCAGCGATCCATGCCGGGACCTGGGTATCAGATGGAGAGAAGGAGAGAAAGAGTTGTGTCGTCAGCATAACAGTGATAGGAAAAACCATGAGCAGAAATAACAGAGCCAAGTGACTTGGTGTACAGAGAGAATAGGACGGGGCCTATTTCTTGCACAACCAGATACTTGATAGGAAGCCAGTGACTGCTCTCTGTTCTGTAATGTAATTATGTTCTTGGATTTCTTGTTTTCTCCCCACAAGGCTCTGAAAGAAAGTGGCAGGGTGCAGTACAGACGACTGGTGGAGATGGTGTCAGAGAAGTATACCAATAGCAAACCCCTGCCATGTGGACGGGTGAAGCCGTTTGTGTGAGTGCTCAAGGCCACAGGCTGCAGCTGCTTCTCCAGCAGCATTAAAGCTTTAGCAGCATTACAGCAGGCCTACAGCATGCTACTAACTGTTCACTGTGCACTTCCCTCCAACATCTGCTGGCATTCCATCTTGTCATTTAATCATTTCTGTGACTGCCAAGGAATGCTATTCCTCAGCTAGTCAGCCAATCGTGTCATCGCAACAACCACAGCGTGCACTAGAATAGCAAAATAAGTTCAGGTCCCATATTCATAAGTAGGAGTGCTGATCTAGGATCATGTCCTGTCCTAATCTTATCCATTATGAGCAGAAAGGCAAAATTGATCCTAGGTCGGCACTCCTCCTCTGAGACGTGTAATGAATCCAGGCCCAGATCATGTCTGATGCAATGCTGGAGTAAGAACACTGCATGTATTTGCGATCCTAGGATGGGCGTGAAGTGAAAATCCACTGTCCTGGGTTTTTGGCAAAAAAAGATAACTCTTTTTTATTTTTATTTTATTTTTATTTTTACTTTAAAAAAAAATTCAGAACACCTATCGTGCCACTACTGGACGTGCAGAAATCAACAATCTTTAGCAAGACCTGTAACACAACTATCTCCAGGCCCGGGTCAACGAGAGGTACGATCTGATTTCGCACTATTCTTTCACTGGAGAGGTATGGGTTTGTCCTCTGCTTTGAAACTGCTGGCCAGGCACAATCTCTTCTTTTTAAATGTAGTCTAAAAAACATTTATTTAGTAGTTCAGTGCCAGATATCTACTTATTTTTGTCGTGTTCTTTTAACTTTTTTGGTTGTATTGTTCATTTAATTTGTAGATTATGTAAACCGTCACTACATTTTAAGATTTAGATTATTTAACTTGAAAATAGATTTTTCTACCTGGTAACCCTGTTGAATATTAGTTTCGTCTACAGCTATTCCATCAGTGCAGAGAGATGTGTCTTCAGCAAGGCAAACTAAAGACAGGTAATTTTACTTACGAAGCGTGAGAATATATATATTTTTTATAGCATTTTGGTCCGTTTATTTTTATGATTATTATTTGATTGTAATTTCCTCTTTGTAGTTCCAGATGGGTGGATGCCAGTCTTTGTAAGTCCAGAAGTTCAGCAAGTGGGAAAGTGGACGGCAAGTCTGCCATGAAAGCAAAGGTGATGACATCACATTTTATCATTTGCTTAGATGCTATTGTAGTCTTTCAGCAAGAGTTCTTGATACATGATTTCAGTGTCAATCCCTGTTTGTTTGCAGACAGAAGACGTGCTGATCAGACACATAGACTGGATGCCAACTTCTGGATCGGTGCATGTGCCTGTGCCGACGCACAAATCTGGACCATGGGTGAGCACCTCAAAGCCTGCTTCCTTCTGCCATCTGTACGAGTTACAACATGGAGCTTCACTTACTACCATCCCAAAACGACAGGGGGCAGGGGGCAGGGGGCAGGGGGAAGGATGCTGTTTTGGTATTGGTCATAGGCTCATAGTTGTTGGTTGGGTGCAGAAAACATTGGCTGACATGTTTGATCATAGACCATGTTTGATGTGGAAAGTGGAAAGCTATCTGGTAGGTCCTCAGGTCATAGAAGGGGGGATGACCTGAAATGTTTTACTCAGGAAAGGCAATGATGTTTAAAGCCGGAGCAACATGACGGGCTGTGCTTTTCCACAATCGAATTGTGTCATAGTTAAGAATTCCCAATGCAAGTATACACTTCAAATTTTTTGAAAAAGTAAGGCTGAAAAAAAGCCCAATCCCCAAAGTCTACGTCAACCGCGTTGGAAAAGCACGAGTCATCAACATGCCATAGAGAGAACAGAAGAGGGGATTATGACGTTACACTACTGAAAGGCATTGAGCATATAGCAACTACAATATTCTACACTCTTAGAAATAACTTTATTCATCAACATGACACATGCATGTTTGAAGCTTAGTTTCACTATGTCCGCATAAACTACACATATTTGTAGCCGTTGTTGTTGGCCCCCAACACGTTCTTAAATTTTAGCAGTGCTAGCAGCTAGCTCCAGATAATTGCAATGAAGTCTAGCTGTCTAAGACCCAAGAGGCCACGCAACTCCTGGTCCAGGCCCTGGTGATCTCACGTCTGGACTATTGCAATTCCTTGCTGCCAGGCCTACCGGCCTGTGCCATCAAGCCACTGCAGCTGGTCCAGAACGCTGCCGCCACGTCTGGTGTTTAATCAACCCAAGTTCACGCATGTCACCTCTCTACTTACCTCTCTGCACTGGCTCCCCATTGCAGCACGCATCAAATTCAAATCACTGATGCTGGTTTATCAAGCAGATGGAGGATCTGCTCCCCCCTACCTCACATCACACCCTACACCCCAGCCAGACCCCTCCGCTCCGCCTTCTCTGGCGAACTGACTTCCCTCCAGGTGCCCAGTAGCCGCTCTTCACGGTCTTGCCTCTTCTCTGTCCTGACTCCTCGGTGGTGGAACGATCTTCTGCACTCGGTCAGAACCGCGGAATCACTTGCCATTTTCCGCAAGAGACTCGAAACCCATCTTTTCAGACTCCACTACCACTGAGTTCTGTACATCTAACCAATTGTCATCACCACTGCTTACATGTTTTAACACTGCTTCTCGTAATATGTGTCCTTGCTTAAAACTTTCAAAAAAACAAACAAAAAAGTGTAATAATTACTAACCTTTTCCTTCCTGGTGTTACAGGTATGGTATGCAGCTGCCAACAATGATGTATTTTGCTGTATTACTGCACTGATCTCTTGCGCGAATGATTGATACTACCATGTGTTAATGCACATCTTGTCGCTCTGGATAAGAGTGTCTGCTAAATACTTAAAATGTCAATGTAAGACCGTGCCGTTTCCTTTTTGTCAGAGGCGGCACCCGGACCTGTCTACGGAAATTGCGACCCGTTTGAATCTGCTGGACCGCAAGCCCGTGGTCTCCTCCCAAATCACAGTACACCCCAAGAGGTCCTCAATTGAGACTGGCCTTGGGCCGGAGTTTCCCGTGCTGACGAAGGTGAGTCCAACGTCCACTCTCTCATTCACTTTGTGACGTGACCTTCTCCTGTGTTTCCACTGTCACTTCTTAAAGTGCTACTCCACAGACAAATCCACAACTTTTACTCTGGAGATGTGATGTGCGATCCTCATTTTAGCAGTTGTCCAGTCAGTTCTTCTTGTGGTTTTTGTGACCAATTCGGATTGAAAAATGACTCGTTGTCTATATTACTTCGATAAGGCCTACTCTGATATGGGGTTTGGCTGGAATACATTTGTAGTTGATTAGCTTGAAGCAAAAACCATCTAAACAACTAAACCAGGGGTGTCCAAACTTTTTCCACTGAGGGCCAAATACAGAAAAATATACGAAAGGCTGGGCCACTATTAGAGCGCTGCAAGTTTCATGCGCGGGCCATATACCATTATATTGGAATGCGACCGCAGTTGGCCCGCGGGCCGTAGTTTGGACACCCCTGAACTAAACCATGCCAATACTGCTCCACTAGGAGGGCAAACTTGGACAGCTCTCCTCCTTGGAAGCAAGACTTCTGTTACCCTGGTGAAACAGGAGAGCCAAAACCTGTTCATTTCTAAAAAGAAAAAGCGAATTAAGTAATTTGGACTTTTAAGAATTGTGTTCATAAATTGTGAAGCATTTCCTTGCTGAAATATAGTGTCCTGTTGACAGGAGATACTGCAGGAGGTAAGTCGGGCTCTGGGTCAGAACGATCCAAACCTGGTTCTGAGCAGTGCCTTCAAGCTGAGGATTACCCAGAAAGACCTGGCCACACTACGGGAGAGCAGCTGGCTGAACGACGAGGTACCCATCCGCTCCTGCTGCTCAAAATGTTTAGATTGTCTTGTGCTTCCTCTGCCTTTCCCGTACAGTTCTGTAAGGCCAAGCAGTAAAGCTTCGCATTCAAAAGGAGTAGAATTAAAAAGGAGTAGAAAGTAGAGTAGAAAGAGCATTGGCATTAAAGCAATCAATGTCATACTCGATGTCGTACTTTTAATTTATCTTGAAAGGAAATTGACTTCCCCTTTGTATGTGTCCATCACTGTGCCATTGACTAATTCATCCATTCATTCAGTCACATCTTTTTCGTTCGCGTCACTGCTTCAGGTGATCAATTTCTACCTGAACCTGGTGATGTCTCGCAGTGAGCAGGACGGGGGCTTGAAGGTGTACGCCTTCAGCACCTTTTTCTTTCCCAAATTGCGTGGAGGGGGGCACGCAGCTGTGCGGCGCTGGACCAAAGCTGTAGACATTTTCCTCTACGACATTATCCTGGTGCCGCTGCATCTTGGAGTCCATTGGTCTCTAGCGGTAAGTGGCCCCCGGTATAGTATAGCAGTCAGCTATGATTACTGAGGTCTAGTACAAGCAGAAGCTAGTGAACAGAAAATACATTTAAATTTAAATTAAGTGTTATTGTTGACAATGTATGGCAAAATTAAAATGTTTATAATTCAGTATGTCTCAGTGGGACCTTGTAATCGTAAGGTAAGTCAGTGTCTTCTGTATCACCAGACTGTATTGGTGGTGACACGCATATTACTTCTGGTTTTTTTTGTGTGAATCAGCCTCCAGGTTAAGGAGGTTATTTAGAATTAGTGTTTTACAAAAAAGGTTGAAGTCATAAGTGTAAATGATGTGTGTTTCTTGTCAATCAGTTTCATGATGTGAATTCACACTGAGAAATATTAGGAATTGCTTTATTTCTTTATTTTTGGAATAAATGACAAAAAAATCACCACATGATCCAAAATTGCAGCAATAACAATATCTGAAATTTGATTTAAATTTGATCATATTGATCATATCATATTATCAAAGACTGCCCAACGACCCAAATGTAATACAAATCAGTCCAGGGGCTCCTGTGAAGTGTTTCTTGGAACATTGATAGTTTTATTTTCAAATTGTATTATATAACATAGAACATTTTACAGATTGAATTCAGATTTTTCACAGCTATAAAGTATGGCCCATTCTATCTGAAGAATAAAAAAACACCTACAATAGGCCTCACGTAAAAACTGCTTGGCCCTCATAACAGTACAGATAATGATGATGATGGGAATATGTTTTTCCTCTAATCCCAAGGCGATTGACCTGAAAGCAAAGTCTGTGAAGTATTATGACTCCATGGGCCAAAGACATGATGACATCTGCAGCCTTTTACTGTAAGTGCAAGATGACCCGTTTTCGAGTCGATAGTAACTATTTTCAAGTAGTGCTACAATGAGAAGCTGCAATTACTCGTTCTTACATTTTCACTGTGATGCATGTCTTCTGCCAAGGCTTTACTTAAAGGATGAACATAACACAAAGAAGAGCAAAGATCTGGAAGTCTCCAAGTGGGTGGTATCCAGCTTAAAGTCAAGCGTAAGTGAAAACCTGTTTGGGGACAGAATTGGATTTCACTGTCCTGTTGTCCTATGATGCTGAGTAGTGTTTCCCACTGTGCCTGCAGGAGATTCCTCAGCAGCACAATGGCAGTGACTGTGGTGTCTTCGCCTGTAAATACGCTGATTGCATTGCCCGTGGGCAGCCTTTTACTTTCACACAGGTACTGTTTGCTCTGGTTTACAGTGGTTTGCAATGTATTGAGCTCCCTGTCCTACAGTCAGCCATCAGAGTGTGGCTCTTTGGACTTTAATTCTCCCTTTTCCTCTCCCTTAGTCCCATATGCCATACTTTAGGAAGAAAATGATCTGGGAGATCCTGAACCAGCGGTTATTGTAGGAGGGCATGTTACCATGGAATCGGCAACAATGGCAGCGTGACCAAAGCACAGAACCAACTCTTGATGCTTGCTCTGTGTTGTCTACATCGTCTTTTTTTTGTCAACACATGGAAAGTGATAAGCTATTGTTCTTTTATTTTAAAATAAATTTGTGAAAGCGGCTTTGCTGCAATGTTTTTTTAATACGGATAGTTAAAGCATTCAGTATTTATTTGAGGGTCCGGAGAGGGTAACGTTACTGGCAGTAAGATGCGGGTAAAGTTGGATGTCGGCTCTCGCTTTTGTGCACTACATTCTTAAGTTCTAGTATGGGAAGGTTTAGGAGTGTATGAATGGAATGTACCCCCAAACCAGTCAATAGATGTTTGGATTTATTTGTACATTAAAAGTCCCCGAAGTGATAAAGAAAGCAATATAAAAAAAAAGTATGATCTTTTGGTACTTGATCCTTGTACTGTATGAAATTTGGTCTAACTTTATTTTGGTGTATGTTTCTGAGGACCTCTGCTCAGACATGGGCCTATGTGCCTTAACTGTACTGCCGATGAACATGTGTAATAGCTTAATTTATTTATTATTTGTCAAACACTAGTAATATAGGCACCATTTGGTTGCCATTGAGGCATGTTTAATGTATGATTTCTGAATACCTGGATTACATGTTATGCACCAGCTGCTTAAAGATTGTAACTAGTGAGAAATGCTCTTTAAAGAACTGCAAATATTTTTAAATCGTTTTTGTGAGGGGTAAACACTGTCTTTCTCTGGGCAGGTGTAGGTATGTTTGAGGCATTTCATCAACTGGTGTTAATGTTGCATTGGTTCGGTATCTAGCGTTCCAGTGTAAGGATAGCTTAAGCATTTCTTAAGAAGGCTTACGTTTTTTAAAGATGTTTAAAGAGGCGCTTCCTCTACTAGATGATGCCTTTGTATTCAGTATTGTTACAATACAGATAGGGCCAAGCTTCTTTTTTTTGTACTTTAGCCTTATAAATAAAATCGTATTTATTTCAAAGTGACAAAATATTTTTATTTTTTATTTTGTATAACTGTTGAATTTCTCTTTTTGTTTTGAGAACAGCGTATACTGAATGTAATCTATGTTTGTAAACAGCATCAATACAGAACACCCACTGACTGTATTCCTTTCTCTAGGCGTCATGGTTCTATATATATATATATATTCATGCAGAAATGAACTTTGTCATATTTTTCAAGTAATAAAGGAAAGATCAATTTATGCCATCTCTTTTGTTACTGCACGAGTGTCCAGAGTTGGTCATACATATAGCATCATACAGCAAAGATAATGTTTGTCAAACTTGGGCCAGAGTGTTTGTGGAGGCAACAGTGAGCCAGTGTTTCAAAAACACTACAGCAAATCACTAAAATATCTTAATTAATAGTACGAGCCAAAGCACACGTTTGGTGCAGACAAATCGGATTCTTGTTTTGATTAGTGTAATTTGGTGGCTAGATTTGCCAGTAAGACTATGCCTCAGACTTTTAATTTTACCTCCTGCTGACTTTGAGAATGTTCACACTGAGTAACACCAAACTAAAATATGTGGGGTTGAGTCCTGAAGTTCATTTTAAATTGGAGCTACTGGAGTAGCGGACCACAACGTTGTTAGGAAACCATGAAGATGGTTCCTTGTTTAACTGTAGCCACTTGAAGGTGGATAATTTGTTGGAAAAAGGATGAGCCTGGTTTTTGCCTAACTACATAATTAGATTACTTTTTAGGCTTAATGAACACTGGTGAGCATTTGCTGGAGGTACCTAGCCTTTCACCATTCAGAATCTGAATATTCAGACTCTCATTCATTCAAATTGTGCATTCAAGCTTGGCTGAGACAAAAAACTTAAAAATGTCAGGGTTTGCCTACTCCTGGCCTGGACCTATTTTATTCGTTGGATGTTTTTCATAATGTTTTAAATATACAACAATGATGTTGCCTTTTGTCTCAAGGTGTCTTTGGATATATTACAAATGCTAAGTCTTAGACCACAGCCTTGGAATCATTTTTAATTTTTTTTACCATTTCCACCTGTACCTCCTGAAGTCCATAAAGGGGTGATTAAAGCAACATTTCTAAAAGCTAATTTGCAAACCGTAATGAATACTGGTGTTTCCTGAATGAGATGGTGAGCGGTGTTGTGACATCACTGTTATCAGATTTCACCCGACTGTCTGAGTGGACCCCAGAATCATCAGGTTTGATCATGCAGTTAAGGGCAAGACCAAACAAACATTGTGTAAAACACAGTTTACTGCTTCATCACTTTGGGGTAATTTAAAAAAAAAAAGATTGGTGGTCAATCAATCCAAATGACTACATGGAAAAAAGATAAAATGATCTGAAGTCACATGATGGCAATTATTGTAGTGTTCTTCTGGTAAAGCAGTCATGATGGTGTGACATTATGAGGTCACACCACCATGATACAGTCAACTCAGCATTTCATTACTGTGGTCACACAATGGCACAGCTAAAATTGCACCCACATATGTCCTCATCACCTTATTGCAAGAACCGTTTCTCGACAGGACATGCAACCCCCGGAAAAGAAAGCTGACACTCCAGTAGAGGTTAACCTTCAGTGGGTAGACTGATGATGAGTCACAAGCTGGATGTCACCAGATGACATTTGTAGCACTTTTCAAGTTAAAGCCAAGTCAGTCAGCAGCAAAGCAAGTGCGTCTTAGCCGTGGGGGCAAATACAGTTCTTCCAACCAATCAGGTCATAAAATGCAACCACAAATATGGTTTGGGTCGGCATGGTACTAGTTACAGTAAATTAAAGTTTGAGTTTGCATTTTTACCCTATTTCCATGAAGGAATTCAAATCACAAATGTTATAACTTATTGTTGCCTCGTGGTTGGAACAAAGTATTCTAAATAACCTTCCTAGACACTCCCATGTCACCCCCCTGCTCACTACCCTCCACTGGCTGCCTGTTATAGCTCGCATCAAATTCAAGACATTGGTCCTAGCATACCAGGCAGTCAAGGGATCAGCCCCAACATACCTCCTCAAGATCTTCAAACCCTACACACCTGCCAGACCTCTCCGTTCTGCTACCTCAGGACGCCTAGCACCTCCCCCTCCGCACCTCGCTTCCGGTCACGTCTCCTGTCGGTTCTGGCTCCACGATGGTGGAATGGCCTTCCTGTGGAAGTCGGAACAGCTGAGACCCTGGCCACCTTCAAGCGACGACTGAAGACTCACGTCTTCAGGGTGCACCTCTCCCCGTAGTCCGGTTTTGTTAACTTAGGGACATAGTTGCTTAGTTTACATGTCTACTTGTTTATGTATTGTATTAGGCTTAGGCATTATTTCCTGCATTGAGTGCTTTACTGCTACCTCTGAATTGTGGCTACAGATTTACCTACAGGGTCCTAGTTTAACTATGTGGTTGCTCCTAGCACCCAGGAATTGTACTTCCCACTAGGGTGACTTTCAGCTAAACTCTTCTTGACTACGGTTAACACTTTGTTGTACGTCGCTCTGGATAAGAGCGTCTGCCAAATGCCTATAATGTAATGTAATGTAAATGCTTTTTACATTTTTTTATTATAATTTTTTTTCCTGTATTTTCTCCCAATTTGGTGCCCAATTATACCCTCTATTTCTTCAATTCACTATCCCCCATGAGCTCAATGCCCGCATCTACAGGACAAGCCACTACACTACCCCAAGGCCGGCAATGAATAGGCCGAGACAGAACTCGCCTATTCATTTTTGACCACAGGGAGGCCCTCCGCACATGCTGGCTCTCCCTCCCCTATCCCCCTGGGGTGGACAGCCAATCGCCACCCCTGAATGGGACTCCCAGCCAGAGCCAGACTGGCACAGCCTCGGCCGCAGTGGGCAACCTGCACTTTGGGCGAGTGTTTTGCTGGTTGCGCCACCTGACGGCCCTTCTTTTGATATCTTGATTATTATCTTGGCATAATTCATAATAACAGAGGAAACATTTAATGTGGCTCCACATACATTACTTATTAAGCCTCTGCAGACATGTGGGTTTATCGTTACTTAAGAGTAAAAAGCATTGCTTATACTAAATATGAATGACCAGAAAGCTAGAAGTTTAGGAAAGTTTAGGAAAATCTTTGCCTTCAAATAAAATCACTTAAGAATTGAGCAGGATACAAATACAATTAATTCACAACTCAATCAACTCAGGTGTTGGCTACTAGGCTAGATGGTGTGTACAAACCTGGTTATGCTATAGCATTGCTTATACACTGTGAACTACCCCACTATAAGCAGTTTCACACTGCACTTAAATACGAGGGGGCCAAAGTCACTTTTTTGTCACGTTTGAGGATTGTTCATAATACTTAAAATTTAAATAAACAAGGACATTTTTAGTTTGAATGCAGGGATATTGTTTTACCCTCTGGATTTAAAGGGGGTGGCTCATAATTTGTTTTACACATAACATAAAAACAGAATGTCTTGATAAATACAAAATGAGCCATACATATTTTACTTTTTAAAAAGTCAATCAAGTGATCAAAAACCTGCTTTGATGTGTAGCAAAATGTTGACAGCTCACCATTTATTATGATGTAATAAAAATAAATGGACACCTTGATGGCCTATATTTTCTGACGCTGCTTCCATTAGTTGTCTAAAACTAAGATGATTTCTGAAACATCTAACCCATACATTCACATGGGAGCAGGTAGGACTTCCTGCTCTGAAGTATGTAAGCAGTGCTTAGTGCTACATCACAGTTCTGGCTACTCGAGCAGCTATGAGACTGCAGGAAAAAATCTAACCACATATTAAATACAAACATATCAAAATCTGGAAGTGTAACCCTTTAAGAACAAATTTACAAAGTGTAGTTTTCTTGCAATAATAAGTTACAGAATTAACATGTATACTAGCAGTTCAAATACTCAGTGTAACGAAATACAGAAAGAGATTTGGATTTTTAAAACCCTTTTCCTCAGAGAGGTTTAAGTATTTCCTCTTTAGTAAAATGTGGGTAATTATTCTTATGTTTTCCATGTATTTTGACTGAACATAACCAGAGACATTATTAAATTAAATTGATTAAAAATGGTCAATTTTCATGAGCCACCCATCGTCCCGGTGTCCATCTACGAAACAGTGCGCGTTTTATTCATTTTAACACGTCACTTCCGCTAATAGTAAGTTACATCCGCGTGGAAGAGAAAGGAGCTAGGAGACAGCTTGAGAACGAGCAGTCTCGCTGTTTTGTCATTTTATTGTAAATAATCTAAATCAAGAGGATATGAGCGACAACGAGAAGGATTTCGTTGAGCGGGTGCGTAAAAATAAGTACTTGTCGAAGAAGGGTTCCAGTGTATTCAACTATAGCTTGCCAGAGGGTATCCTTATTTTGAAAATTTGCAAACGTTCTCTCGTCGCCATTTCTAATGTAAGACTATAGACTCCTTGGCTCAGACTGTACTTTTTCTTTGGTCTTAATTGGTTTGATCAGCCGTCAGTCACAGAATCTTGACCTGGATTTCGCCCAACCATCCTACTCCACTAGTAATATGCTTTGCCTAGTACTGCTGGTAAGGATGCGGCCTAACTATCGTTAATACAGCGCAAGCTAAGTTAAAGCTAGCCTAATAAGTAGCTAGGTAGCCAGGTAACTATGTAGTCTAACAAGTTGTAAGCTAAAACGTTAGCTAAGTTGCTAACTATCAAATACTAGATACTCAACGTTAGCTAGCTGCGTTCTCGATTCACTGTTCGAAAATAATACGTTCAACACTTGCCAGCAGCCATTAGCTATCGGACGTTTATCTTGAAACGGAGGAGATCCATTGTTAGGGGTTGTTTTTTGTTCGACGTGTGCTCTAAATGTGAAATAAAAATAAGTCTGGATTCCGACAACGTTTTTCTTGTATTCATTTCAAATCGCAAATTTAATCAAATAATTTGCTCGATCGGAAATTGCGGAGTCGTGGATGGATCGCACAAAGCTGGATCGCTGTTGTTAAATCGTGTTTCTGGTCAGACCACTGCAATACGGCCTAGCTCATGAAGCATTACCACGTAGATAACGTTACATTTTAGATGACTACAAGGAGTAACCCCAATATAACACGACCATCAGTTAATACATTGTCTTTAATTGGGGAATTAGAAAAAAATATATTAATTCATCTCTGTTTGTGTTGTATCTAACGTTGGCCTGTAAATTATGTGCATTTGCACTTGATTAACCATTTTTCATAGACCGATCCATGCTGCTCCCTTTCGAACTTTAGTCGGGTTTGGAATATGTATTTGTCGAAGAGAGAGATGCACATTTATAGGCAACCTAAACAGGAGAGAGAAAGTGGCCGGGTGCAAGGCAAGTTAACACTGTTTTCAAGGTTTCATTTAGCTCAAGACGTGTCGGCTAGGCAACATGGAAAAAAGCAACCGTTGTGTAAGTATACTGCTATTCTTCCCATGGTAGCCAAATGTAACGTTCATCACAGCTGGAGAAGACCAAAACATTACAATGCGTTTAGGCTGTTTTCTAACCAAGTAGCTTGACTGCGAGCTACCCACATAGTTGACGGAGTATGGACCTAAACTGAAATATTTCCTCCTCCCGTTTTCGTAAGTAGTATTCATATAGGTACATTTCATATTCGCCAACTTGTAATTCCCAGTAGTAGTTTTGAGTAGGCCGATTGTTGCAAGCATCTTCAATTCGGGAGGACGCAGGCAGCCATGTGGGTCCTCCAAAACGCCTACAGCTGTCGCATACTTTCACCACAAACCACCAGCTGAGCTACAGTCATTGTAGCTGAATACTACAACACTTAATCAACTGGTCCAGACATGAACTGTAAGGATCTGTAAGGTTTTTTGTTGTTGTGGTATTGGGTGGTGGGTGGGGAAACACCTTTCATGGGCCGGTAGGACAGTTTTGACGCTGACTCGAGCATTTGCCTTAGGTCAGCAAAATTGCCCGGTAGAAAAAGGCATCTTCCGTTCTATTCAATGTAGTATTCTATACAAACGCGACAGTTTTCAAAACAATTTACCCTTCATATTAAATTCCTCATATATCCCCAAGTGATTTACAACATACCAGAATAGTAATCCACCAGCAGTTTCCACTGGTCGGGCCTAAAATCAATCCTGTACTAAAGCGCAATAGGACAATCGTAGCCATCATAAATGAATTATCAAAGACCAACTTCAGTTTGACAGACTAGGGGTACAGTCAATTTATTAACCTATGCAGTTGCATGTACTTATTTATAACATAAACTACTAATTATATCCGAGTTGCAAAATGCTCCCAGTATGGCAGTGTTTGTCTACTGCGAACTGATATATAGAGTAATAGAGTAATGTAAATATTAGCTACACAACTATGAATAATATGAGCCATGGAATTGCTATGTAAGCACTACAATTGTATTTGAAATGTAATACAACTATTAACACTGGCTGTATATTAAATGGTTAATGTCATGACAAACACCTTAAAAGTCTGCTTTGAATTGTTCTCACTTGGATAAAAGAAAATACAATGGAAACCTAATGAGTCTGGCCCATCAATAAGATGTTTTAAGTTGCTTTGGTTTATACAAAAGGCCTTACTTGCAGCCCCTAAAATCAAGACAATTTCCTCCACACCCATAGCAAATCTGGTCAAGAGTATGCCTCTGTTAGCCATACTGGCTTTGTCAAAGGGCATACTGTCACAGTTCCACACGACAGCGGGGCGGCAGACTAATGTAATGATTTTAATCGTCACCATTCTTCCTCCTCGTCTGAGGCACAGCGCTGAGCCTTTCACAAAGGGGTCCCTGCACAGTGGTACGCTAACCTTGCTCAATAGTATTTTTCCCAAGTGTGCATTTTTATGCAAATTGCTTGTTCCCCCGTTCCATCTGAAGGTAACGCGTAATGCGTTTAGATGCGTGAAATCGGAACTCCACACGACAAGTTCCCTTGCCTTCCCTTGGATTAAAATCTTACAACCTAATTGTGACAGCCTATGCACTGCTGTTCTGCTGTCATGCTTAACTAATACTTGTTTTCAAATCCAGGTAGGATTATATTGTTGCAGAATTGGCTTTTCTTTTTTTCTTTTAACGGTCAGCTTGAGTGCCTGAAGTGTCATGATGTCGTAGCATCTAAATCCATGAAACAATTGGTGATGCTCTTGGCTGTCACCCACTTGCCGGGAAACTGAAGTGGTTCAAACCATTTTAGACTTACCCGTATGTTTTAGCATTACTGTTTTGACCCTGACAATGGTTATCTACATCAGGGGTTAATCAACATCTCAGTGTAGCTGTGGTGCACTGAAACACAAACTCTTAATCATATTTATTTCCACAGATGATATGGATGCATACGCATCATAACCTGAGGGGCTCAATTTGACTGAAGCATTTAATACCCACTTTGAAGCCTGATTGTTTATTTTCTTCATTGCCATGTTTGTAGCTCATTATTTGGGGTTTGTTGTATGATTTGCGAGCGCTGCTTTCAATTGACCTCTCTCCAAATCTGTTGGTTATGTTCAGCGTTGTATGGTGCTGTAAGAGTAACTGGGTCTTGGCTGCAAGTTTGACTGTAGTTTTATAAAAACATTCTTCATCCTTTTCTTTTTTTTGTTAAGGTTAAGGTTGGAAGAGGAAAAATGCGGAAGAAGTCAAATGTCAAGTTTTTAATGAGAATAATGTGAAGTGTGAAGCTGAATTGAGAATGCATGCTAATTGTGAGGAGAAAAAGAAGTTCCCACATATAGTATATTGGCAGTGAGAAATGGGGGAAGAGGAAAGAAGTAAGAAATTTGAAGAAAGAAGAAAAGGAATGTTTTTGAAGTTATGAAGTTAAGATCAGAAGTAATCGGGGATAAGCTCACTGCGCTAAGTAATTACTAGTTTATGTCCCAGTATGATTTCTGTGTAAACATGCATGCATTATTCTGATCAGACACTCCCTATTCGGGGTTACTCTATTTGCTTATATTAAGATATTAAATGAGTGAAACCTGCTCATTGATCCATATTACCCTTGCATAATGATCTTAATAGTGTACATATACTCTGTTGACTGTTTCTGCAACAGACCATTTCCAGGCCACCCTAAATTTGATTTGTCTTGTATACTATATATACTGTTGATGTGATAGACGAGCACTGTGCTGCCCGATCATTTATTAGCCAGCAATAAGCTTTAAGGGGTATGTGGTCTTCAGTGATATGAAGTGTAATTTGAAGACATGAGTTTAAAAACCAAAAACATACTGGATCCTGTCGTCTGTGCTGCGTTGGTGTTGACCTGATTGGTGTGGTTGATCTAGGAGTCCCGCTCGGCTTCCAGGAGCGTGAGCCCTCGGGGGTCGGGTAAGTCGGCCAGTCGCTCCCCAGCCCAGTCCCCGGCACCATCCAAGGAGGGGTCCCGGCACTCGCGCTCCAAGTCCCCGTCCCGATCCAGGTCCAAGTCCAGGTGAGCAGCTTTTCCCTTAAACCTGTACTTCTGTGTTTATGGAAGTACGTTTTGTGCATGTGGTCAATAAGGGATTTGGGGTACACTGAACAAAATTCTGAGTTCAGGTCTCAGGTGCACTGTTTGGGTGGGGGGTGTGGGCGTGGATGTGGGCGTGAGCAAGTGGTTTGTGTCATCAGGTTTCTCCCACATAGGATTTACTGAAAGTTGTTCCTCGAGTTGGTCACATGATCAGCTGTTTAAATGTCTGCCAGTCCTGCAGTGCTGCCAAATCGCAAGCTATGAAATTGCACGCTTCAGAGCGAACCCTCCCGACATGGGTTTTTGCTCTGCACACAGTCGAAATGGGGTCGCACGCATGCAGACGAATGGTCCCTACCTGCCCTCTCGTTCCCAGGTCTCGTTCCCATCGGAGTTCCCGCCGCCACTACTCGCGCTCCCGCTCCCGCTCCCACCGCCGCCGCTCCAGGAGCCGCTCCTACAGCGGAGACTACCGCCGTCGCCGCAGCCGAAGCCACAGCCACTCGCCCATGTCCAACCGCCGCCGCCACATCGGCAACAGGGTAGGAACCACCGGCCCACCCCAGTTGACTTAAAACAAGCTCGCCGCACGGTGGCACTGGCCACGATCGTTGAATTCCGATGATTCGATTAATACTGTATCCGTCAAGCGATTCATGCCCACGGTTGTATCTGCGCCATGCCTCAGAGAGCAGGTCTGTTTTAGCAGTTGCCCCCAGTTTTGAAGTTCAGTAGTCTGGATGACATTTTAAATGAGTTCTGAGCTCCCTGTGACGTTGTTTAAAGTTCGGCCAATTCGTTTGAAAAGTTTGCGCCCGTTGCATGAAGTCCATCATCCCGCATTCAAGGTTGGCCACTAGTACATTAGGAAAGAGCTTTCATCTGCCCCTTGGCACTTCTGTGTAACACTTCTCCAGGAAGGAATCTGTTCATGCAGTGTGAAACAAGATCCCGTAGCACTTCCATCAAATGTATTTCACAGAGGGAAGCCATTCCTGCTCTGAGAACCGGGATGTCATCAGCTGTTCGTTTAAAATTATGTTCGAACACGTTTGAAAGGGTGCAAATATTTGTATTTATTTTGAATAAATACGGTCAACTTGCCCCAGACACATTTAGCATTTGCAGAGAATTTTATCAAATTTGTTTTGTAGCCTTTTATCATTGCGAAGGTTGTAGCGTACTTAACTTGGACTTGAAAGGATCGTTTATCATTTAGCTAGTTGAGTAGTGTTTTCAAGTATGTATGTGGTTTTAAAAATATTATAATTTTCCTGCTATTATAATTCATGGAATTGAACAATTTCTAAAATTATGGCAAGTATGCATGCATTCGAGTTGTCATTTTCAGTCGGCCAAAAATAAAATTGCTTCAAATTGCCCGTACAGTTTGGTTGAGTTACTTGATCTAAGCAGGCCCTCCACAAATGTTGAGTTATAGGCCAAGTTGCACAACAACTATGCCGCAGTTTGTATTCAAACCAGGAAGTATTTTAAATCTTCCAAAGAAACAATCAACAGTCAGCAGTTTTGATTTGTTACCAGTATACAAATATTTTGGTGAAGCTGTTTAATGTAAAAGCATTCATGTTTCCAAAGAGACTTCACACAGCCTCCAAGTTTCACATTTCAGTGTCCCAAGAGATGTAATAGACACAAAACTGTTGTGGAAATCAGACTTTATTGTTCAATAGCTTTCAGAATATGTATGAATGAAACCGCTGTCGTTACCAGACATTCTATGGAGAATACGTTTGAGTCATACTCCCTAAAATTCATTGTGACCTGTAGTCATTTGTTGTACTCCAGAGATATTTTAATTGTTCATGGCATTGGGCCCTTGTAATGTAGTGAGCAGGGCTGCATCGATTGAACCCCTCTTCCTCATGGTTTGAGCCTTGCTGTACAGAAATGTATAGATAAGCAAGATGGGGAAAACTCTAATGCATACGATTTCATTTACCCCCCCCCCCCAGGCAAATCCAGACCCCAACTGTTGCCTGGGTGTGTTTGGCCTCAGCCTGTATACCACAGAACGGGACCTCAGGGAGGTGTTCTCCAAGTACGGCCCGCTTGCCGATGTCAGCATCGTGTATGACCAGCAGTCCCGGCGTTCCAGAGGCTTTGCCTTCGTCTACTTCGAGAACAGAGAGGATTCCAAAGAGGTGAGTAGGTCCCCTGTTTGTATCCCGGGGAGGGGGGTGGGTCGTAAAACAAACTGTTTATATAGTGCGGTTGATCACAAAACGCTCGTTTTCAGGCTAAGGAGCGTGCCAATGGAATGGAGTTGGACGGTCGGAGAATCCGAGTTGACTTCTCGATCACGAAGAGGCCACACACACCCACGCCTGGGATCTACATGGGACGGCCAACGTAGTGGGTGCTCTTAATCTCGTCTGTAGGAAGTTAATGACCAAGATCTGACTTCTCTTTGCATTCATATTTACCATGCATAAAAATGAAATTGACTCCCCTGAGCTCAAATGCACAACAAGGCATACGATATTTCAAATCTTGAACAGGGTTCAGAAGTTTTCCGTTTGCTTATGTTTACAGTGGCATCTGAAGAATGTTGCCACAAACATGAAAGGATCCAACTCGATTTGATTGTTAAAAGGGAAAACCTGCCAAACTGGCAGGTAAAGTTTCCAGCTAGAAGTGACATTTACCTGCATTTGGCAGCTGGGCAGGTGTTAATTGTAAGCCCTGGGATCTACTTGGTGGCATGATACCGTTGCACCATTGAAGCTACTTTGCAGTCTGCTATATTATAGCCAGTGCTGTCAAGCCAGGGGTGTCCAGATAGGGTTACGGATTAATGGGAAAGGTGACTGCTTTGTCTTACCCTGACACTGATGCATCTCTTTCCTCTAGTGGCGGAGGTACTGGAGGACCCAGCGTTAGCCGTCGCTACTCCCGCGATTACTATGACCGTGGGTATGACCGGGGCTACGACCGTTACGACGATCGGGACTACTACAGATCATACCGGTGAGCAGAGGAAAGCAAGTCTACGTTCATATAGGCTGATTGTGTGGCCACTGCAAAAAATGTCAATAATATGAAGTAAAATAGATTTTCTGGGTTGGATTTCTTTCTCCTTTTTGTAGGTGGTCTGTGAGTACCATATTGTATCCAGGTGCTCGTGTTTTAATTGCAATTCCTTAACTAGTGATTTTTAGAATTTCAGATTTGTTATTGTGTCAGCTTTGTGTGGCGTTACAATGTTCTCCACTAGTGGCAGGCCTCTCAGCAGGTACTGTGTGTTTAGATCTTTGCACGGTTGCTAAGCTACAGTGGATACACCTGTGGTTCCAGGCGCAGATCCCCCTCTCCGTACTACAGTCGAGGGGCTTACAGATCCAGATCCCGTTCGCGCTCCTACTCCCCCCGTAAGTACCGCTCGCGGGCTTGATGTCAGAACGTAGGCCATTATTCTGACACCCGCTCTAATACATGCAGCAACCGTGCACGATCACTGTAATGTGTTGAGGTTTGGGTTTTGAATAGAAAGGATTTCCTAATTTCAATAGGCCTTGCTGTGTAATGACCGTTCCCACTGACATCTTGTCATTCCACAGGTCATTACTGAAGAGTTGAAAGTTTTTGGAGCTTCCTTCACTGAGGATATCTGGGTTTGGGGGTTTGGGGGCGGGCGGTGACGAGGGTGATTTTATGAAGTTTATGTAACCTGACAAAATGGACCTTTTTCCCCAGTTGTAGATGTGCTGTGTGTTTATCTAATTGGATACTATGTGCTGTATTTATGCCCAATTTCTTATTTGTAAATGTATGCAAGTATCATTGTTTAATTTAACCAGAGCTTCTGGTTAGAGTGGCAAGACTGCAGAGCTCTAGTCTAGTACAGTGTCTGATTTGAAGTAGGCAGTGTTCAATAAACTGCTTCTTTACACTATGATTGGTTCTTTATCTGGTATTTCTATTTCCATTTACTTAATGCCATTATGCATTTTACTAACATGGTTCCTCATAGCCTCTTTGGCAAATTTAGCACTAAATCTTGAGATTGGTTTGGTAGAAGAAAATTAAGACATCTGTCGACATGAGTCGACAATCACAAGCTATTTTATTCTTGCCAGTTAAAATATTTTGTACTAGCCGCTCTTGCCATTTAAAATAATAAAAATGTTGTCTTATGCTGCCATAAACCCTTTTGAATATTTTGACACCAGGTGTGCCAGCAAGCAGACAATGTACATGGTGTTAAGTAGATATGACTTATTCTACCAGGTGAAAATAAATTAATGCAATTGTCTGAAGACTCACAATGAAAATGGTGACATTGTGAAGCAGCACACGAAAAACTCAACTGCCAGGAGCTATTCTGTCATTGCCTATGTGCACCTACTGGTGTCTGTTCTCCCTAGGGGATGTGTAGGCCCATTCATTTCATCAATGGGAATATGCTAGGAGAACCCCACACTGATGGAGCTTTTGAGTTGGAATATGCACCCTTCTCAGAATCTCTGGAGAGTCAGTCAGCAGGAGCCTAGAGGCTTGTCTTTTGCCATTTTCTTATGACTAACCCAAAACCGTCTCGTAATGTGAACTGTTTTGTAGAGCTTAAGAACACGCTTTCAAATATACACCCACGTTATTGCCCACTGATGACCATTTATACTGAAGCCTTGCCTTATATAGTGGCCCCTCGCCGGCCACAGTATTGTCAGTATATTTAGGGCCAGCAGCCTTACCTTACCACTCTACCCTTCTCATCAAACTGCTGAAGATAAACAGGTGCTTGTATGGGAGACCTGGGAAAACAAAGTTGCCGCTAGAAGAGATGTTTGTTATTGATGTATAGAAAAGTTGTATGGTTTATGAGGTTTTTTTTCTGCACACGTAGTGGGATGATGAAAAAAAATTAATACTGATTTTTGGGTTCACTTCAGTGTTCCAGCACATCGAGATGAATTAACTTCTGTAAATACGGCATCTGCCCAAGCCCAGCTGCAACTGGTATACTCTTGGGCATGGTCGTCTCTTCGCCATGTGCTGCCTCATCTGTGGTTAAATTCAGCACAACGGGCCCAGATTAGCAAGTCGTCCTATCATCTCAGACGACTAAAAATTAAGAAGGATGAGCTTCGATTTCCAAGTGATCGTCCTTCTGACTACTGAATTTAAGATTTTATTATTATTTTTAATTGGCTAACTAAGTATTTCTGTTTTACACTCGTATCGTAACAAACACGTCATGCACGGATATTCAAAAATATTTCCTAAGTTCCAAATGAGAAAAGCGGCACATTGCCACTCGCTTGCAGTCTGTACTCACCGCGCTTGTTGTTGTTGCTATGCCAGACTGCAGCAGTCAAGCAAGTTCGTGGATCGTGGCACATAGACACAACAGCGAGAACCAGCTAGTTAGTTAGTTAGCTAGCTAACGTTAGCGTTCACGGACATTGGGTATCGATAACTGTTGTTGCTAGTTGCTTGCTAACACAAGGCTTAGTAAGTGATCATGCATTTATCACTTACCAAGCCTTGAATTAGCAAGCAATATCCATGAACACTAGCTAGCTCGTTACTGTTTATATTCAGTTCAGTGAGCCCTCCCACCATGCTGAAGAATCGCTGTGATTTCTCATCTCCGTCCTACAGTCCAAGCACAAATCTTTCCCAAGTCCCTGCTCGGTTAAATATAGGAATTATTAGCTAGCTATTACGTTAGCTGCCATACCACACTAGTCGGGAATGGAAAAATCTCTCATTTGAGTCCTGACTACAGTGTACGTTATCATATACTGTACAGTCAGAACACTAGTTACTAACGCCACCTGCGGGCACCCGTCAGAGCTTCACTGGTGCACTGTCCCATGATCACACGCTGCACAAGTCAAACATAAATATCCGCGTAGAAAAGAAATAATGTTAACCGTCGTGTCTATCTTTCGGCCACATACGACGTAGTGGAGATTTATTGAGGGTGCAAGTCCACCCCCCATTAAAACGGCTAAAACCAAAGAAGACCAGCTAAAAACTCAGAGAAAATATGATTCAGAGAGCAGAGATCGCACTTTCCAGGAAAATTGGAAGGTAAATAGACCATGACTTGTCTGGAAGGAGGACGGGATAATGAGATGTAGTTGGTGCATTCAAGCTAAAGAAGTAGACCGAAAAATACACAAAATATACAGACCGTATTCAAAATAAAGCATTTGAAAATATTTGACGTACACAGTCGTTTTTGTTGCTCACCCACAGCCCTCGCAGCGACGCGAGTAGGACAAGTAACTTTTAGGAAGGACAAGTATCTTTTCTAAGATACTTGCCCTTTGACAAGTATGACTTTTACCCTAATCTGGGCCCCTGGCACAACATGCCTTTCTTACGAAGAGCATACAAGGATACATACATTCAGGCCAATTCCTCACTTCCGGTCAGTTCAGGAAATTAATTGATATTCAATTAATTGAAAAGTCCTATAAGATTATGGCCATTTTCAGTTCATTAATTGAATTTCAACTAATTTCTTGAATTGACTATTGAAATGGAATGGACCACAACCCTGAAAGTCACACCTCTTGGTGTGTGACTGTTGCTGGATGTGGCGAATGACCTGTGGTCGGGTGCAAGCTGTGTGTATGTGGCACAGTCACTTCTCGGACTACTGGATGAAGCCTGACCTCTTGACGCTGGGCACGGGGTCGTCAAAGGCTGCTGGGAGGAGAATCGGCTGGCCATCGCTGCAGAGAAGAGCGAAGGGGAAACAACTCTGGGGAGACGGCTGGATGCTTGGGTAGGCTAGACTTGAGATCACTAAGCAAGATGAAAAAGTTATCTCTGATCACTGGTAAGGCCCCGCACTGAAATGTCACCTGGCCTCCATCTTCATCCTTTGGAGGGGAGGGGTACATCATATTGTACCTTTTTCAGGGCTGGGCAACTTGGTGTTGCCAACTAGGATACTGCTAAATAATATGTATGGACTCTTATTTTGTATTCCTTACAGCAGGGTTCCTCAAATCTGGCCCATGAATCCAAATTCGGTACTGGTTTTCCTTTCTCTAGTTGAACAATTAATGCAATTGATTGGCCAGAGTGTCTCTGCGCCTGACTCCCAGGTAAAGGAAGGTTGGGAAAACAGCAGTGCACGGCCCATGGGGAACGTGATTTGAGGAATCCTGCCTTACAAGATATAATTAGTTTGGTATACTGAGGAGTGCAGGCCCCAGTTCCAAAATGGAAGCTTTAAAAATATCAAAACCGCAACTTGAGGGAAAGTTAATACAATATTTAAGTGGTTTAAGTAAAAATAATAATGACAATGATATTGCTGTTCTGAAGTAGTCCTAAAGATGTGAAGTTGCACCACACTTCTTTAAATTATGCCCTTGTTGAAGTATAGGTTATGTAATTCTAAAGCAGCCACAAATGGTGCAAACCATAGTTACAGTGCAAGAGACCTTTTATGGAACAATAATTAATGGATTACCCAATATTTTCTTGTGGCACTGCATGGACAGTTACAATGCTCTTTAATAAGTTGGTCATGATGCCACACAAAATGAACACAAAGGTTTAGCCAATGTGTAACTCATAAATAGCAAAGCAAGGCCAGGTTTATGGAAACACAATTTAGGTCATTTCTAAGGTAAAACATCAACAAAAGAACAGAGACGTCCGTTATTGCCTTTGGTAGTTAGAATCATGTGGATATGAAGTTTCATCACATTAAGTTGAATTGTGCGGGTTCTGACAGCTACGCGAGTCCTAACTATAACGGGTTTATTAAATAATTTCCATCTTGATTGTGTGTGATCATTTCTAATTGCTTATTAAACAATCAGCATATCCACTTAAATTAAGTTAATGCTAAAGGTAGAATCTGTCCGCTCAACTGGGGGTGAGCGGTCATCCAATGTACGTGCCATGTTCCACATGCTGCGATTGCTCCGCCAGTACACTCGTCAATCCCTCCACCCGTCTGTCAGTTCTTCTGCCATGTATGGGGGCGTGTGCTTCTCACACCGAGGAGGCCCAATTTCGGCAGCGTTTGTCTTCTGGGAATAGAGGGTGGAATGCTCAGTCGAACTGGGAACCCCACCTCCTTATCCTTCAATCAACCCTCCCTTTTACGTATGACGAGAGGGCTCACTGAGAGGCGCATAGAGATGACTGGCAGAAAAGATCATTGCAAATGGAGGCGTCCCCCCCCCGCCCCCTTCAGCATTGCGCACCGTGCTATAGGGCCTCTACTTAAAAGAATCGTGTACAGAATGCAGATTGCCATCACCTGTATGCCGTAACACTGTTTAATTCCGCACTCATTCTCCTTCCCAAGTGGGTTAGCTGTATGCATGCAGGTAACTGTAGCCTACACACCTTTTGTGGGAGGGGGAGAGGCACAATGTCGTTCCTATGAATTTACCCTACATTGTGACAATCATTGGTGTAGTAATTTGCATTAATATCTGCCCATTTAAACAAATGTAATACTGCTGTCTCAGTTGATTAAGCTTAATTATTTTTTTGATACAGACCATTCTATTAATTGAACAACAAATTAATATTTATTAATTTCCTTGAATCTATTCTGATAATTGTTCAGGTTCATGTGCTTAAAAGGTGCGAATTACCCACAGTGGTCCGAGGGCAACGCGATGCATTTGTCCAACGCGATACATGTATTTCACATAGGGCTTATAGTTCCAAGAGATAAATGCCAAGAGATGGGAAATTCCGATAAGAATTGAATTAACAGCACAATCAAAACAGATGAATTGGACTCAAAATACAGTGTACACTGTGGATCTCCGGGACCAGGAGTGGGAGACCATGTTCTCAACAAGCACCCTCCCATTAGCGCTACACTACTGCTACTATTTAAAGAGTCTGGATGAACGACCTTGCTGACTGCCACAACCCACCTCTTGCTTCATGGGTGGGTGATCTTGGTGCCGCTTGCCACTTACATGTCAGTTCGTTCAGAGCACTGATGCTGTCGTCCACAAACACGTCCGGGCGGCAAACAATTTTTCTGATATTTTTAAAGCAGATTTTATTTAGAGGCGGTGCTTGTAGGTTCCAGAATAGCGTCGTAACGACACTTTTTCCCTACCCCAGTCAAAAGTGTTTGACCAGGAGCAGAGTTGGAGCCGGGGGTCGACTGGATAGGGGGGTGATTGCTGCTTTTTTGCAGTTTTTTTCTCTTTTATTTTTATTTTATTTTTGCATTTTCTTCTGGATTTTTTTCTCCCAGTTTTATGTCCACATCAGGATTTCTTTTGGATCATGAACAAACTATACATCGGGAATCTGAGCCCCTCGGTCACCGTCGAGGACTTGAAGCAGCTCTTTGGCGAGAGGAAGCTTCCCCTGACCGACCAGGTTCTGCTCAAATCCGGCTATGCCTTTGTGGATTCCCCCGACCAAAATTGGGCCATAAAAGCGATTGAGACTTTGTCAGGTAGGTACACCATAAACTCCAGAGATCACCCGCTCGCGCCAGATACCACTTAGTCTTGCAAGATGAAAATGTCGAAACAGTTCTTGGGTAAGAAAAGAAAGTAACGTTATCGGGAATCTTAACAGGATTCAGCTCGGGATGGCGTACGCGCAATGTTGCATCAGTGCACGAGTTGAGAAAGCTAGTAACTCTCCAACGGTCCTCAAAATTTCAGGACTATCCACTCACCAGTGTGTTCCATGCTAACGCAATGAAAAGTACACTCCTTGCGCCGTAGATAACGCTCAAAACCTAGCGATGTAAAGTGATAGGGATTTTGAAGGGTGCAGCTTAGCAATCACCCATAGAAAATATGGGGTGGTCTGATGCTCGAGTAGGCATAATTATTTTTCTGTTATTTTTTGTCTTGATTTTATTGAAAAGACTAGACAAAAGTAACAGAAAAGAATGTGTCAAATCCACGTTCCTATAATGCCTAGGTAGGTTTTTACGAGGTGTCCTGTAGGTCGGTGATAGGGGTCAAGGGGAAAGTGCTAATAAACAGGTAGCTGGGGGGGACGAGGTGAGACTCCAGCGCCAGGCCACTTCTACAGTCGCACTGAAAAAAAAGAAAATGAATTTTAGCCCCTCGCTCGCAGTTCAATGAAAGCCCCGTGTTAACAACATAGAGGGGAAGACGACCCTGCAAGACAAAGAGGACTGCCTATGAAGCCTTAGCTACCTTTCAGATCTCACAATATTTTTTCTGAGAAAAAACCTTTCTCTACAACTAAGTGGTTAGTGGGAGTGGAAAGCATGGCTGCCAGTTCCTCATTGTGAGTTTTTAAACAAGGGCTCATCTAGCTCTTGGCGCCGATTTTCTCAAATCTAAGATTCAAATACAATATCATATACATGGGCATTTTATCTATCAACAAGTGCTGTGCTCTCGGCTGGTCAAATACAAAGAAAACATCCTATCATTATGTAAATTTGATATAAAAAAAAAACCTTTAGTGGGGTTCCCCCGTTTCCTCATTGCAAATTGGCTAATGTAGTTAAGTGCCTTAATAAGACATTTTTAAGAACGCCACAAACTGAAAATAAATGTTAAAAGGTGGTAGAAACACATGGAGCTATTGCCTCCACACAGCTAGATTTGTAACATTTATCACCAGTTGACAGTTTTAACATATTTATTTTTCTCCTCACAGGGAAAGTTGAATTACACGGGAAGGTGATTGAGGTAGACTACTCGGTTCCCAAAAAACTAAGGTAATGGTCTTCTGTAGTTTTCTGTGTCCGATAACCAACTGTTGACCACGTCACTCAAGCCCCGAACGGGGAATATAAGGGCACATGTATTTGTTTGTTGTTGCCGTGTGTGTTTGTGATTTGTGTGTGTGTGTGTGTGTGTGTGTGTGTGTGTGTGTGTGTGTGTGTGTTTAAATGATTGTCACTAAAAATAGATTCTAAAGGGCTGAAAATTACCCAGCATTTATAACATGGGAATGCTTAGTACGATGCAATGTTTAATCATAGGTTTTGTTTTAATTGGATAGTAATTGATTTCAAAGAGAGCGAAATAGCCTCGACAAAATAGGCTACTTACTGTTTTAACGCCTTTAACATATTTCTAGAAATGTTACTTAATTTCATCTATGTAGTTGAAATACCAAAGAATCGTTTTTATTTATTATTTTTTTCCATTTTCTTTTAATAAATGAGAAAAAGTCCTCTCGCTTTTTAAATCCATCTTTATTTGTCTAGAATTTGTGTAAAATCGATTATCAAACTCCCTTAAAATGTTTTGTGTACAATTACCTGAGATATGATTGTATTTTTTCACCAAGATGCGCATAGTTTTCTAAAATATTCAGGTTACGATTGAATGTATTTGCTCTCTCACTTAGTTATTTCATAGGCCTGGGTCTGTTATGCTTATTTTCCCCGGGCGATGTAAGTTCATATGTGAAATAAATACGGTTTAACCGTTATGAAGTTATGTACATTGGGCAGATGGCTGACGAGAAAATGCAGTCCTTTAAAAACTCATTTATAATTGTGCTTCCATGAATGTGCACTTGAATGAGTGAATGAATGAATGAATGAATGAATGAAAGAAAGAAAGGGTTAAATAAATTGGAATGGTTTATAGCATTAAAGGTATGCACATTTGATTTTCTTACGTTCCTGTATTGTAGGCGTTGTAATGATTCTATCGTGATGTTTGTTCTAAAGCCGAGGCTATTTTGTTTTCTTCATTAGTTCTGGATAAAACAAGATGCAATTGAACTTCGTTATATATATATGTATATATATTCAGTCAGTGTGAGTGAATGTATGCATCTTATTAGATGGTAGTGTATCCAGCATGTGATAGGCCCAAATAACTAGGGACACCGTAATAATTCCTGTTAAAGGCTACACATTGCGTGACCTCACGCTGAATATTCAGGGGCTGTTTTAGTGCACGTGACAACTGTTGAAGGCTACATCTGTTTCCCTCCGGCACGAAGTCGACCATTACTCCAATCTTAAGACCCCATCGTCAAATACGTCCTTAATCTATGAAAACAATGTTGGAATCGACCTATTTGTATAAAAAAATTACGTGATACTGTAAAATGAGTGACACGTATGAAAACAGGCCCGTCGAAACTAATGCTCTTAAAAAAACAACAATTGTCAAAAAAAGCATGGAACAATACGCACAGACTAATATACATAGGCTACATTAGAAAATGGGGTAGCCAAGAAAGTAGTTAATTTAATGTAAAGTTTAGATTAGGCACATTTTCGGCCACCTTATGTAATGTACAGTCTCCATTGTATGTATGTGTGCAGCTAAAATGGCCAGAGCACGGATTTGAAAGAAGCATGGCAGCCGTGGTAGCGCTATGAGCCACTGAGTATAGGGACGGCATGCTGCATTTGGTATTCTGAAAGCGTGTGTGGGGCTCATTGGTAATGCGTGGACCATACCACCGAGCGAGGTAGCCTGCAAGATCCAAATTCCGTTCGTTTTATATAACCTGTCATTTTATACAGCCATGCAGTAGGCTGTATACACGGACGTGGAGGAGACCAGATTCAGTCTACACGTAGAATTTCCATAATCACGGTATAATGCGCGTGTGAAGATGTGTGGTGGTTTTGGAATTTTGGCTATTATTGTGTAGCCCTACGTTATGAACTATTCAAAGTTGCATTAGTAATGCTTGAATCATTTAGTTTAGCAAAACACACATTTGAAAGTGGTCAACTATGAAACCTTCATTTAAAATGCTATATAAAATATAAAAATGTCGTATTATACATTTATGAAATGAATAATGGGAAAATATATGTCATACATTTTTTAATTTTTAGGGTATGGATTTTTGTTGTAACTCTTATGTGCTGAGATGAATGCTGTCTGGGGTTAGGCAGAGAGAGAGGCCAGTGTACGTATTTATTAATCCATACTTTATTATACTTTGCTTTCATTAGAGCACTTATCCATAAAAGGAAATGGTTATTTGTAAAACCTGATATAAACCAGTGACGACAAAAATAAATAAATGAAATTAACTAAAAGTAAAAATTAATGCAATTTATAGGTAAATTGCATTTGTGATAAATAATTTATTCAGGAAAGCATGATTTTTTTCATCAGCAAATTGATGAGCATATGTGAAAATGAATTCTCCGTAGAACTTTTGTAAGTGTGAAATGCTATGTAAAGTGTGGTTGAATGTGCTGTTGAGCTAGTGGTTCTAACACATTGATGCCCTAATTGCTTGATCAATCTGCCCCTATGTTTCTGGACTGCAAATGTGATCACTCTGTTCCTTAACAGAAATGGTAACCAATGTTCTTTACCAAAAATTTGCTCTATGGCCGTCTGGATCATTTTTGCACCTTGGCTGGGGGTGTACTATATATAACTGTAATAAAAAAACAAATTATGTGAATTATGATATTTGATAAAGCTGAGGGAATATGGTTTTATGGAAGTCTGCTTCTGATTCAGAGACTGTCTTTTACATTTCTTAATGTGTATATAAATTGACTTCAAATTATGTTGTGATTTATTTGCCACAGGTAATTTAATAAGTTTGGACATTTGTGTGTACTTTCACTATACGTGTGATTTATTTAATTTTAAATTGAATTACTGTAAAACGCCTAAGAAATAAGTACAGTAAATATTTATACAAACCTTTTAAATGGCTTCATGTCTTGTTTACTGTGGTGTTTGATGGAAAAACAGGATGTTACAGTCTACATTGAGAGTACTCCATTGACACCTACAGATAACATTTTGGAGATTTAAAAATGTTTATTTAGAAAATATATTATATGCTGTTGTATGCAAAGTTGGCTACTTATTTGTTATATGGATTTAATCTTTTATGGTTACTAAATATCAATTTTGGTTAAATTATTTCTTATATTTAGCCCCACCATATTTAGACTTGACAGAATGGAATCCAACTATTTACACCGTAGTTTCAGTGTAGTCATTATTAAATTATGACAGGTATAATGACAGGATAGCAATATTTTAAAAATTATTTAATGCGCTTACTGTAGAAAAAGCACGACAGTAATATTAACAACATTGAAATATTGTCTGTTTGCATTGAAAGTGACCACTCTGGGTTTTTTTTAAGTGTATGGGAAATGAATTAAAATGTCAGTTGTTTGAAAATAACAAGCAATGTAAACCAATATTTTAGTGTTGCAGGGCTTGTACAGGTCAGTAATGTGTCTCTGTGATGTGTGGAAATCATTTGCTGTGTTTCTACAGGGCTCCTGTTCATTTGGGATCAAACAGGATATTCACAGGCTCAATTTTAGAGTTAAAACATTAATATGCATAAAAAATATGAATATGGTAAGAAATTGATAGTGCTTCAAAGGCGAGATGCAATGGTGTAATTTCTGTGTTCGAGAATACTCTGCTACCCTTCAGCTTAACAATTGTGAATGTGTAGTATCAAGTCCAGACACATTTGACCAAATATAGTGTGAGATGACAAAAAGTATTGGGTTTATTAAAATGGCTAAATCACTTTGTGTGTTTATTGACTCAACCTCTCATTTTGATAGAAATTGGGCCATTGATATACTCATTTGAGTGATTTTGAACAGTGTCCATGTCTCTGAAAATACAATTAAAATTGTATTCACAGCATTTAAAGAATTCACTAATTGAATATACTATGGCTGGAGACCAAAACTTGGATTCAGACACTGAATAAAAAATAAAAAAGTGATTAAAGGATTAATTATTATATGCCTGTTATCTAATAGGTAAAAAACCCCAGAAATATGTTGTAATAGCCACAGACCTGCTACAGGTTTATGCTTCAGTAGATCCCACACCAATCAAAGATCATCAAGTGGCCAGCTCGCCAAGTATGGACTTAAAAATAATATGTGACTAAAATGTGTGTTACTGATGTGAGAAATGTATTTTGATGACTTAAAAACTGCTTGATAAAATGTTTAGGAAAACTCTGTTTTTAAGTTTACACCAAAGCAGAAATTAGTTCAATTCCACTTTTCCAAACCTATCCGAGGTGCTGTAAACTCTGCATGGCTGTAATGGCATGGGGCTAGGAGTCCATGTGGTCTGGCGACGCAGAGGGGCGGGGCAGTTTTACATAAAAAATTAGATGTGTGGATTTGGTGGATCTGTGTTGTCCTCAGTCGGTCCCTCTCTGTCATGCAGTTGTGTATGTAGTGTGCGTGTATGTAGGGCATTTAGTGTAATGGTTCGAACACTGGACCTAGGCACCAGCGGGCTTGAATTCCCCGTGGGACACTGTGGTCTTACTCTTGATGCTGTAGCTGTTAAAAAAAAGCTGCATAGATGGGCTCCAACTCATACTGGATGCAACATTGTAGCCACTCTGAATCACCCTGGCTGAGCAAAAAAAAAGAAGGAAATAAATGTAATGGGGAAATAGTGGAAGGAGCGTGTCAGTGTGTCCATGTTGGTGCTGTCTCCGGGGAAGGGGGTGGGGTCCGAGTTGTTTTGGGTGCTTGAAGTTCTGGCTCTCATGGTGCCGGCCTGTTTGTGTGAGTCTGGGTATGCACGGATTGCCAGATTTATCTCTTGACTGAAATGTTCACGTAAATATTTTTCGGTGAAGACCACCACGGGAGGGAGTGAAATGGCAGGTGGGTGTAGTATCTCCGTGGCCTGGAAAGGGCTGTAGACCACGTGTCGGTGTACACTGCTGTGTAGAATGTGAAAAAAAGCCAGAGTCTCACACAGCGTTTACTGTGTCATGTGGAGATTAGTTGATTTCCAGGAATTTGTGCTGTTTTACCAGAATGTGTGAATCATGTTTGAATTAAAGCTGATTATTGTTGTTATGCTATATGTATGACGTAAAAGATTTAAAATAAGAACATATAAAAGAAGAAAGGTAGTTTTGTTTTTTTGTTGGGGGGGGTGTGGTGGGTCTAGTAAGTTTAGTAAGTTGCTACATGTTATTCTGAAAGGCAGGATCTTGTTTAGGGAGAGAATTGTTCAGAGCTTGCTAGGACCTTACCACCTCTCAAAGGTGGTATTGCAGTGTTTGTTAAAATCGTGATGTTTGAAAATGCTATTTGAAATTCTTAATGTTTCAATTAAAAGTTAATGTTTCATGGTCAAACTAAAAACGAACAATGGCTTTTTCTGGTAGAATTTAACGGTGTACACTATATGATACTTTAATATGAGTGCCAGTTTACAGGTTTTGCTTGTTATCAATTGTATGTGAAATTGAATTCATGGACTATTTGAAAATGGATATAGTTTAAAGTATTTTATAGATGATTTCTAAAAGTGAAAGTTAATTTGCTGTGAAAGTTTATGGAAATAGTCATTTTTACATCTTTAAAATAACAGTTAGAATTCAAGTGGCATTAGACTTAATATAACTACCTCTTGAAGGTGTTTCTTATTTTTGATTTGTTACTTGTAATATCAACAGTAAATTACGTAAACTCAATTGTATTGAACCAAACCCTATGGAGTTGTTTGTATTGATTCATTCGTTTTAAATGTACTTTTTGTACTTCAACAAACCAAGGAAGGTACATTTAAAATGTTTTATTAGCATGATAAATAGTGGGAATTAATAATGCATTCTCTGCATATGAATGTTTTGTCTTCTTGTAACATTAATAATGTCAATTATGTTTGTAAATATTTGGTTGTTGATTTCTTCTCTTCAAAAAGCTTGGTTGTTGGTTTAATTAAATTTCTTATTTGTTACAACACTTGAATGAATGTATTTTTTTATTTGGAAGCTGCTAAAATATATTTCATAATTTAAAACCCTGGTATTATTGTAATCATCATTTTTAAGAAAGAGTGGTGGTCGTTTGCTTCTCTGTTCAGTTACTGTGTGCCACAAAACCTTTGCTGAACAATCATTGAAAGCAGAATAAACAGACAGTTTAATATATGGAATCAAAAGTTAATTATATGATTTTTTGCTAACTGATCTTGCAGCCAAATTCAAAGTATTAGGCTTTTCCCAGGTTGTTTTAAAGGTCAATATGCTGATGCTTGCAGTTGCTGTACATATCAATAATGTTGATGGTAGAAATAAATAATTAATAATTTTGGAGCTTTGAGGTAATACCTCTACTCCGTCTCTACAATACAACCCTCTTTGTATCTTTTGCTATTATTCAGAATTACATGTTTGAGTTAATTACGCAACAAAAGATAGTTGTACATTAATTGTTAGTATAGAATACAACATTCTTATTGTGACATTTCATTATACAAATGTTTATATGTTGTTTTTAATATAATGATTTCACCTGAGGCACAGTATGTGGGATGGCATGGTGAAGCAGTGAGTCATTGTTTCTTTTTTTTTTTTTAGAATATCAATTTATTGACATGTAAAACAGCAAATATCAACATATTAATGTTGCAAAAAAGTATCCTGGTAGAACTCCTACTGTGAGATCAGGTTGGAATTTAAGATTAACTCATTTTAACGAACTATTCATATATATTTTTTAAAACAGACTAATCTCTGTAAACTGTAATGTAAAATTTGTTTCGTTTTTCTGCTATTGTTCTCAGGTATCGGAAAACTTTTTTGCTTGTTTTTAGATCAGTGCTGAAATACTTTCCATGAATGTCTGTCTACAATATTGCAATGCTTCAGAATCTCAAGAGCTCTCACCGTTGGATAAATATGTGCTTTAGCTGAAGCTGATGAGCAGTGAGTTATCCGTTTCTATTAGGAGCCATCCTTTTCAGCAACTGGGTATGAATGATGAGAAACAAACAAAAGAAGAAGATAATTACGTTTGCTTTTTATTCCAGTAAACGTTTGTATTTGGAGTTGATCATCCATCAGAACCCTGCCTAGTCTTGTAGTCTTGTGCAAGAGATTTATCTTGTTATGTGCATTTAGGTAATTCCTATTTAAATGCATTTGCTTGAAACGTTTAGTGACTCCAGTAGTTGCCTATACATGTTCTATGACTGATCTAACAATATCACTTCCGTTACCACCGTGGGCTTGGAAAAATGGTACATGTGATAATGCCAACTTGACGTTTTAAATTGTAGCTTTTGACTAATTTGGTAAATGGGTTTAACGACTGCATTAACTTGTTTCCATTGGTCGCAGTTGCTCAGAGACTGTGTGTACTGTAGGAAGGCAGAGTTTGAGTTGTTTCTATTTGTAAAATGTTAGCATTTTCTGCATATGAGCTCTGCATATTATCATCAGACAGCACAGACAGTTCGCAAATAGCATCGCAGTGGTTTGAGATTAGCCACCACTGGACAATTTTTTGTTGTTGTAAATGTCTGTCTCTGACCGATCTCTGTAATCTTTATCTCTGAATGCATCCATCTTTTGTCCTCCTCCTCATGTTTTCTTTTAGTCTGAAACCTTTCACCACATGGATATGAAAAGCTTTATTAAAGAAACCAAAAGCGAAAGTCTTAAAACAATTAATTAAAGGTAAAACACAATTTCTCATGCTCTTTAGATTTGTCAGATTTATCGATATTAGTGAGATGGTTCATTTTCACAGCACTTAAAACGTTTTTTCAGCCTAGAAGGTATCTTAAGTTGTATTTATGCATACCAAAATCAAGACCAGTCAAAGTCCAGGGGGTGCGGCTTCTTCAGGGTATCCCTCATTTGTGCCATTTCTCCATCTAGTGGCAAAACAAAGGTACTATTTTTACCTCGGAGGGGGCGGAGGGAGGAAGATGGGGCCTCTGGGCTGATTTCCGGGAAGTTCTTCTGTGAGTTTTGAGTCCCTCCTTCTTCAGTGGGTCAGGTGCTGACCAGGTGAGGCGATGGGAACTTAGCGTCTCTGAAAGACCCCGCCTGAAGGAAGCCCTGAAGGAAGCCCTGAAGGAACGCGAGTTTGAGTGGGTTGTCAGCAGGGTCCCAGGGTCCCAGCAGGCAGGGCACTGGTGTTTGGGGACTGTCGTGAAATAAATGGTGTGTGACGTTAAGCGTGTTCCCTATAAGCGCTTTCTTTACGAGGAACAACCGTGTAGAGCATTGGACAGTATTTGATCAAGCATGGGATGGAAAGACCGTTTTCTCTCTGTAGAAGATATTATAAACGGCTATAATAACAAAACGGTCAACCTTGACACAAGGCTAGAATGCCACACTTTGCATTTGAAGTGGGAACGAGCCTTGAAAAAAATGATTTGAGAACCGAAAGAGTCAAAGCAAACGGAGGGGAAAAACAATTACAGTGGGTTCCAAAAGTCTGAGTTCATTACCAAGATCTGTTTGTTTTCATCATTCATCAAAAACAAATACAACATTTTTACTCAGGAGAACAATTTGACCTCTAACGACTTTACTAACCTCTGCTGACGTAATTACTAACAGCTGCAAAAACTTTTGCAAAGGAGGTGTCCTTTTTCAAGATTAAAGCATTTGCAGTGGCAACGAGAACACATAGAGGACCGTATTAATTACGTAAATATCTGGTATTAATTGTTACAAGACCAAAACAACTCACACTGTATTTTAGGAGTGTCCATGTATTAAAACTTAAATGAAAAATAAGGTGTCACAACATTTTGAGGAAATGAAAGGCAATGGTGTGCAAACTAAATATTCATAGATATTTCAATTTCATGCCATCCTTTCTCAAACAAACTTTTTTAAAATTTGTATCAGTGTTTTATGACATTCTTTAATAGCAAATACCACATGAGTCAAAATGTTGTTAGTGTTCGATGAACAATGAAAACAAACGGATCTTGGTAGTGGACTCAGACTTTTGGACCCCACTGTACATGTATTATTTTTTAAATGAAAACGAAAGAAAATCTTTCACAGCAGGACATGGTGCTGAGTGATCAGTCAGAATGTGAAGTATTTGGCAGCTCTCGGGAGCATCCAGCTAATAGCGGTAAAATGATGCGCACCACGGACCAGAATCAAATCATAACTGTGCTGTCTTTAACCGGGAGTCCCCTAGGGCAACCCTTAATAGGCTTACAGCTGCTATTGGGCATTCCAAATTGGCAAGCTTAATTGAAAGAGAGTAATCCCTCTTGCCCAGGTGTATTTAAGCTTCTCTGAAAAAGCCATCGTCCAAAAAGAATCCATCCAAACTCTCTGTAAAATGGAGAAAAACCCCCCCTAAAACTCATTCATTGACACCAGGGCTGAACACACCAGCTCTGTGTTCAGTATCAGTCTGGGACTATAATGAAAAATGAGTATGTGTTGTAATAACTGTTAAGATATAGTTCCCCCCTCTGTGAGAAGGGATAAGGAAGATGTGAGTGTGCGTGGTGAAAGGAGATAGCTGCCACCTGATCCACCCTGAGCACATTAGCGCACCGGCTCGTGTCCTGTTCCACCGGAGCGTTCCCTAACGGGTCTCTCCTGGCTCGGGACACACTTCCTCTGCCTGCTGCACTCTTAACAGCTCCCCCCTCCATCACAGACGCAAGCCCTGGGAGGAGGGCCAGCTAACGTGAGGACGGGGTACAGGGTACACCGACGGGTTCTGCTTCTACGGCTGACCCTGATGCCGCTCACTGGGCATGTTCGGGTGTCGGCTGAGCGTAACGCGTCGGTTCAGGTCATTCAAGATGGCAGTCTGTGTGTTCGTTGGATTGTTTTGTTGGTACGCTTGACTCCAAATCCATTCCAGCATCGTTTCGGGGTCGGCTGGCCTCCATTTTGCCCCCAGCATTCTGGCTGTGAATAAAGCGTGACGCCGAGTAGTGTGTTTTTTTTTGCTTTGTGTGCGTGCAAGTTTTCAGTTTGTGTGGAAGCTAACTTTAGAATGAAATGAAGGAAACACAGGACTCTTAAGTGATTAGCCATATCAGTCATTATAACCTCTTCCTTTTCCCAAGGAAAATAAGACCTTTGGCTCACCGTTTTTACTTTTTTGTAGTGTTCCTTACTGTAAAAAAGACTGCTTTTTTAATGGAAGGGATGTGTGAATGAACACATTCTGATTTATAAGCACACACCACAATAAACACGCCTGCTTCCACGTGGCGATGTAAATATTAGAAAGTGTGCTGAGAGAGACCAGTGCTACATTGAACCTGGAACTGTATTGCACGTGCACTTGCACTTGCACTTGCATTAGAACGGAACCCAACTATTGTATGTATCGGTTGCTTTTATGAGATGCTCTATGGAGCATGTCAGCAGTGAATTTGTGTTTCCGTTAGCATTAAGATGGATATCAAAAGTATTTAATGATTTTAAAACGACTTTTGTGAAGTAAGGGCATATAAAAAGAAATTGTATGAAAAAAATGTTGGCCACTTCTTGTAAAATCCATTAAGAATTTAAGTTGAATTGGACAGTGTAAGTGTTGCTCATCAGCAAGACGATGTCCCGTGTAATGGACCCAAATAAAATGTTACAAATTGTTTCTAGAAAAATGGAGTAATATAAAAAAATAAAAAAAACGTAAAACAATTACACAACCGCGCGCGCAGAAAGCTGCGGCTCTGTCTAGGCAGAAGGAAGTGGGGATTATCGGCTAAGTTCCTGGAGTGGGTAACGAGGCAGCCAGACTGAGCCTTGTGTTTGTTTGAGTCTTTATTGATGGCCAGGGAACAAATTGACATATGCCGGAGATGTGTGAACAGTCATTAGCCGTCCACTATGAAAGTGTACAGTTTGAAAAGAGTAGAGTTACACAGAAAAACAGATGTTGGCATTCATTTTGCCACAGCTGTATGCACTGACCTGCGAAACGTTGTATGGCATGTTTATAATGCACCACGGCTTCACTTCAGACCTAAATACTCTTCCCTGTTTTCCACTAGTTATCCAGTCTTATAAACGGGGTTGGGGGGGGTGATTATATCACAGAGAATTTGAGTTATTTGTTTTGTCTGCTTCTTGGAGCTGTGCGATTCATTTTATTGTCAAGGACACTCCTCTGGATCTTAGACAGTTCCCAGACATTGGCTGGACCGAGCGCTCGCTGCCGGGACCAGATCCTTAATGTCAGAAACCTGTTTACTCTCTGAGGTCCCGCGCATGGATCCACTGTCAGAGAAGGCAGGCCTGTGTTATAAAATTCAGCCCGCACACCTGTGGGACGGCGTTGCTTCCGCGACCTGATTGGATGGCTGGAAATCTGCTTCGGGACAAGTGAGGAAACTGGTTGAGAAAGGCTCCGGGGCTTGGAGGGAGTGGGGCTACAGCAGCTCGAAAGGCAAGAGTAAGGAATACATATAGGCCAGTACAGGACTCGCAGTCTAATAAAGAGGTTCAAGTGTCAGACTCAGCAAATGGGGTGCTTTTCTTTCCACATGGTGTCAAACCTGTTGTTCCTGAATACGATACCAGTATACCAAATGGCATTTTATGTTACCGAGATGCTCTGTGACATGTGAGTTTCAACTTAAACTTGTACTGCTAATGAATGAGTGTAATAGTCACAGTGTAACAGCTGCCACAAAACCTCTGGTAAGCAGGGAGCACGGAATAGATGAACCCTTCAAACCATGGACATGGCCCTGCTGTACCGTTTAGCGAGGTACTTGGCCTAAATTGCCTCGGTAAATATCCACCTACGCGAATGGATATTAGGGGCAAAAAGGTGAGCCTTGCAAATCCCCAGGATAAGGGCATCTGTTAAGAAAATTAAAAGTATAATTATGTTGTAGTGAATTATGTGCTGCAACGAGAGGCCGATCAAGTTGAGGTGCTGCCAAGAAATAAAATATCTAAAACTGTTACGTGCAAAAAGGTAAAGGCCAAATTGTTTATTAATTACATACTGGACACACAAAAGTAGTTTTTCAATCTCGGACAGAGATTCCCCTAGCAACTGAAACACTCCCTTATTGTGCGATGCTGTGGCCAATTGTGCGCTGCCCTGCGGGGCCGCCAGCCACAGTGGGCACCAGCACGGCCAGAATTCGGTTCCACGGTGGGACATGTGACTGCGCTGACAAAGAGCGCTTCGGTTGGAAGAAACCCCACCGAGTCCATCAGTAGTCACTTCGGATCAGAGAAGTTGCGGGAAGGAAGGGAATAAGCTGCTACTGGGTGTTGGGGTGGGGCCACAATGTCGTGGAGCTGAGGAAGGTCACGCTTGCCAGTGTTCTCACTCGTCGTGACGGTTTGTTGCGCTCGAACGGCATCTGGATTAAGTCAGCTGTTACCTGACACACGTTGTCGGGAGATTTTCAAAAGGCTATCTTGTTGGTTTTTGTTTGCTTGAGTGGGTATAATGTGCGAGACAAAGTCTGGTGTGCTGCTTGTGATCGTGTACATCAGGCCGTAATGAATTTGGTGCACCTGAGTCCCATTGCAAACATGTTCACCCCTGTTTCCAATTTAGGCTTATTCCTTTGTGATTTGTAGCCATTTATTTGAATCTATTTTGCATATGTCAGTCAGCTGCTGCATTTTTCTGTTTTTCTTCTCAATGCTTTTGGTTTTACTACTTTTAGTCCTTCGGACGAGATGCATCACATTTTCTGGACTGCTGTTTTATTGGCGTTACTGTTACGATTGAGAACTTGTCGAGTTTTTATGGTTTTATGGCCATATTAATAATCTCTTGGATATGTTACTTTCGATTTTGTGCTCACAGTACGTTACGTCCCCATAGCATTTAAAAGGGTCTCGCTGGCTGCCTTAATGTAAATGACATCAAGAGAAACTGACAGAAAAGAGCACAGTATCTGCTTCACATGTTTGTTTGGTCAATTGAAAGGCAGGAGTGAGTGTGGGTGTGTGCCCTGTTTTTGCGTGAGCACTGGGCCATTATTTTGTAAGGGTCTGATGGCTCCCAGTGCTGTGGTCCCCCACACACACACACACACAAGGAAGCGTTGACTGCACCCGCTGCTGGCCCAAACATCATCTCTTCCCATCTGTTGGTGGATCGTGTGTTTGCCCCTCCCCACCGCTTTCTCATTTGGGTTGGTAATGATGGCTACGAGCCCAGGGGAACGTTGGGGGTGTCAGAGAGATGTGGTCAAGGCCACCCTCCCTTCCCACACACACACACACACACAACACACACACCATCTCTCCCTCCCCTTTATTCTGTCGTTATGGGATTCTGTACAGCTGCTCCCATGGAAATGTGACAGAGATTAAGGCTAATGTACACTACCGGTCAAAAGTTTTAGAACACCCCTATTTTCCAGTTTTTACTGAAATGTACTTTATTTACTGTTGACTCTCAGAAACTTGTCTTCTGATTTTGTTGTGGCTTTGGGTCTCCAGAATTTCCTCCAGTTTCCAAGTGCCTTTTGATGATGTAGGAAACTACTCACTGCCAAAACATTTACATAATTTTTCAGTTTTTGGTCACCTAAACTTTTTTTTAAAAACCTCTGGCAGTTTACCGCTTACCTTTGTACCATTTCAGGTTATTCACTGGACTTGAACTGCTTACATTTCAGTAAAAACTGGAAAATGGGGGTGTTCTAAAACTTTTGACCAGTGTATTTACACCAGTCATGCAGTTGTCATGCATGGCTTCCAGTCTTTATTATAAATGTTGTCCCGTCCCTCTGTGTGTTTGAACCCTTGTGCTCTGTTGACGTTGTTGGTTCTGTGGGGAGCCGGTCAAAGTGACAAGGCGATGGGTTGGTGGCTCCAGGTGGGGAGAGAGAGGTTTTAAGCCTTCTCGCCCCACTTCCGGACAGGTGCGCTCTGCGGTCCGGGGGCAGGTATGCTCACTGACGCGGTGGTTCCTCTTTCACGGAGACTGCTGCTGATTATATCTGGATACGAAAATAAAAATGGAAAATGTCAAGAGTATCTCCCACTCGCGTTCTCTCCCCGTGTCCAGGTAGAGCCACAGCGGCTCAAGCCGGGGACGACACCGGTTGTCATGGTAACCCGGATGGCGCTCTTCATCCAGTTGCAAAGACTTAATTTTTTCTCATGTGTGCTCCGCTGTGCACGTACATTCTTAATTGGTCTGCATTTTTGCTTTGGTTCTCGATAAAGTGAAATTAATTAACTGGACGTTCAGATCCACCACAGACTTTCCCAGGCGCATGATGTTCGCTCATCTGCCGCATTCGTCAGACAACAACACTGTGCGTCCAATTGTACAGCATTGTACATTGTGTACTTGCAATGTACAAACTTGTAATGCTTCGTTGAATATGTTAAACATCTTTTTTTCGTTTTTTCAGTCATTTTCAGTAAAATTGTCACAGGCGGTTGACGGTCTCTTGCTCTATGCCCGGCTCCATGGCTCTAGGTCCTCACGCAAGTTCTTAGCTGTGCCCCCTCCCCCATATAAATATACAGTATATTCAATACCATGGACCTGGCATCAGTGCCTCCCCCCCATTAAAACATCCCTGGAACTGGGCCTGGCTTGCTCCCCTGAAACCCCTGAAGATGTGACCCGACGGAGCATGTATCTGTCAGCGCGATTCCTACTTCTTTAAGGCACCCAGAGCGTATTTATATGAACAGGGAGGCAGAGAAAAACCTCCTGCGTAGACGGAGACAGGACACCGACAGGAAGAGATTGTACGTGGTAAAGGAAGTGTTAGTGTTTGTGCTTGGTGCTTGATCAGCTCTGAATGAACCAGAGAGCCAGCAGCCCTGGCAGACGCCCGATGCGTCAGAGATGGAAAGATCTCGCGCACTTGGCGGCCGGGAGCCTGGAGCGTCTTTATTAACGAAGATGAAACGCATCCCAAGGGGGTTGTTCTTTTTTTCCGTTTAAACTTTGAATTAAAGTGAGTTTGAAGTAGTATTAGTGTTTTGGGTTTTTTTAACAGCAGGAGTTTTGCTGGTTTGAAAAGTGTCTGGAGAGAAATAATTGGAAGTAACACTTCATAAATGTCTTTCTAGAATTTAAAGAGAAAAGTGGATTTTGATTGGACTAAGTGTCATACTCCCTCTTTGGTTTCTGTAATCCTGTCTTTTCTCTACAAAAGGTTGCAACCCTGTGAATAATAACATTTAATGAACAGTAGCTAGTTAAACGTATCACATTTTTTATATAGTACATCTGCCTTCAGAATTCAGAACCGTGGATCTCACAGACATGAGTAGAGCCTCCAATTAAACCATTCTTTCTTTTTTTAATGCTTGTGTACGTTGGAGGCTTCTGTACTTGATTTTCAGTTATTAAAAAGAGTAATTTAATTCGTCCTTTAGATTCGCAGGCTACTCTGTAGATGTCATGTATGAAATCTGACATTAATGGAAACATAGGAATGATGAGCTGTAAATCCTCAATGAGCCATAAATCCTAAATCCTCTAAGTCCGCTTTGTACCTTGCATACTGTACAATGTGGGTGTGGGGAGGGGGGTGGGGTCACACCTGTGTGTTTATTTGCATTTACTGCGTGTTGACCTGAACAGTATGACTTTGGTGCTGTGTGGGTGAAGGTTCGAGTTGCCCTTGTCCACGGTCCTCCAGCCTTCCCCCAGCGCTTTCTCCTGCCCTGCGATTGTTCATTCAGAGCGAGATCTCTCCTCTCGCCTGTGACACTGTCCCTTTTGTCACTGGAAGGCTGCCTGGGACACCTCCCTACTTGCCTTCATTGTGCATAAGTCAATGAGTACATTCAATGAATATCATACTGATAAATATTTAGCCTCTCCGACACAATGTCCTGCAGGGCTGGCACAGTGAATGGATCCCTTGAAAATGCTGGAGGGAAACAGCCAGCAGCAAACGGAGGGGTAGAAACGTTGCTTGCTATTTAGTATTGGAAAATAAACATCAGCGTTATGTGATGCTTTAAATAAAAAATGTATATATTTTACAAAATGACGAGATGTTTTATTTGTACGTCTGTGAACTACTAGTGATATATTGTATTTACATATTCACAGTAGGCTCCATTTTTATTCATACCCTTGATAAAGATGAACAAAAGACATCGTATAATATATATATACATATAATATGAGGTGTATTTTATGCTCAAAAACCTCCAAACCTACATTACTAATACAATTGTACATACAATACTACTACAATCATACAATACAGAAAAACATTTTGTTTTATTAATATTTTGAAAACATGGATCACAATTATTCATACCCCTAACTATTCGTTTAAATGTAATCGAACAAAAACAAATCTTCATAAATATACAACTTATTTGAGGTTCATTGGAAGGTTATGGAACTATGCAGTGGCCTACCATGGTTTCCTGTTTCCCTAGGGTATAAAAAGGAGAGAACACACATTTGAAATACTGTGGTCAGCCATCATCATGGTGAAAGGCAAAGAACTCCCGGAAAGCATCAGACAAAATTGGCCTCAGATCAGGAGATGGCTACAAAAACTAACAAAAAAGTTAAAAGATACTGCTTTCCACTGTCAATTATTAGGAAGTTTAAGGCCACTGGAACAGTCGCTCACTTGCCAGGTAGAGGACGCAAGTCTATCTTGCTCCCACGTGTAGTGAGATGGATGGTTCGAGAGGCAAAAAGAGTTCAAGAGCCACAGTTCAAGATCTCCAAAACAACCTGGCATCTTGGGGTTACAAGGTGTCTAAAGCTACCATTCGACGATGACAATGATCTTATGGCAGAGTTGCAAGAAGGAAGCCTCCTTTGAAGACAATTCACCGAAAAAGGCATCTTGAATTAGTCAAACTACATCTGAACTACAATTGGAACCGTGTCTTGTGGCCGAATTAAAGCTTTTTGGGCATGCACATCAGCGTTATGTTTGGTGTCCAAAGAATACAAGTAATGTTGAAAAGAACCTCATGCCTACGGTGAAACATGGTGGTGGATCTTTAATGCTTTGGGATTGTTTCGCATCCAGAGGCCCTGGGGCCCTTATTAAAATAGATGGAACCATGAACTCCAGCATGTACCAAGACATTTTGTCCAAAACCCTTGTTCTCTCTGCCAAGAAGTTACACCTTGCCCGCAGATGGACCTTCCAACAAGACAACGATCCCAAATATACGTCCAAAGAAACTAAGAAATGGTTGACAGAGCACAAGATCAATGTCCTGACGTGGCCATCTGTCTCCAGACCTGACTCCAATTGAACATTTGTGGTTTGAACTCAAAAAAACTGTCCACAAACATCAACCCAAGAATCTGAAGGAACTAGAACAATTCTGCATGGTGGAATGGTTGAGGATCCCCCCCAAGAAGTTTCATAACCTCGTACGACACTACAGAAGGCGACTACTTGCTGTTATAATGGCTAAGGGAGGAACCACAAAGTACTGATAACAGGGGTGTGAATATTTGAGATTCTTGATTTTTGTATAATTTGTGAACTGTGAGCATAAAGTAAAGCTCATTACTTGTATAGTTTATTTTATATGATCTCTTTTGTTCATCTTTATCAAGGTTGTGAATAAAAACTCACTACTGTACTCACTACTGAGTCTACTGTATGCGCATACATAATTTATTTGTAGATACAACATATAGCTTTACATATGCAAAACTCGTATATTTAATATATGTATCTATTTGGTATGTCATGACATCACTTCCTGTGTGTCATTTGCCCTGTTGCAGGTATCAGAGGTGTATTTACAGGTATATGCTTTTCAGTATGTCGGTACCAGCAGGAGCACATCGAATTGTCTTGCATTTTTGCATTTTACAGCTGGCTTGACAGAAATTTAACAAGACAGACAGATCTTTCACAAAAGGTGGTTTATCATTGTGATCTATCCTTTGTCTTACATCTCACTGCTCAGCATTGCTTCTGCACTGTCAGCAGAAAGTAAGCGTATTAAATGAATTTCTACATCTCCTTAGGTTTGTATTGTAAACTGTGTGCTGTTTTGTTAACACACACTGTGAACTGAGTGTTGCTTATTTGTACTTGGTAGAGAAGAACATACAATCAGTATGCTCATGGGCAGTACTCCTGCTCACTTAAAAGAATGCACACAAGGAAATGAAAACCTAGACACTGGGAAGAATCCACTCCAGAGCAGCTAATCCTCAAGAATAGCCTGGCCGTTTGATGCATCTCTTTACCACATAAAGAAAGGCTTCTGCTTGTGGCGGTGACAACTGGCAAAACACAAATTAAAGTTGTCATTCTAAATGGTCTCATGCAAGCCCTAATCTAATTCGGAAGTGAGGGAGCAAGCGAGGGAGGGAGGCAAAACGTGTTCCCCCTGTGAAAGTCAGGCAGCTGTCAGCACATCTTCACTCCGGCCAATGCCTGCACTCACACCGAGAGAGACTTACGGCACTGTGTCTCTCTATGCCTCAGTCCTGAACCACGCCACTTTGAGAAAGAGGGGACCCAAACCGGACGGCCCTGGTGTGCACAGCCTTTAGGACTGCGGACAGTAGACTGTTCACAGAGCTACGGCCTTGGTGTGGAAATGCCGGTGGAACTCAGACAGGATAGGCAGACAGCTGCGTGGACAGAGACTCTCGGCTTTGCCTGTTTCCTGTGGAAGCCGCGTGACCGCCAGTCGTCTTTGTTGATCGATTTTTGCATTTACGTGCATAAACAAATGTGTTTATTCACATCCCCATTAGCCGTCATGTAAGTGACCGTTGTTCTCCCTGGGGCTCATGGCATAAGCGGTTAAAAGAAAAGAAGAAAGAAGAAAGAAGAAAGAAGAAAGGGTACAAAGCACACGTTAATGCAATGTGAAGGAGAGCAGCACTTGGTTATTTAAAGGCTTGCACATGCTGAACAGCCAGGGCCCACCACAGCTCATGTGCATTCTGACCAGAAACTGATTTGTTGTTGAAGGTAACTATTGCTTATTGGTTTTTATTTCTCCACATAGCTGGTAAAGTTAACCAGAGAACTTGCTGCATATCAGCTGTTGTTGCTAGGTTACCAAGTTGTGGTGTGCAGTGTTTGTATTCTGTACAGGACAGAAACACCAGCGTTTGGGGTGGGAGGGTCTTTGCCATGGCCCCAGCAGGCCATCCGTCCCCGTTTCCATAGGTCTCACAGATACTTGTTCTTATCGCTTGATCCTGGGCACGTGTCAGTCTTACACTTGAGTTTACGAATATTTTGAATAACTGGATGGTATTTTGTAGTGGAGCCTTGAGACTCTGGGATTCTTTCAATACCAGATTTGACGCAGTGATCGATTCACTCTAGAAGTTATGAGAAGGACGAGCCGTGTTCGTCATTATGGTTTCTATGCTCAACAGACGGCTAAAACAATATGAAGTGTTAAAAAAAACCTGCTGACGTGGCTCCCTCAGTGCAACTAACATGAAGGTCGACAAACAGGATGGAGATATATTGAGGAAAGGAACAGATTCCTTCTGTTAATATTGTTACTCTTACTGCTGAGGACAAAGCTTGTTCCATCCCCTCCTTGTTTTTTTTCATTTCCATTGATGTTAGCTCTCCTCGGAGTTGACCAAAATTACACTGCTGTAGTAAACAAAGCATGCTGTTGCTAGGATACCTGCCACCGGGTCTCTGCGATTGGTGCCCAGAACAGTTCCATCAGGCCGAGGTTACTGTCCTGGAATGTGCCGGATGTGGCCGCCAAGATGCGAATCTGCCCATCAGCGACGGTCCCGGGGCTCCGGGAAAAAAAAATCCAAACATTCAGTCGCACCTTCTTGCCGTGCCCCGCTCTTTACCGCACCGACCTCGTCCCCTCTTCCCTCTGCAGTGCGCCGGGGCAGATCAAAGGCCGACGTCTTGCCCTGCAGGCAGACTGCCGCTTCCCTCCAAACACGTTCTCGTCCCGAGCGGGCGGAGGGAAATGTGGGGGTAAAATGGTGGACGGGGGGCGTACGGGATGAACGACGGACGTGCAGAGCGAATGTGACACTGCTGGGCCACTGCGTGTCCTCCTCCTGGGTTGAGGTGTGGTGCTCCTGTGGTGCGTGACGGCGCTAGCTCTCCTGGTAGCATCCTGACAAGTCGTCACAGAGGGGTGGCTAACGCGGTGTGGAGAGAGAATGTGAAGAGACCGCTTAGAGCGCAGAACAGACTCTGGGACGTGCGCGCTGATGACGGGCGCGATCACCAGCACAGTCTCCGGGTGTGTGTGTGTGTGTGTGTGTGTGTGTGTGTGTGGGGGGGGTAGCATGTCCTTGGCTAGCAGTGGAGAGGGACGCTTTGCTTCATCCAGATGTCAGTGCATTGGGGATGTGCTGGAGGGACATGGGTAGGGTAGGGTACGGGGCGCGATTAGGCAAGGGGCAGCGCAGCCGGTTACACTGTGGCGCCTATCCCCCCCCGCCCGTGTAGCTGTCAGACGCGTGCAGGGCCGGGCTGAAGGGGAAGCCCGTCTGCGTTTTGTGGGAGTGGAGCTGAAATGCCAGGACATTGCCAAGTGCTGCGAATGCCAGGCAGCTGTGCCAACTGAGCCTCAAAATGTGCTGTTATGTTTTTTTTTTCTCTTCTCGCTAAGTCTCTCTGTTCGTCCCCCCCATTTCTCTCTCTCTCTCTCTCTCTATCTATGTTTGGCAACTCCCACTAATGTCTAAACCTACACCATACAGGATAATGCTTGTACATATTTTTAGCAATCTTCATTCGATTAGTGCAGTAATTTCTCTCCCAATCCCTTGGCAGCGGATCATGTTGAATTTGTTGCCAGTGGTGTCACTCCCTGTGTTAGAGAAAACGATTTGCTGCCGACGTTCTGGGTGTGTAGTTAGTAGCGGAAGGCTCCAGCGATCAGCCTGTGACACTGGTTCAAAATCAGTGTTTTCACATTCCTTCACGGACTATTCAGCACTGGTCTTCATGCCATAGTGTGTGGCGAATGTGTTTAGCTCAACGGAAGGGTCCCAAGGTTAAAAAATAAGCGCAGTATTTCCACAACCGTGTGTGTGCGATCGCGCTCATTCATGTAACAGCAGTCCATTTACAATACGCCCCTGACGTTTATTATGTTTTTTTGGTGTCCTTGCCATCCCTACAGTCAATGCAGCCTTTGTTTTTTGACTGTCAGGAGGACACGTAGTCATTCAATGGCTTGGTTTTCCTTTCTCTCAGGTAGTTAAATGAACAATTTACGCAATTTGATTGGCCAGAGTCATCGATTTGAGTCTTCGAGTCATCAGTTGAGTGGCCAGAGTGATTGGTCAGTGTCTTCACACCTGATTCCCAGACGAAGGAAGGGTGGAAAAACAGCAGTGCTCTTTGAGGAACATTGGCCCTAGAGGCTTAAACAGGCCAAAATAATTATGGGATGCAGTGGCTGTCATGTGAGCCATGCATGCATGTCATCGCCCGACGGATTTATAGGGCACACTTGGTGACGCCGCAGAGACGACTTGCGTAAATGAATACGTTTGAGTCGGTAAGTTTTTAACCATTGAGTCACAGGATACGGTTTGAACCCGGGAGATTCCGCGTCGAAGAAAACCGGAATCATGTGCTGTCAGCACTCTCCTTTATTAGAGTGCGAAGAGGCCACGGGCAGAAATCCCGACGCTTGGTTATTGTTGCCGTTGTCATGGTTACTGCCATTTAAGTAGATGACAGTAGTAGCGTTTGAATCACTTGAAGACCGTGGATGCGTCAAGCGGTGTAGAACAGGGTTTGTATTTTTAAACGTTTTTGGGGCTCCCTCACACAGCCAGACCTTCCAGGGAGGGGGCGTGCCGAGAGCGCCAAAGGAGGGGCGGGGGTGAATGCTTGTGGGCCAGTTTGTGTTGTCGGTCTGATCCGAGACGAAGGGTTGGAGCCGCTGCTGAATACGATGACTGCCTTGGTCCTGAGTGCCCATGCGCTGTACAGGGCTGCAACAGGGACACAATTTCATCATGTATGCTTGAAAGACATACAATATTAGTTTAATGAAATACAGATTTATTTCCTCTCTTTTTAGGTTGTAATGTGCAGTCCCACTGCTGCCTATGTCAGGGAGCCACAGACCTGCCCGATTGGGGTAGATTGCGACCCACTTGAGAGCTGGTTGTAGCTCGTGCCCACATTTTAAGTTTTCTATTGCAATGCCAGTAAGCATCTGCGACACTCTGGTGGTACTTGGCTGTTGAAAAGTAGTTCTGGTTCTTTGTACCACTGTACCTCCTTCTTTCATGTACCATCATGCGGGCGGCATAGGCTTACGGCACACAGCTTTTGAAAAACGTCTCTGTCCCTCAACAAGTCAACTGCTATAATTTGTGTGTTTGCCTGCAGCACGGGCACGAGATTAATGAGAGAGACGGCTGTCATGTTTCTGCCTGCACACGTTGTGGAAAAGGTAGATTAGCAGTTGTTAGATGGTAACCTCCCCCCCCAATAAAAAACGAAATAAAGTAAAAGTAAAATTGATATATGCACATTCATAAATAAATATAAAATCGTAGTTGTAGAGAGGAGATCTGGCCAAAAAGTGATTTTGTTCAGAGAGCTGTCCAGGTGTCGTGTGACATCCTCATGAATAACCCGCAGCCAGTTGTTCATTTCCAATTGCCTGCCCGTGTTTTGTATGTTTGTGCATTTTGTTAATTCATGTAGATGATTATGAAAAAGTATTTACAAAGGATTGTATTATTTACATTCCGGAAAGGAACAGAATGTACGTCAGAGCTTTAGACAATGCTGTCTGTAAGGTTAATTATGCCTTCTGAGACCTCTGTGCCATGCACAATGGCGGGGCATCTCAAAGGGCAACTGTGGCAGTCTCAGACTCATGAAAGGCTGCTTGTGTGTATCTGTTAATGTGCATGCAAGTGCAAATGTGTGTGTGTGTGTGTGTGTGTGAGAGTGTGTGAGTGTTTATAAGCATGTGAGAGTGTAAAAGTGTGTGTGTATCTGTAAGTGTCTGTTGGTCTCTCTATTGTGTGTGTGTGTGTGTGTGTGTGTGAATAGTGTCACACAGTACGTGCCCTTCAGTTTGCTGGGCATCCCTATGTTTGCCCATTGGAGTAGTTGATGGGGAGGAGGATACCCTGGGTTGAGCAGTGAGATACTGAAACACAGCTTCTTCCGATACAGAAACACATGCACATCTGCACCAGCAGAGCAGCCTCATGGCCAGTATTCAACATGGAGGGAGAAAACAGGGATAGACGAGCCTGCTGTGGCCAAAGAGAGAGTGCTGTGTGTGTGTATCTGCCTAAAAATATACAGAATGCAAAAGGGAACTGAGGAGTGAGCACTTAGTGAAAATTCAGCACTTTGTATTTTTAAACCTGCGCTTTAGTTAAAGCAGAGAATTGAAATTCAATATCTTTATTTGATATCTTTAGTAATGATCAAAGGAATCGTTACCATGCACACACCCGCAAATTGATACCCCCGCAATACATTTTTCAACATGTGATCAGAGAGACATCTTTGAAAAAAAAAAAAAAAGCTTTTTTGTATTTACATTTTTTAATGAATGTTTGCACATCACAGTACATATCATAAAACATATGTACGTCTGTAAAGCTACTATTACGTTATCATTTTCTAGTTTCAATGTTATTTATGAATAATTTTGCAAAAGTGATTCATATATAGTGGGTATATATATATTATTACATTTAAAAATGTTTAGTCATACATGTGCCTTTAACATATAGACAGCGTGAAATTGTTGATGTGGTTCTCTGTGGCTCAGTTGGTAGAGCACAGCGTTGGCAACGCTTAGGTTGTGGGTTCAATCCCCACTGGGGCCACATATACTGAAAATGTATGCATTCACTACTGTAAGTCGCTTTGGATAAAAGCGTCTGCTAAATGGCGTATATTATATTATATATATTATTGATGCTTACACATGCTTACATAGCAGAAGGCAGGTAAAAACATTGGCTTACTATGACTACTGCTACTACTGCAACTAATAATAATTATTATTATGATGATGATGATTATTACTGGCTGTGGATCCCCTCTTTTCTGCCGCTTTCCCATCAGTTTGTTCCCGCTTGAGGGGGACTGATCTGGCTTAATGACACAGAGCGCCTCTGTTGGAAGCTTGTACACCCAGCTATTGTATTCTGCAACATTCGGAGAGAGATTATTTTTTGTGTGTGGCCACAAGGGGCGCAGTTCACTAACTCACAACAGACACTCGGGCACATACACCACACACCCTCCTGTTCTAATACCTTCCCTGGGAGGGCCTGAGGATTTATGTGATTAAACTGGGGATTAGACCCTGATTGACATAATGGCACTTCAGCCACTTGTGAGTGACGTGAGCAGATGATCTGGTGTTCGGGGTGGGGCTCTGCGGTGTAATTAATCTTCTTAGCCGGATTAGCTCTCTGGGTCCCTCCCCACGGCTACCGGTCCTTTGCCCCGGGAGGAACCGTGTGCCGGCCGAATCCGCCGGGACCGTCCGCTCTTTCGCAGCCGTCCTGCAGACGGGAGCGCAATAGCAGCTGTTGGGGAATCCCAGAGGCCTGATTTATCTGCCGCGCTCAGAGAGAGTCATTCCGCCACTGTCCGGGGGTCACGTTTCACATCCGCGTGTTCTTGCATATTTCACAGCAAGTGTGTGACAGGTGATGCTCCTCACGGTATTCCACAGTGAGAAAAGACACTTTATTATTATGTGTGGCTTATTGCCCTTTGTGTTGATTATATATACTGTATATATGTACTGTTCAGGGTACAATGGCACCCTCCAACTTTTCTCCCATAAATGGTTCTCTAGTAGTAATGTGATGTGTTATGGGGTAGTTGCGTGTGTAAGCGTGTAGTAATGTGATGTGTTTATGGGGTAGTTTGCATGTGTAAGAGTGTAGTAATGTGATGTGTTTATGTGGTAGTTGGCATGGGTAAGAGTGTAGTAATGTGATGTGTTTGTGGTAGTTGCGTGGGTAAGAGTAGTAATGTGATGTGTTTATGTGGTAGTTGCTCAGGTAAGAGTGTAGTAATGTGATGTGTTTGTGGTAGTTGCGTGGGTAAGAGTAGTAATGTGATGTGTTTATGTGGTAGTTGCTCAGGTAAGAGTGTAGTAATGTGATGTGTTTGTGGTAGTTGCGTGGGTAAGAGTAGTAATGTGATGTGTTTATGTGGTAGTTGCTCAGGTAAGAGTGTAGTAATGTGATGTGTTTGTGGTAGTTTGCGTGGGTAAGAGTAGTAATGTGATGTGTTTATGTGGTAGTTTGCGTGTGTAAGAGTGTAGTAATGTGATGTGTTTGTGGTAGTTTGCTTGTGTAAGAGTGTAGTAATGTGATGTGTTTATGTGGTAGTTGCATGTGTAAGAGTGTAGTAATGTGATGTGTTTGTGGTAGTTTGCATGGGTAAGAGTGTAGTAATGTGATGTGTTTATGTGGTAGTTTGCGTGGGTAAGAGTGTAGTAATGTGATGTGTTTATGTGGTAGTTTGCGTGGGTAAGAGTGTAGTAATGTGATGTGTTTGTGGTAGTTTGCGTGTGTAAGAGTGTAGTAATGTGATGTGTTTGTGGTAGTTTGCGTGTGTAAGAGTGTAGTAATGTGATGTGTTTATGTGGTAGGTTGTGTGGATAAGAGTGTAGTAATGTGATGTGTTTGTGGTAGTTTGCGTCTGTAAGAGTAGTAATGTGATGTGTTTGTGGTAGTTTGCGTGGGTAAGAGTGTAGTAATGTGATGTGTTTGTGGTAGTTTGTGTGGGTAAGAGTAGTAATGTGATGTGTTTGTGGTAGTTTGCGTGTGTAAGAGTAGTAATGTGATGTGTTTGTGGTAGTTTGCGTGTGTAAGAGTGTAGTAATGTGATGTGTTTGTGGTAGTTTGCGTCTGTAAGAGTGTAGTAATGTGATGTGTTTATGTGGTAGGTTGCGTGGGTAAGAGTGTAGTAATGTGATGTGTTTATGTGGTAGGTTGTGTGGGTAAGAGTGTAGTAATGTGATGTGTTTGTGGTAGTTTGCGTGGGTAAGAGTGTAGTAATGTGATGTGTTTATGGTAGTTTGCGTGGGTAAGAGTGTAGTAATGTGATGTGTTTATGTGGTAGTTGCGTGTGTAAGAGTGTAGTAATGTGATGTGTTTGTGGTAGTTTGCGTGGGTAAGAGTGTAGTAATGTGATGTGTTTATGTGGTAGTTGCGTGTGTAAGAGTAGTAATGTGATGTGTTATGTGGTAGTTGCGTGTGTAAGAGTAGTAATGTGATGTGTTATGTGGTAGTTGCGTGTGTAAGAGTAGTAATGTGATGTGTTATGGGGTATTTTGCGTGGGTAAGAGTGTAGTAATGTGATGTGTTTATGTGGTAGTTTGCGTGTGTAAGAGTAGTAATGTGATGTGTATATGTGGTAGTTTGCGTGGGTAAGAGTGTAGTAATGTGATGTGTTTATGTGGTAGTTTGCGTGTGTAAGAGTGTAGTGATGTGTTATGGGGTAGTTTGCGTGGGTAAGAGTAGTAATGTGATGTGTTTATGTGGTAGTTTGTGTGGGTATGAGTAGTAATGTGATATGTTTATGTGGTAGTTTGCGTGGGTAAGAGTAGTAATGTGATGTGTGTATGTGGTAGTTTGCGTGGGTAAGAGTGTAGTAATGTGATGTGTTTGTGGTAGTTTGCGTGGGTAAGAGTAGTAATGTGATGTGTGTATGTGGTAGTTTGCGTCTGTAAGAGTGTAGTAATGTGATGTGTTTATGTGGTAGTTGCGTGGGTAAGAGTGTAGTAATGTGATGTGTTTGTGGTAGTTTGCGTGGGTAAGAGTAGTAATGTGATGTGTGTATGTGGTAGTTTGCGTCTGTAAGAGTGTAGTAATGTGATGTGTTTATGTGGTAGTTGCGTGTGTAAGAGTAGTAATGTGATGTGTTTGTGGTAGTTTGCGTGGGTAAGAGTAGTAATGTGATGTGTTTATGTGGTAGTTGCTCAGGTAAGAGTGTAGTAATGGGATGTGTTTGTGGTAGTTTGCGTGGGCAAGAGTAGTAATGTGATGTGTTTGTGGTAGTTGCGTGTGTAAGAGTAGTAATGTGATGTGTTTATGTGGTAGTTTGCGTGGGTAAGAGTAGTAATGTGATGTGTTTATGTGGTAGGTTGTGTGGGTAAGAGTGTAGTAATGTGATGTGTTTGTGGTAGTTTGCGTGGGTAAGAGTGTAGTAATGTGATGTGTTTATGTGGTAGTTTGCTTGGGTACGAGTGTAGTAATGTGATGTGTTTATGTGGTAGGTTGCGTGGGTATGAGTGTAGTAATGTGATGTGTTTATGTGGTAGGTTGCGTGGGTAAGAGTGTAGTAATGTGATGTGTTTATGTGGTAGGTTGCGTGGGTAAGAGTGTAGTAATGTGATGTGTTTATGTGGTAGTTGCGTGGGTAAGAGTGTAGTAATGTGATGTGTTTATGTGGTAGTTTGTTTGGGTACGAGTGTAGTAATGTGATGTGTTTATGTGGTAGTTTGCGTGGGTAAGAGTGTAGTAATGTGATGTGTTTATGTGGTAGTTTGCTTGGGTATGAGTGTAGTAATGTGATGTGTTTATGTGGTAGGTTGCGTGGGTAAGAGTGTAGTAATGTGATGTGTTTATGTGGTAGGTTGCGTGGGTAAGAGTGTAGTAATGTGATGTGTTTATGTGGTAGTTGCGTGGGTAAGAGTGTAGTAATGTGATGTGTTTATGTGGTAGGTTGCGTGGGTACGAGTGTAGTAATGTGATGTGTTTATGTGGTAGTTGCGTGGGTAAGAGTGTAGTAATGTGATGTGTTTATGTGGTAGTTTGCATGGGTAAGAGTGTAGTAATGTGATGTGTTTATGTGGTAGTTGCGTGGGTAAGAGTGTAGTAATGTGATGTGTTTATGTGGTAGTTTGTTTGGGTACGAGTGTAGTAATGTGATGTGTTTATGTGGTAGGTTGCGTGGGTAAGAGTGTAGTAATGTGATGTGTTTGTGGTAGGTGCTCAGGTAAGAGTAGTAATGTGATGTGTTATGTGGTAGATGTGTTTGTGTGTGTGAGTGAGTGTGCCTGTATGTGAGTATGCATGTGTGTGCATATGAGTCTGTTGCATGAGAGAATGCAAGTGTGTGTGTGTGTGTGTGTGTGTGTGTGTGTGTGTGTGTGTGTGTGCATGTGTGTGAGAAAGAGAGAAAGTGTGTGTGTCTGTGTGTGTGCATTTGTATGTGTGCGCGCATATACAGTGCCCTCCAGAATTATTGGCGCCCTTGGTAAAGATGAGCTAAAAAGGCTATTTGTTGTTCATCAGCTTGATATCTCAAAATATGAGAGAAATCTAACCTTTAATAAAATAAGTAAAATTATTCAAAGAAAAAAAAAATCCATATCAAAAAATAAACATTTTTCTCAAAAACATGTCACAATTTTTGGCACCCTTAGAAATTCTTATGAACAAAATCTAAATGAAGTATATTCCCATTTATATATATATATATGTATATAGTTCACTCTAGTCTTTAGGAACTCTTAAGTGGTCATCTATGACTTCCTGTTTCACTGGGGTATAAATATGAGGTGACACACAGGCCAAACTCCCTTAGTCATCCACCAACATGGGGAAGATCAGATAATACACAATTGAAATGAGACAAAAGGTTGTTGACCTTCATAAATCAGGCAATAGCTATAGAAAATAGCTACACACCTGAAAATAGACATTTTACCCTATTGGGGCAATAATTAAGTTTAAAACAACTGGAGCTGTGCTGAACCTGCCTGGAAGAGGACGGAAGTGTATTTTGCCCCCACGCACAGTGAGGAGGATGGTGAGACAGCTGATGGTTACAGTGAGAGACAAAAATCTCTCCAAGGATCACAGTTGGAGAATTGCAGAAGTTGGTTGCATCTTGGGGTCAAAGTCTCCAAAACTACAATTAGATGCCACCTCCATGCCAACAAGCTATTTGGAAAGCTTGCCAGAAGGAAGCCTCTGCTGTCATCAAACCACAAATGTAAGCGCCTGGAGTTTGCTAAACGTCACTGCAACTTTGGGTGGAACCGGGTTCTTTGGTCAGATGAGACAAAAATAGAGTTTTTTGCCAACAAACACCAGAGGTGGGTTTGGTGTAAAAAGAGGGATCATGCAGAAAATAATCCATCCCCACTGTGAATTATGGTGGTGGATCTGTGATGTCGTGGGGCTGTTTTACGTCCAAAGGCCCTGGGAACCTTGTTAGGATACATGACATCATGGACGGCATCAAGTACCAGGAGATTTTAGATCAAAATCTGGCTGCCTCTGTCAGGAGGCTAAAACTGGGTTGTGGTTTGATCCCTCTAAATCCACACAAAAATGGCTCACTGACCACAGAATCAAGCTTTTGCAATGGCCATCCCAGTCCCCTGAAGAGGAGAGGGCACAAGCAAGGACCAAGGACTCTGAAGGATCTGGAGAGATTCTGTATGGAGGAATGGTCTCAGATCCCTTGCCTCCCATCTCATCAAGTATTATAAGAGAAGACTCAGTGCTGTTATCTAGGCAAGGGGAGGGTGCACAAAGTACTGAATGCAGGGTGCAAATAATTGTGACACGTGTTTTTGAGAAAAGGATTTCTTTAGATTTCTCTCATATTTTGAGTGTAAGATCAAGCTGATGAACAACAAATACATTTTTTCATAGCCTTTTTTGCTCAACTTCATCTTCAACTTCAAACTGTGTGTGTGTGTGTGTGTGTGTGTGTGTGTGGGAGGGAGGTGCAGGGCTGTGGGAAATATGCTGCTGAACGGGCATGTAGAACACCTCTGTCTGGGCTCCATGTAAACGTCCTGGTGACAGTCTGGTGAAAGTCCACTCTGTGGACCGAAGGCAAGATTGCTGTGTGATCTGGAATGTTCTGTAGCTGTGACCTAGGAAGACTCACTCTTGGAGCATCAAGACAGTTATCATAGGAGCTTGGCATGCGCGCCACTGTAAGGTGAACCAAACGGGAATATCTTGAGGTTACAAGGTGTCTAAAGCTACCATTCGACGACGCCTACATGACAATGACCTTATGGCAGCTTTGCAAGAAGGAAGCCTCTTTTGAAGACAATTCACCGAAAAAGGCGTCTTAAATTAGTCAAACTACATCTGAACTACAATTGTAACCGTGTTTTGTGGCTGAATCAAGCTTTTTGGACATGCGCTACAGCGTTATGTTTGGTGTCCAAAGAATGCAAGTAATGTTGAAAAGCACCTCATGCCTACGGTGAAACATGGTGGTGGATCTTTAATGCTTTGGGGTTGTTTTGCATCCAGAGGCCCTGCGGCCCTTATTAAAATAGAGATGGAACCATGAACTCCAGTATGTACCAAGACATTTTGTCCAAAAACCTTGTTCCCCCTGCCAGGAAGCTATACCGCGGCCGTAGATGGACCTTCCAACAAGACAACGATCTCAAACATACACCATACACTACCGGTCAAAAGTTTTAGAACATCCCCATTTTCCAGTTTTGACTGAAATTTAAGCAGTTCAATTCCAGTGAGTAACCTGAAATGGTAAAGGTAAAAAAAAGAGAAAAGTTTAGGTTCCCAAAACTGAAAAATAATGTAAATTTTTTGGCAGTGAGTAGTTTCCTACACCATCAAAAGGCACTTAGAAATTGAAGGAAACTCTGACAGGAACAGGTTTGGCAGACCCAAAGCCACAACAAAATCAGAAGACAAGTTTCTGAGAGTCAACAGCTTGCGTGATAGGCGGCTCACAGGACAACAGCTTCAAGCACAGCTTAACACTGGTCGAAGTAAGGAAGTCTCAGTTTCAACAGTAAAGAAAAGACTTCGAGCTGCAGGTTTGACAGGTCGAGTGGTAGTAAGAAAGCCATTGCAAAGATGGCAAAATAAGGAAAAGAGGCTTGCGCTGGGCCATGAAGCACCGCCAGTAGACTGCTGAAGACCGGAAGAAGGTCTTATGGACCGATGAATCAAAATTTGAAATCTTCGGTTCATCACGCAGGGTTTTTGTACGCCGTCAAGTAGGCGAAAGGATGGTTCCTCAGTGTGTGACACCAACTGTCAAACATGGAGGAGGAAGCGTGATGGTCTGGGGCTCTTTTGCTGGATCCAGAGTTGGCGACTTGCACAGAGTGACTGTTAACCCACGTTAACCCATTACTTGTTCCCCATTTCAGGTTATTCACTGGACTTGAACTGCTTAAATGTCAGTAAAAACTGGATAATGGGGGTGTTCTAAAACTTTTGACCGGTAGTGTACAGCCGTGGCCAAAAGTTTTGAGAATGACACAAGTATTGGTTTTCACAAAGTTTGCTGCTTCAGTGTTTTTAGATCTTTTTGTCAGATGTTACTATGGTATACTGAAGTATAATTACAAGCATTTCACAAGTGTCAAAGGCTTTTATTGACAATTACATTAAGTTTATGCAAAGAGTCAATATTTGCAGTGTTGACCTTTCTTTTTCAAGACCTCTGCAATTCGCCCTGTCATGCTGTCAATTAACTTGTGGGCCACATCCGGAATGATGGCAGCCCATTCTTGCATAATCAATGCTTGGAGTTTGTCAGAATTTGTGGGTTTTTGTTTGTCCACCCGCCACTTGAGGATTGACCACAAGTTCTCAATGGGATTAAGGTCTGGGGAGTTTCCTGGCCATGGACCCAAAATTTCGATGTTTTGTTCCCCGAGCCACTTAGTTATCACTTTTGCCTTATGGCAAGGTGCTCCATCATGCTGGAAAAGGCATTGTTTGTCACCAAACTGTTCTTGGATGGTTGGGAGACGTTGCTCTCGGAGGATGTTTTGGTACCATTCTTTATTCATGGCTGTGTTCTTAGGCAAAATTGTCAGTGAGCCCACTCCCTTGGCTGAGAAGCAACCCCACACATTAATGGTCTCAGGATGCTTTACTGTTGGCATGACACAGGACTGATGGTAGCGCTCACCTTTTCTTCTCCGGACAAGCTTTTTCCGGATGCCCCAAATAATGGGAAAGGGGATTCATCAGAGAAAATGACTTTACCCCAGTCCTCAGCAGTCCAATCCCTGTACCTTTTGCAGAATATCAGTCTGTCCCTGATGTTTTTCCTGGAGAGAAGTGGCTTCTTTGCTGCCCTTCTTGACACCAGGCCATCCTCCAAAAGTCTTCGCCTCACTGTGCGTGCAGATGCACTCACACCTGCCTGCTGCCATTCCTGAGCAAGCTCTGCACTGGTGGTGCCCCGATCCCGCAGCTGAATCAACTTTAGGAGACGGTCCTGGCGCTTGCTGGACTTTCTTGGGCGCCCTGAAGCCTTCTTCACAACAATTTAACCTCTCTCCTTGAAGTTCTTGATGATCCGATAAATGGTTGATTTAGGTGCAATCTTACTAGCAGCAATATCCTTGCCTGTGAAGCCCTTTTTGTGCAAAGCAATGATGACTGCACGTGTTTCCTTGCAGGTAACCATGGTTAACAGAGGAAGAACAATGATTTCAAGCACCACCCTCCTTTTAAAGCTTCCAGTCTGTTATTCTAACTCAATCAGCATGACAGAGTGATCTCCAGCCTTGTCCTCATCAACACTCTCACCTGTGTTAACGAGAGAATCACTGACATGATGTCAGCTATTCCTTTTGTGGCAGGGCTGAAATGCAGTGTAAATGTTTTTTTGGGGATTAAGTTCATTTTCATGGCAAAGAGGGACTTTGCAATTAATTGCAATTCATCTGATCACTCTTCATAACATTCAGGAGTATATGCAAATTGCCATCATAAAAACTGAGGCAGCAGACTTTGTGAAAATTAATATTTGTGTCATTCTCAAAACCTTTGGCCATGGGTGTACATCCAAAGCAACTAAGAAATGGTTGACAGAGCACAAGATCAATGTCCTGACGTGGCCATCTTGGTCTCCAGACCTGAATCCAATTGAACATTTGTGGTTTGAACTCAAAAAAGCAGTCCACAAACATCAACCCAAGAGTCTGAAGGAACTAGAACAATTCTGCATAGAGGATTCTTCCCAAGAAGGTCCATAACCTCGTACGACACTATAGAAGTTGACTACTTGCTGTTATAATGTCCAAGGGATGAACCACAAAGTACTCATGACAGGGGTGTGAATATTTGTGATTCTTGATTTTTCTGGGGAAAATAACTTATAATTTGTGAAGCGTTCGATTGTGGTTTGTGCCAATGCATTATTATTAAAGAATATAATTTTCAGAATGTTTTGAGCATAAATATGCCTCATTACTTATATAGTTTATTTTATACGATCACTTTTGTCCATCTTTATCAAGGGTATGAATAAAAATGGAGGCTACTGTAGCTATAGATAATGTTTAATTTGTATGTGTGCCTGTTTGGTGTGCATGTCTGTTACAGGTGTCCACAACAGTATGCTCTCAGACCCTTCTCTTTCTCTTTGTTTCTCTGGACCTCTGATTGGTTGTGCTCCAGGTTAATGCTGATTGGCTCTGGCAGGCAGTGAGGGGCGGGGCAGTGTACAAAAGTTGTAGGCATAGTTGTAGGCTGCGTGTTGATAGCGCTGCAGGTGCCAGCTCAGCATTTTTCTCAGTGGATGTAGTAAGATCTGGGCTGCCACTCGGATAGATAGCCCCATCCCTGGCAGATAAAGACACCGGCAGCTTTTGTCCGTCCTCTGATCTGTGCCACATTTTAATTACGAGGCGATAATTTGTTCATTAAATGTTGTTATCTTAACGGGCCCTGTGGACGCACGTCAATCGTGACTCACGCCCTGTGACAGTTGACTGCGTGGATCTTTGTGTTTGCGCACGCTGAATTACTCCCTCTAAGGTCACAGTGACCGTTTGTTTGCTCAAACAAGTCTGTCTTTGCGCACGGCTACGTTAGCGATGCTTCGGTCTGCCCATGCCAAGGGTTCCCAGATTGATTTGTTCCTATTCAGAGGTCCTTCCCTGCGGACTATGAAACTGGCTCCATGGCAGTTCAATGATACGATGTGATTTAGGAACTGCATTTCTTAGAATTTCGCTGTTTGGTCCTGGTAGCTGGTGTATGTTCTACTCAAGGTGGTGTCAGAGTAGAGTTGGGGACATGGCAAGTTTCTGACAGCATCGTAAAGTTATTCACTTTCTTCAACAGCACAAGTGTTTGATTTCCCCCCTCCCTAATGCTACCCATGTGATAATGTATGTATGTGAAGCCTTCCCTTTATATTCTCTGCACCTGTTGAAATGCCAAGCAGTGTAAATCAATGCATCTTCGGATGCTTTTGCTTTTTATTTAGTTTTTTTTCAGTTGGTGGTTTTTTACTTTGTTTACATTTTGACATTTTCTAAGCTGCACACCACCCATTGAGGAAATTATTTGATCTGAAGCCACAAATAAAGGTCTGCTGAAGTGATGTGACCCTGATGTGTTTAATCTGACCAGATTAAATCACTAACCTCCTGAAGGAGAGAGGTACCTGTAAGACAGTGTGTGTGTGAGTATGTATCCAGGTTTGTAGTCCTATGGCAGCGTGCATTGTAGGATAGGATCAGATTATCTTTCTGATAGATCCCAGGCTGTAGTAACTGATGGTCACCAATCAAACTTTCTAGCTGTCAGAAAAGGAGTACCGCAAGGATTAGTTCTTGGCCCTCTTTTATTTACACTTTATATAATTAATTTGGGTATTGGGATACAACATAGCGCTATCCACTTTTATGCTGATGACACAGTAATTTATTCATCAGCTTCCTCGATAGATCAAGCATATAGAAATCTACAATCAGATTTAATAGCCATACAAAATGGCCTTATTGGTCTCAAGCTGGTTTTGAATGCTGAGAAGACTAAATACATGCTCTTTTCCAGAGCAAAGAAGGATGTTCCCTCTGATAATGTCATAACTGCCATTAATGGGTTCAAAGGGTTTCATCTTATAAATATCTAGGAATATGGTTGGATGACAAGTTGTCTTTTCAAACACACACTGACGAACTATCCAAGAAATTGAAAAGTAGGTTCGGTTTATTTTATAGAAATAAATCCTACCTTACAATAGACAACAGAAACAAATGTTGTACAGGCTACTTTTTTATCAGTTTTAGACTATGGAGATATTATTTATCCACCCTGAAACCTCTAGATGCAGTCTACCATAGTGCCATTTGTTTTATAACAGGAGATAAGCACAGAACACATCACTGCACATTGTATCAGAAGGTTGGGTGGCTATCACTTGCTTTACGAAGGAAGCAACATTGCCTAGAATTTATTTACTGTGGCAGACGGCCGGGGGAGGTGCGAGGAATGGTAATAGAGGGGAGATATGTGGCGACGCGCTGGCTCCACCCCCAAGCCTTATTTGGAGGGGCCAGAGGAAATGAGATGCACCGGGAAACCCTTGACAGCTGTCTTCTCAGGAATAAAAGAAGTACCGAATGGGAAATGCGAGGAGGGTGGATTTGTGATAAGAGAGTTTTACTATTATTGGATTGGATTTGTATATGACCTGGATTGTTTTTGACTTGCTGAATTGTTATCGACTCGAGTGCTTGAGAACGTCATATTGGTTAAAGACCTGGGAAATGAACAACCACTATGGAAACGGATTACGGATTTGGACTGTTTTGGGCCTTATTTCCCCCTTCCCCCTATTGTGAGTTTACCCCCCAATAAACCTTGTTATACTTCCGTTGACCGTCTTATGTGGTGCTTCGTTATCTAACTTGGTTGAGTGGAAACCCCACGCCCCTGCTCTTGCTACATTACAAAGCTCTCCGGCCCAGAAAGTGTACCAGGATCTGACCCCAGAACAGGCGACCCATTATGAGATATTGAAGAAATAAATCCTGAGAAGGTATGGTTTCACCTTAATCCACTGGGCGAAGCAATTCCATGATTGGAATTATGAATCCACGGGATCCCCGTGATCGCAAATGTATGATTCATTTCGACTAGCCAAGAGTTGGTTAACGACCGAGCCCCTATCCATGAACCCCATACAGAGGATAGCAGTCGATACATTTTTGCGCTCTCTCCCCTTCGAGGCTAAGAAACTAGCTAGCTAAACCAATCCACAAAGAGTGGAGCAGCTGGTTGAACTAGTCGAGGGACACCAGGTGGCACTTGAGGTCCTGTGCAGTGGATGACCACTGAAGGCAGAACCAACAACCCGCACGAAGGAGAAAATGAAGACTGATGAGGAGACCTGGAACCCGACCAGAAACTACGGAAACCCACGCTCTTTCCCCCAAACAACGACCATTTCTAAACTTCGATAGCAGGAAATGTTTTGACTGTGGCAAACAAGGCCACATTGCATGGAACTGCCCTCGCCGCGATGTCTCCATGCCCTCAACCTCAGCCAGTGAGCCAGCTACCGGATGACCCTGCGGATTATTAACATTGTGCTGGGCTCAGGAGAAAAGCTCCTCATCTGTCACACCAGTTAAGGCCAACAGGAAGGATACATTGGCTCTGGTAGACTCAGGCAGTGTGGTAACCCTAATCAGACCAGAATTTGCTAGATCAGAACACAACTGACACTATGTCCATCACCTGTATACACGGGGACACTAAAAATGACAATACCTCTATTTTGAACCTGCAGACGACAAAGGGACAGAACATGGGATGAGCGGGAGTTGTCCCAAATATGCCGGTGCCAGTGCTGATAGGGAGGGATTCCCCACTATTCAGCCGACTGTGGGCCAGTATATCTGGAGAGACGGAGTCACGAGGGAATAAAAGGGGGAAGGGAATCAAAAGACAGGTGAGGGCCACCAGCGAAGGGGATGCGCAGATGTGTGCGGATATCAGGAGGTGGACCCCAATGCATCAACGGAACCATTGAACACATAATTAAATCTGGCAGTCATGTTTCCAATGGAACCGGAAGGGTAGCCTGAGGTCGCCCCCTTGTCAGGCTGCTTTGGGATGGCTCACTTCGAAGATTCGAACCTGGCCAATGCCCTCCAGCAGGTGACGGTCATCGAAGGGAAACCCATTGAACGGGTGAGTCAACCTAATTACCCACACTTTGCGATAAAGAATCAGTTATTGTATCAAGTAATGAAAATAAATAATAATGAATGTGTAGAGTTGCTGTTGGTGCCAGGTTCATACATGCAGTCTGTACTCCAAATGGCACATGCACATCTTCTAGGGGTGCATCTACGAGTCAAAAAGACCTTGGAGAGGATCAAGGGTCTGTTCCACTGACTCGGGGTAAAAAGAGCTGTGGAGGACTTTTGTCGCAGTTCCCCAGAATGCCAGCAGGTGGCGCCAAAGCCACACCTTTGCAGCCCTTTAATCCCCCTCCTCATAATATCAGTTCGGTTCAGCCATATCGCAATGGACTTGGTTGGGCCCCTCCCCCGGAGCAGTCGGGGGCATCAGTACATCCTGGTCCTTGTGGACTACGCCACGAGGTACCCAGAGGCCATTCCACTACACACTATGGTCACCAGAGGAATCGCACATGAGTTAATGTTGTTGTTCTCCCAAATGGGCATAACCGACCAGATATTAACCGATTAAGGAACCGGATTCATGTCCCGAATCATGAAGGATCCATGTAAAATGCTAAAAATAACCCAACTGCGCACTTCCATTTGTCACCCTCAGACAGAAGGATTGGTGGAAAGGTTCAATCCAACCTTAAAACAAATGTTAAAAAAGTGATGGAGGTGGACGGGAAAAACTGGGATCAGCTGCTGCCGTATTTCATGTTCTCAATCCGGGAAGTACCACAGGCTTCCACCGGGTTTTCCCCCTTTGAACTATTGTATGGGAGACAACCCATAGAGCTGCTAGATGTCGCAAAAGAAGCATGGGAACAGCAACCGTCGCCCCATCGCACCCTGGTGGAACACATCAGTGAAATAAGGGATGGAATGGCTACCCTCTAGCCCATTGTACGGGAGCACATGGAAGAAGCACAGAATGCACAGCCCACGTGTATAACAGAGGAGCGCCAAGGGAGTTCCAGACAGGAGACAAGGTGTTGGTGTTAGTACCCACGTCGGAATGTACATTTTTGGCTAGATGACACGGACCCTATGAGGTTATTGAAAAGGTCCGACAGCCTGGCCGCCGAAATGTTACACAAATATATCATGTTAACCTGTTGAAACGGTGGAACTCCCATGAGGTACTGTACACTATGTCCCCTCAGCTGTGTGTTACAGAGAACATGCCTATGGAGGTGCAACTGGGGGAACCGTTGAGCCCGGCTCAGCGGCAGGACCTGCGCAAACTGGTGGACGGACACCAGAACGTGTTTTCCAGTGAACTGGGATGCACAACGCTGATCCAACACCACATTATCACCGTGCTGGGCAAAAAGGTAAAACTACGTCCCTACCGCATACTGGAAGCCAGAAGAGAAGCCGTCAGGACGGAGGTACAGATAATGCTAGACGCAATCAAACATAGTGATTGGTGTAGCCCGATTGTATTGGTGCCAAAACCAGACAGCACCCTACGATTCTGCAATTGCTTCCGAAAATTGGATGAGATATTGAAACTTGATGTATATCCAATGCCTCGGATTGATGAACTAATCAACAGACTCGGAACCACCAGGTTTATTAGCACACTAGATCTGACCCAAGGTTACTGGCAGGCACCACTAGCTCGAGGCTCGAGAAAAGACTGCTTTTGCCACCCCGGACGGCCTATTCAAATACAAAACCCTACCATTTGGTCTACATGGAGCATTAGCCACGTTTCAACGTTTGATGGACCAAATTCTCCGGCCCTATAGGCAGTACGCAGCAGAGTACCTAGATGACATTGTTACACATGGGAATGATTGGCAGTCCCACCTCGATCAGGTCTGGGCCATGTTGCAGACATTACAGGGGGCGGGGCTCACAGCAAATTCCAAGAAATGTTGGCTGGGTCTACAGGAGGCAGAGTACTTGGGGTACATGTTCGGGAGGGGTTGTATGAAGCCACAGGAAAGGAAACTGGAAGCAATTTGGGACTGGCCCCGCCCTCTCACAAAAAAGCAAGTACGCACGTTTGTAGGATTAACCCATTACTATCGCTGTTTTATCCCCAACTTTAGCCAGCCCTCTAACGGATCTCACCAAAACCCATCTGCCGAACCGCGTGGAGTGGACAGAAAGGACAGAGGAGGCGTTTCAGGAATTAAAGCAGATGCTCTGTTCAGGACCTGTACTGGTAACTCCTGATTTCACGAAACCGCTCCTGGTACAGACGGAAGCCTCAGAAACCGGGCAAGAGGGAGAAGAACACCCCATTCTGTATATTAGTCGAAAGCTGTTACAGAGGGAACAAAAGTATTCCATGGTAGAGAAAGAGTGCTTAGCAATAAAGTGGGCACTCAAAACATTAAAGTACTATCTATTGGGACGGCATTTCACCCTGGTGACGGACCATGTGCCGTTAGTATGGATGGCCAGGAATAGAGACAGTAACGCCCATGTTACTAGGTGGTTCTTGTCTTTGCAACCATTTGTATTCTCTGTCCTACACAGATCTGGTGCGGCCCATGGGAATGCTGACGCCCTCTCCCGGAGGGACACCCTATGGTGTCAGGCTGCCCCTCCCTCCCTGTCGGAGCTGAGGAAGAGGGTGTGTAGCAGACGGCCGGGGGAGGTGCAGGGAATGGTGATAGAGGGGAGATGCGTGGCGACGCGCTGGCTCCACCCCCAAGCCTTATATGGAGGGCCGGAGGAAATGAGACGCACCGGGAAACCCATGACAGCTGACTTCTCAGGAATAAAAGAGGGGGCGTTGCCCCTAGCCGGTTTCTAAGTAACATATGGGAAACATGAGGAGGGTGGATTTGTGATGAGAGTTTTGCTATTATTGGATTGGATTTGTATATGACCTGGATTGTTTCTGACTTACTGAATTGTTATCGACTGGAGTGCCTGGGACCTGGGAAACGAACAACGACTACGGAAACGGATTATGGATTTGGACTGTTTTGGGCCTTATTTCCCCCTTCCCCTTATTGTGAGTTTACCCCCCAATAAACCTTATACTTCCATTGACTGTCTTGTGTGGTGTTTCGTTATCTAACTTGGTTGAGTGGAAACCCCACACCCCTGTTCTTGCTACATTACAAAGCTCTCCTGAATTGACTGCCATTTTACATAACCTCTCTTAAAGTTTAAAGACACAAATGATCCAATAATTGATCACGGTTTTCTTACTTTGGAGACTCCCCGTGTTAGGACTGAACTGGGGAAAACAGCGTTTCAGTTTTATGCACCACACAAGTGGAATGATGCACAAAACCTTTTGGAATTAACACAACCCACATCGCGAATTGATTTTAAATTACTGTTGTCTGAGGTGTTCCCAGAAAAGTGTTCTTGCGTTTAATGATGCGGTTATTTGTTCTTGTCTGTTTATCTGTTTTGTGTTTTGTAAATTATCTTACTTTTAGAATGTGTTTTCATAACTTAAATTTGCTCTAAATTTTACTCTGTATATATCTTCTGTCTACCCATTTTACTCTCTTGTTGTAATCAGGGCACATTTGTAAAAGAGATCTTTTGATCTTAACCTGAATAAATAAAAGTTAAATACAATTGTGGGAGAAATCCATGTTTTAGATATTTTGCTCTTATGGCTGTATTAGGTGGTGGCACAGTTGGTAAGTCGAGAGGCACAATTGGCAATTTTGAAATTGGAGAGAAAAAAGCATAGCATATATCGCTCAGCAATCTAAATTATTGTTCATTCATGAAAACCCACCAGATGTGCCATAAGTAGACATTTAAGTTACTTGAATGCAAAAGCGATGCATGCAACTCCTCGTAAATAAAATAAAAAGAGGAAAGATTGACAAATCAAGACAATACACAATTTACAGTAAATAGATATGTGCATAATGTAAATACAGACAGAGCTGAGCAGCACATGTAAATCTGTTTGAGGCTGGTTTTGTATGTGGAGTTAGGTGTCTGCCTCACCTTTTGAATACTAATGCATTGGTTCAAAAAGGCAGGTCAGCTCACTGCATTCTGATTAGCTTCCAGGAATTCAAAAGTGTGGTTAGTACAAAATGTTGCAAAGGCTTCTGAAGTCATCCCGGATATTGGATTTTACAAAAAAAAAAAAAAATCAGAGTATGTCATCTGTTAGTAGTTGCTCTATAAAGGAGCTTCGATTCACTCGAGCATTTCACACAATCCTTTTAACCTGCAGCCTTCACTCGGGGTTGACGGATAATGAGTGCGAGGTTGCGGGTCATTACGTAAGGGTGTGAGGCGGGGAGCCTGTGCTGACAGTGCTCTTTCCGGCGAGCTCGAGATGTGAAGGGGCCACGATTGTTGGGTCTGGGTTTATTGACCCCTTGTGCTCATCCCCTATGCTCTGGTCTGGCCTCTGGCCTCTGGTCCAATAGGTGGCTGACTCCCTACCACGGCCTATTGGGGCACTCCCACAAGGTGTGTCTGGCTTGTAGAACAGAACGGCAGCATATTTGTGACCAGTTGCATTTCAAACACTGGTTCACCAGGGGCATTACAAGTGGCGTATCTGCTGACGTGTTTGTTCTCAGTGCACTGATGCAACCTATGGTCCAGGTCAAATCCTGACTGGGCCAACCACTAACTGTGGCTGTGAAGCCCAGTTTACAGTCTCAAAAATAAAGGTACAATTCGGGTACATTTTTGTTCCTCAGGGTACGAACGTGTTGTACCCTCAAAGGTACACATAAAATCCTTCTTGATACGGTTTTGTACCTTTTCTCAGTGAAAAAGGTACAAATTGAGGAAAGGTACAGGTATGTACTAAGGTAGGCTAATGAATCATTATTCACAATGGCAGCCATATTGGAATGAAAATGAGGCTTGTGTTGCAATGTTCTTTTTCTCAGAAGAGTACAATTATGTACAATGGCGAAAGGTACAATTCAGTACACAACAGGGGTACTGCCACGGTAACAAGCATTTGTGCTTTAATAGGCACAACATGGTCCCTTTTTTCCGAGAGTTTATGGTGTGTAATTGGCCACAGCGTCTCCCAGAGAGGGAGGGTTGGCATCCCCCTTCTTAGATCTTAGCGACTTAGCCCTTGCTAGCGGGGCTCTGCCTGCACCAGTTCAACTGTGCGGTGGATTGGCCCAAAGGAGCAGCGGTTGCTTATACACGTGGTATTTCCTGCAACAACCGAGTAAAGACCAGAACACATTACAATGACAAGCACACAGCAGTAGTCTCAACACGATGCTAAATATCAGGGACATTAATAGAACGCGGGGGGTGTGTGTCTTTTTGCACGTGGGATTTTCGGTCAACAATGTGAGTGGCGCTCCCATCCAAGAGATTTCAGGATGCTTATGTGCTTAAGGGCTTTAGAGACGAAGCTGGAAACAGGGTTAAATCAGATTAGAGCTGCCTCTGCACCCCGGACAGGACCACCACCACTACATGCTCAAAGCCAGCCTCCGAAACGGGGCTCCTTCCACTGTGCCAAATGCAGGTCCTCCCACTCTCCCAAACCTAGCCCCTCCCACTGTCCCATGCTGACCGACCTCAGACTGAAACGCATCCCCTGCTTCTGGGAAGCCGCCTGGTCCGAAGATGTCCCTGGGACTTTTCTTCCGGGAAGCGGGATCAGCTTGAAACGGGGCGCGGAAGAGAGGCGGACTCCCAGCAGCACGTCATGCCGTACGTTTTCTAAGACACAGCGATCTGGTTATTAGACGCATCACTCAAAAGTATCTACAAGGGTTTGCGTTTCGTCGATCAATAGAATAATAACGCTTCTCACAATGTAGTGTTGCGGATGAGGCAGTCTTCCTCGCGCACTGGGTAGAGGAGAATAGGAATTGGCTTGATAGCCATGATATTTGAAATGTATTAAAAATACAATTTTTTTTGTGAAGGATTTTTGACGTTCAGAACACACCACCAAGCAGTACAAGCCAGCACACTAAACTGTGCTGGCCAGCTGGCTGCTTATCACTGCTAATTCAGACGAGGTGGCCTTCTCTCCGTAACGTCTTAACATAGATCCCTAACCGGCACACAGTTCTGTAATATGGGTGATGTATAAGGCATTCCAAAAATATATAATTTGCCTCATTGAGGAGCAGGCACATCCTCTGTAGTATACTGTATATTTTCTAGGCTCTAGTAGACCTGTAACCTTTTTTTGGTGAAAAGCTGCAGTGACTTAGTTATATTAAGCAGGTTACATTATAGTACTTTCTATTGGATTAAGATTTAAAAGATTTTCCTGTCACTGACTCTTTTACATTGTTCTGAAAACAAGTGGTGCAACATTTTAGATATGTCTGTTATTGGTTTTCCTGAACTCTGAGCTGTTTGGTTTAAACTATCTGTGTTTTTCCTAAAGCATGGACCATCTGCTCCTGAGCGCTTCACTGTTAAATCAGCAAAGACTAAAGCCAAATAATTGTTCTTAAGTCATCATTAGGGCAAAACCTTTCAAAATGTGCCACCTGTGATTTTTGCCATCACAATACTCAGTTGACCAAATAATCTTTGGTATGAGGTGCAGTCGGGATGAAAATGAACAAAAGACTAGAAAACAAATACCATTACTGAGATATATTGTAATTTTCCAACATGTGGAAAATATTCGAATATTCACTTTATTAATGAACCAATGGAATCGACCAAAATAATACATTTTTCAAATAATACATTTCTTTCCAAAAAAAAAAAAGTTATTGGTACCCTTGTTTTTAGTACTTGGTGCAGCCTCCCCTGCTAAAGATAACAGCACTGAGCCCATTTATATAATGTTTAATAAGGTTGGAGAACACATTAAACACATTGATCTTGCATCATTCTCCCATGCAGAACCATTCAAGATCCTTGATATCCTTAGGTTTGCACTTATGGACTGCCCTCTTCAGTTCAGACCACATGTTTTCGATAGGGTTTGAGTCCCGAGAGTGAGCTGGCCATTGCAAACATCGATTTGGTTTTCAACAGTAGACGTTTATTTTTGAAAGTGATGGCGTTTTGCTTGATTTGTCATTTTTTTCTGGGGAAATGAAAAAAACAGGTGATAAAATAATGGTAATGATTTGGTCTGCTATGTTTTTTAAAATGGAAATGTTCAGTTGGTTTGTGCCAAGCTACAATTGAATAAAGATGTGTTTATTCCTCATGGAGGCATTTTGATTGTAAAAGTAACTGTACCTTGTACAAGACCATATTTGTGTGGTTTGTAGAATAAAAAAAAAAAAGATTTCACTGCAAATAGGTCTACACTACAGCTTCATTATGCTCGGGTATTGTACCATACCAAGGTATACTGTCACTCTGAATATCCCTGCTTGACATTTTTGGTTAGTCAGAATGGTAAGGAGAGGTGAAATAGCCTTATTTTTGAATGACGGTGAGCATTGATTATTTTGTTTGATGTTTCACGTGTGGACTCGACTTGATCCTCAAAATAATTTCACGGCCTAAAATAGTTTTTTGTTTGCCCATGTTTTTGAATGTCTGTTTGAGCAATATATTTATCAAATGTTTAACCATGCATATTGGTTTTTAAATGAAAATATGCCTGGAGATGTGTAGAGTTGGCTTTAGAGCGGTTTCTGACAGCCTGCGCGGTCCTACTAAATTCTTAAGAATAGGGTCAAAAATATTTTTAACAGCTTTATTTCACCATTGTGGAAGATAGAATGCAAATGAACTCAACTGATGGGAAAAACATCATTGAGATATTGGAGAACACTGGTATTTTAGTATATGCTTTGTACCATCTTGTATCACAGGCGTCAAAATTAATTTCAGCCCATTTTGCTTCTGTAATGTGCATTTTCAATTCTCTGAATGTAATCAAACTATTTGTATAGCACATTTTACAATACATTTGTCACAATACACTTTACAGCAGACCCCGGCCTGAACCCCCATAAGGCAACAGTGGCAAAGAAAAACAGTAGGTAAGAAACTAGACCCAAGAGGGGGAACCCATCCTTTGGTATTAAACATGATTGGTTCACAAGGAGAACGACAATCACCAGAGCCACAAAAAAAGTTAAAGCATAGATTCTTGGTTTTTAAATTAAATGTAAATAAAATGTAACAAATTTAATTTGTTTCAATTAAATAAATTTACCTGCAGTTTTATTTCCTAAATTTGGAAGAAGCATTTATGCCTTTTGAGTCAACACTGCCACCCACGCCAAGCATGTGCACTACTCTAGTGCACTTCCCCACTTGACTTTATTTCATACCTGTAGCAGGGTGACAGGGGTGGCCACCATGCCAGGTGGTGAGTGGTTAGAAAAACAAACCAAAAAGCAGTGTTCCAGTTGACCAGCAGCCAATTTATTACTTCTATATGATTACCAAACAAAACAAAGTTAAACCAAAACTATATTCGAGGGAACCAACGAAACGACAGCACCTCTTCCTCCAGGTCCTGAAAAGCACTCCCTCAAGCATGGCATGCTGTGCTTTTATAATGGCCTAATGAAGGCAATGGCTCACACCTGAGTTGATTGCTGATCAGCCTCAGGTTAGCCTGCCTGTAGGTGAGGTCACTGCTGTCCAATGTCCTGTAGTACTCTCCAGGCTGTGGGAGGGAGCAGGAACACCTGACAGCAGCCCAAAGGGAGGCGTAGCCCTCTCCACTCCTCCCTCCACCTCTCCCAGTGACACAATACCCTACAGGCCACGCAGTAATACAAGAGAGATCAAACACAGATCAGAACAGAGGCATATGTTCTCTCCCTGATGGCTTGTTATTAGCTCGTGGGGGCTTGGCACAACGTTGGGATAAGCTAATACCGTGGCAACCACGGCCGAGTTAAACCCGGCCTACCCCTGGCGGGACGACGCCAACCTTGTGGTGCCACTGTGACCTCCCGGTCATAGCTGGCTGATGTAAATAGCTAAAGGTCAAACCTGCGACTGTAGGGTCCAGTCTGCACTTTCAGGATTTTAGTACATTTAGCAACAGCCTCTTGTGCCACTGAATGATGTTAGGTGTGCATGCACAGGCATGTCAGTGACATAGTTTTATGCACACAAAAATATGATGTCTCTCTTCTTATGTCTGAAACAAGTGTCACGGTGGCACTGGTCTTCATCCACTTTATGTCATTGCTTCTGTCTTTACGTCCCAGACCACTTGTTGTAGCCATAGAAACCTTTTTCAAGGTGCCGTTGGGTTGGAGACGTAACTGTGGAATTTCATGTCTTCGTTCAGGTTGATGTTTAAATGATAAGGGGCCCAGAGAGGCATTGCATTACAGGCATTTTGCAGACACCCATGTCCAGAACGATGTACACAGTTAACATTTTATTTTATGTACAATCCATTTATACAGCTGGATATTTACTGCAGCAGTGGAAATGTGGGCTGCCAGAACTCAACAGGAGTCGGGGGGAAAGGAGATTTGCATGTTTGTGTCACAGTACTGTGTCATTTGTACACAATCACAAGAATAAAAGTCCAAACTCCAAAAGCCCGTAATTAGCCCCCCTAATAATTTCCCCCTGTAATGATAGTCACTGTGCTGTTACTATGGTATCAGCATGCCTGCCCCATTAGCATTGGTGGGTTGGATTGTTTTGGCGTGCATTGATTTGGTCCAGGAAGAAGGCAGCCCTCACGGGAGTGAAGACTCCAGGTTCCACCTCCGATCCTTGGAAATGTGTGTTTGGGTTTGGCTCCTTTAATTAACTGGGCCTTAACCCCCCCATTCAGTAATTTAGGCTCCACAAGAATGTTTTAATTAGAGACACATTGGATCAAAGGTGGGCTGTGTTCAACCAATGCAGGCAAACAAGGTGCAGAAAAGATAAACAACGGTAACATGAAAAAAATAAAAACGTGTGCCACTGACGCATGAAATAAAACTAACATTAATTCAACGCAGGTCTGAAAGCCCATAAACTTGTTGTTGCCAGGGCACCCTGCCGCCAGCCTTCATCGTCTGTATGCTAGACTACCGTTCATCCCTGCACATCCCTGTCTGTTTCAGAAACATCTCACACACACACACACACACACACACACACACACACACACACACACACACACACACACGCCATGAGCTAATGAAATCACAGCCCTTTGACTTGCTCTGTGTTGGATTATTCTCTCTGTTCTTGTTGGAAATCGATGGGGTTGTGGTTGTGCCAGTAGCGAGTCCACGAGTGGGAAATGATAAAGGCTTTTCCGGTTGTTTTTGTTGGAAACGGAGGGGTGCTTGCGGCGGCATCCGATGCTGCAGTGTTGATTCAGAGCAAGGTCTGAATCCATCGCCATCTGCTTCAGCTTGCATTGTGCCACTCAGGCATAATTATAAATATATTTTTTTAATTCATTTTGTTTCAGATTTTTCCCCATTTTTCTCCCCAATTTGGAAGCCAATTATACTCTGTATTTATTTTGATGAACCCTCCCCCACGAACTCACCGCCTGTCTCTACGGGGCAAGCTACTCCCCGAGGGCGGCGATGATCCGCCTCCTTCGAGATGGAACTCACCGACCCCCTTTCTGGAGACACCCTTACGTGCTTCACAGTGAGTTTGTGCTGACCACCCTCCCCCCTCCCTCAGGAGCGGACAGCCAAATGCCGCTCCTGGTCGGGGCTAATGGCCAGGGCCGGTCTGGCAGAGACGGGTTTCGAACCGCATCCCTGATAGGCAGCTCGCACTTGTACAGGACCAGTCAAATACGGGTGCGTTAGACCGTTACGCGATCTGCCAGCTCGGCATAATTATATTTGAGATAGGCCTTTGCTTTTTGACTTCAAAAAGTCTGAATTCAAGTGCATTTAAAGGCTTTGCCTTCTGCAGCTTCCTCGCTTTTTTGCATCAGCAGACACCGAGCGCTCTCCTTGCTCTCGAGGAAACCGAGCCCACACGCTGCGCCGTGATTTACGTCGGGGGGATGGCCCCACGTTTCCACAGCGACGGTCAGATGTTTGCCGGTAGGTGCGCGGAGGGCCCTTGGCGAACGCTGAACGGCCCCTTTCTTGCCGCCCTGCGGACTCGGTCCGCAGGAGGTGACATCGCTGCCGTCGGATCTGCATGCGAGCGTGCATTAGTATGTGGGTGTGTGCGCAACATTTATTTACTGCTCTGTGCAATGCAGCCGGGTGTCAGTAAATATTAGCTTTCCGAATGAACACGGCCACCCTCGGTTATTGAAAGCACAAATCAAGAAGCATTTTTTTCATTTTCATTTGGCACTCATTTCCTACTTAGCAGAAGACCGGTTACAGTCGATAAACATTAGTGCATTCAGTCTTCAGCTAGGGTTTATTTTTGAGGAGGGTGGTTATTTCTGTTGTTCCTGACAAATATACAGAAGATGACAAAAATCATATGTGGCAAAAAAAAAGACTTGAGTTAAGCTTTGTACAGGTAACTGCCAAAATATAGGCAACACTTTCGTAACCTGGGGAGGACCCTCAAACAGCCCTGCCCCAGGCTAGGAGAGTTTTGTTGGAAAGGGGAGGGCTGGGCATATCCGTCGTTACCGGCCTGAAGGACACTCGTGGTACTGCACCCTGCAAGTGTTGCCTTTGTTTTGGCAGTTACCTGTATATCCAGGAAATTAAGGATGCAAGTAAGAGATGCTTCTCTGACGAGAGAGAGCAAGGGGCGGGGCCATGCAAATCGCAGGCGGCCCTGGGTCTCTCCGGGCATCTGCACAGGCAGGCTGAAAATGTGGGACTCGCTGGGCCCCGTAGGGAGGCGCAGCTCTGGTTTATGTTCACACCACAGTGGGCAGGACTCAATGTGGAGATGGAGGGGGAAGGGGGGCACCCCTCCCCTCGCAGTCGGTTCACTGCCTCTGTCACCGCTGGAATCCCACAGCTTCCTGCTGCTCGGCCTGACCGCCTTCCGCCTGCATCTCACGGCTCCCCGGCGACTGCTGTAGGCTTGCATGTACTACACTTCCAAGATGGATTTGAAATGTTTATCGAGCTTTAAAGAGAACGAGCTTTGAACATTCATACAGAGGAGTGTTATTTCCAAAGTAGCCTACTGTAGGTAATGTTGAGATGGGTTTTGTCTGCCTTTTCTTTGTACATTTTGCTCTCGTGCTGTTATTTCTCTCAGCTAAGTCTTAGGTGTATGTGAAATTGCGTTTATTGAAATTTTTAGTTGCTGTTGAGCAAGTGTGCGACTGTGAGAAGGTAGACAACCGTCAAAGGCTGCAGAGAAGTATTTGAAAGGGAACAAAATGTCCTTTCACCTTGAGACATGGCATTTACATTTACATTTAAGAAACAGTGCTTTTTATTTTTCTTAGGGCTCTCTGTTACGGAATCCGTCTGGGTTCCACTGTGGAACTCAACCATGGTCCTGCGAAGAGCTTAGCTAGAAGTGCTTGTTGGTGAGGTCCTTGAACTGCTTTGGTGAATGCGCAGAAAGCTTCAGGATATGCAGCAGCCCAGGACTGGTCTACGGCAGCCTCCCAGTACAGATGGACTCCCACTACCTCTGCGTCCAGCAGGCTGTGTGAGGAGCCAGGTGTTGGAGCTGCACCAGTGCACTAATACTGTTGACTTGGCAACCCACTGTGGTCCCCAGAGGACCATGATGAAAGAGTTAGAGATCAATTTAAGATTTTACCCCGTTTTTTTCTCCCAATTTGGTAGCCAATTACCCGTGTGCTTAGTTCAATCCCCCTTCCCTCATAGTTCGCTGCCGTAGTCCTGTGACCGGCAGTGAAAAGGGCGAAGCGCTGCCTCCTCCGAGACAACATTCGTCGTGTCGTCGACTGTCATTCCGGAACCACTCCTGTGCGCAGCGTACTGTGTGTGTCGGCTTCCCTCCCCCCTCCCTGGGGCGGACAGTCAATTGCCGCGCCGATGGCACTCCCGACCAGAGCCGACTCTGGCACGACGGGGAATCGAACCCCGGTCGCCGTGGCCAGCGTCGGACGTTGAAACCACTAGACCACGCGGGAGGCCGGAGATCAATTTTTTTAGACCATGGTGCGTTTCCCTTCTTTAGCTATGGAGCACTTTCACCTGTCCCAAGCTGAAGGTGCATCTTCAACAGGTGTATCCAGGCCAGTCCCACGTTGGCTATCCCCAGGTGGCAGGATCACTCTGGACCCAGGCGAAGAGAAGAGGTTAATCCTGTTCCGGAGGGTCCCCCGATGCTTTCAGGATGTTTTTTTTATCAAAGCAGTCAAGGCCCTCATCTGAGGAGTGTCTCTATACCAAGGCCGTAACCATGGAGTCAACATTGGGGGGGACCAAATCAATTTATTTATATTTTTTATATCAGCTAGGCTATATATTGGGGGGGACATTTTGAGCATATCTGAATATTGGGGGGGATGTGTCCCCCCCAATATATATGGTAATTTCGGCCTTGCTCTATACCGAAGCCAAGCTCTGTACCGAAGCCAGAAATCATCAAGAACGACGCTTACCCCTAACTGGGCAGCATGCCCTTCTTCACGCCCCATTGATAGATCACTGTAGAGAATATACATTTACCTCCCGCATTGTACTCCCCTACCCCCATACAATCAGCGCCATTTGCCTCAGTCTTTTTGTTGTGGTCTATCCAGCGCAGGAATAGCAAACCTTTCAGACGTCAGCAGGGCTTCCCGTGAGCGAACCGAGCCTTTGCAAGCGCTCAAATCTGGCGAGCAAGTCTTGCCATTTATTTACGAATGAACGAATGCGGTACTTGAAAATTCTCCCTCTAAAGCTGCTCTGGGGTCTGCGGCACTGGAGCGCTGGATGAGACTCCATCGATCGGAACGCAGACAGACAAATTGGACGGCATTAGATTGGCAAAACACACCCGAGGTGGGTTTTTGGAAACCCAGATCACGCGTAGCATATTGGACACTTGGAGCAGGAGAGAACCACGTTTGTCAGTTAAGGAGGGCGGGGTAGCTATTTCTTATGATCTCTCATTCAGGGAGTAGTGTGGACGTCTTCAGAACTGCAGTCGTAATGTCCCAGACAGGTCTGAAATAACTACATTGCTATGACAGTGGAAATGTAATAACTGGATTAGAAATGACATTACATCACATTACATTACAGGCATTTAGCAGACGCTCTTATCCAGAGCGACTTACACAGTTTCACATTTCTTTACATACAGCTGGATGTTTTTTTACTGAAGCAATCCAGGTTAAGTACCTTGCTCAAGTGTACAACGGCAGTGCCACAGGGATCGAACCTGCAACCTTTGCGTTACAAGACCAGTTCCTTAACCATTATGCTAACGCTGCCGCCCCAGAAATGGGTCCTTGTTCCTGTACTTCTAAGTCTCCATAATGTCTCCAACTTTTCATTGGAGACATTATCTTCTACACCTCATCTTGTACGAGAGGGAAGAATAGACATTAAGGGATGAGAGAAAGAGAGGTGAGAGGATCGAGGAACGTAGGAGTCTCAAAACCATGCTTCTCACAACTTTTTTTTCGCGGCACAATTAGAATGGCTCATTCACTTTATTTACTGGCAGCTGCCAGCTCGGTCATGCCAGACTGACAGGAAATGGCAACCTGTCTGCTCTTTTACACCTTGCCTGCAGCACAAAATATCAACAGGGGTGTATGTGTGTGTGTGTGCGTGTGAGAGAGTGTTTGTGTCTGCGTGTATATGTGCGTGTGTGTGTGTTAGTAACTGTATATATATATATATGTGTGTGTGTGTGTGTGTGTGTGTGTGTGTGTGTGTGTGTGTGTGTGTGTGTAAGTTGGAGCTGCTGTCCTTCACTCCTTCACCCCACGCTGTACTTCCAGAACCGGATCCTGTTAATTCCCCTGCGCTGTTCTCTCCTCTTTCATCTCCACGTTTATAGCCCTCAAATGCATCTCCGGTCAACAAACGAACTAGACCTCAACCCCCCCCACTCTCCCTAGTGCCCCGTTACAGCACGCTGCTTCTCTTGTTTTAAAACCGGTTGCCCCCCGGTGGAGCCAGGCACTCTCACATTAATGGAGTTGTCGCGCGCTCAGTAAGGGGGAAGTGGCCGTTGGGTCGTGCCGGGTTCCGGTTTGTCTGATCGGGCCCTCGTCTCCGTGTCTAATGCCGACAGCACAATCCCCCCACGATGTGCTTATTGTGGGACTCCTGCCACAAAGGAAGCTGTTCCAGGGACTGCGTTTCGTCGAACAGGATTAAAGACTCACATCCAAACTACCATCCAGACAGTGACCAAAATCACCTTTAGGCCTGTTTATTTCCAGACTCAATCACTGACACTGATGCATTTGTTAGGAAACTGGTTATTAGAGCCGGTCAGTCGGATTGTGTGAGCGGATTGTGTGAGCGGATTGTGTGAGCGTCGCTCTGTGATCTGCAGTCATTTAGAAATGTTCAAAATGTGAAAGGTCCAAATGGCTAATATTGGTGATTTACGCAGGTCCTGGTTTGGAGGAGCTAATTATGCGCGACGGGTATTGTGTGATGAGAAAGCGTGTGCGTGAGTGTGTGTTGGGGGACGAGGCGGTTCTTGTGAGGAAATGGAAAAATGTTTCCCCACACTGTGATAATAAGTCTGCTTTTCAATTGCAGTGATAAAATCAGCACTTTTTTATGATTCAGCTGTTAACTCCCCCTTTTCTCCCCCCCCCCCCACCCCTCCTTGTCTGTCAGCAGGAGTCGGAAGATTCAGATTCGGAACATTCCTCCGCACCTGCAGTGGGAGGTGAGTCTCTGAGCTGGAATGGCGGGTTGCGCTCTCTCTGTGGCTGTGGTGCGTAGGGAAGTGATAGCAGAGTTGGGCTTCCGAGTGAATTCCCCCCTCAACCACTTGCAGTGGAGTCACCCCGATTTATCTGACCTTTCATATCCTTTCATATTACATAAATGCTCTGCTAAATAAATGCCCGGGGGGCAGGTGCAGTGGTCCATGTATGTATGTGTGTGCGTGCGTGCGTGTGTGCGTGCGTGCGTGCGTGCGTGTGTGCGTGCGTGCGTGCGTGTAGGGGGGGGGTCACATTTCTCAACCAGAGGTATGTATGGCGTATGGAGCAGTATAGAGTCATGATTCCAGGTCAGGTCAGAGGAGGCTGGGCGGCAGTGGATCAGTGAGCTGGATTTGGATGCTGTTTACGTGAGTCTTTCTGACTGTGAGAGGCTGTTCACATGGCCTTGTCAGACAGTTGTCATGGTGTTTACCTTCAGTTGGTGTGTGTGTGGGTGGGCGTGCGTTTTACTCACAGATGCCTGTCACCATAGCCGGGACTAATCCCATCCTACAGCCTCACCTGGCCCAGGTGGTCTCTTCCCAGCGTGTCTGAGAGTGTGGGAGGCAGTATTTACATTCCCTTACTCATCATTACAGCTCTCTCTCTCTCCCCCCCACTAGCTCTCACTCAGTCTTTCTGGCACTCTCACTCATGCTCTCTGTAACGCTATCTTTTTTCTCTCTCTCTCTCTCTCTCTCTCTCTCTCTCTCTCTCTCTCTCTCTCTCTCTCTCTCTCTCTCTCTCTCTCTCTCTCTCTCTCTCTCTCTCTCTCACTCACTCACTCTCTCTCTCTCTCTCTCTCTCTCTCTCTCTCTCTCTCTCTCTCTCTCTCTCTCTCTCTCTCTCTCTCTCTCTCTCTCTCTCTCTCTCTCTCTCTCTCTCTCTCTGTCTCTCTTGCTCTTCCCTCTAGCCCTCGCTCTCTCTCAAATTCAAATTCAAATTCAAATCTGTTTGCATCACAAAAGAACCTGTGTTGCTACAGTAAAGCAAGCAAGGCTTGCAGTACCCATCTCTCCATGGCATTCACTCCCTTGCATTTGTGGGAATAACACTCTCATTCCCTCTCCCTCTCATCCTCTCCCTCGCTCGCTGTCCTCTCTCTTCCGCTCTTGCTCTGTCCTTCACTTTCTCTCCTCGCTCTCTGTCCCTCGAGTCCTCTCTCTCTCTCTCTCGCTCGCACTCTGCCCCTCACATCCTCTCTTTTCCGCTCTTTCTCTCTCCCTGAACGCTGACCCACTTCCTCCTGTTTCTTTATTTATTCATTGCTCCCTCCCTTGGGGCGAGCTCAGGCTCTCGCTGTAGATTCTGCTGTTGTGACAGCACACCGCACACAGCCTGGCCCAACCTAGCCTAACCTAGCCCAGCCCAGCCCAGCCCAGCTCAGCCCAGCTCAGCCCAGCTCAGCTCAGCTCAGCTCAGCTCAGCTCAGCCCAGCCTCCAGTGAGAAGTGGCTGCTGGTGACCCCACACAAAACACAGCTGTCAAAAGTGCTAGGGAGTTCAGTGGAGGGAACCGCTCAGATGATTCGGTGATGAGACTGAATTGAGTACGGTAATAATTTATATTGAGACCAAAACAACCATTCACAATAGCTGATAAGTATTCACAACAGAGGAAGAGTTTTGGGCAGAACTTAAGTATGGGTGTGTGTGTGCATATCTGTGTATGTTGGTATATTTGTGTGTGTCTGCGTGTGTTTGTGTGTTGACCGATTCTCTTCCTCCGTCCCTACAGGTTTTGGACGGCCTGTTAGCACAGTACGGTACCGTAGAAAACGTGGAACAAGGTAATATATCTCCAACTCTTCAACTAACTTCAATTAAATTGCAAACGCTCCTACGTGTAATACAGTTGTGGCGTTTAGCATCGGATGCAACTTGCTGACGATGTTACATGTTCAGTGTCCTAATGTGCGGCCTTAAGGGTTTCCTGCTCCTACTTGCAGTTGTACAAGCATAGTTACATTGATATGAATCTTCTCTGAACACGAGGCTGCAGTAGGAATTAAAGTTGCCCATCAGGCTGCACGCTCGCTTTCCATACGCGGTGGTGTAAAAGTGAGGGAGTGAGAAGCGACAGCTCAACTGGCATCCCTCAACGACCAGTGCGTGGCACCCTGAACCACTTACTGCACAGAATATGTAGCCTTAGTAATGCCTCAGCCTCACAAGCCCCAGCTTACAGTAATGAAATGCGTATATACGCGAAGCGCTATACAACGCCCATGACAAGTGCGGCCTGCACTATGTTATTTGTACGGACAAAAAGGGATAATACCCTCATCCTGCTGTGGACTGGGTCTGCGCGATTGTGTTTGTTGTAAGTGCCGGCTTTGGTTTGGAGCTAAAACGGCGAGGGCCAATAACGGAGGGCGGTCGGGGGGTAGTGGTGGTGAAGGGGGGGGGTGTCTCCTCTAGAGGATGATGCCCCTCGTTCTTCTCTGGAAAGCACCCCCCAACAAACTCACAAACTCTGACTTTGCGCAGCTGAGACTAAGCAAAAAGGCCTGTGAGTCACGGCTAGAGAAGCAGACAGTAGCCGTCAGCATTGTTCCCCTGAGGTGCCTGCCTGGAGCCAGGCCACGGATGCCCTCAGTGTAAAAGGATACTGCTCTCTGCTCTTGCGCTCCTCCGTCCGCCTCTGCTGCTCCGCTTCCTGTTTGTAATGGTCTGAGCCGGTGACAGAAGAGAGTCACAGGCGTCCCCTGATCAGGCTGAAACACCCGCCGTATTTCTGGGAAAAGTGCCCCCCCCCCCCCCACAGGAGTCTCCAACAGGCTTTAACTCTTTCCACTGAAATTACCTTCAGGAGCCTTGAACAAGCTTTACGCTGTCCACTGAAATTACCTTCAGGAGCCTTGAACAAGCTTTACCCTTTCCACTGAAATTACCCACCGGAGCCTTGAACAAGCTTTAGCCTTTCCACTGAAATTACCTTCAGGAGCCTTGAACAAGCTTTACGCTGTCCACTGAAATTACCTTCAGGAGCCTTGAACAAGCTTTACCCTTTCCACTGAAATTACCCACCGGAGCCTTGAACAAGCTTTAGCCTTTCCACTGAAATTACCTTCAGGAGCCTTGAACAAGCTTTACACTTTCCACTGAAATTACCCACCGGAGCCTTGAACAAGCTTTAAACTTTCCACTGAAATTACCCACTGGAGCCTTGAACAAGCTTTCCACTTTCCACTGAAATTACCCACCGGAACCTTGAACAAGCTTTCCACTTTCCACTGAAATTACCCACTGGAACCTTGAACAAGCTTTCCACTTTCCACTGAAATTACCCACCGGAGCCTTGAACAAGTTTTCCACTTTCCACTGAAATTACCCACCGGAACCTTGAACAAACTTTCCACTTTCCACTGAAATTGTAAATTGTCCTTGGCCCTTTTTATAATGAAACTCTATCAGTGGAGTGATCCATGCCTACATTTTGCAACAGTGGCCATATGAAGAGCTTATTTGTCCATGGAGAGATGTTCTGAGTCATTCTGAATGTGTAAGAATGAACTGGGAATTTCAGATGGTGACCAGGACACATGCTGACACTTGACACAGACTTGTGAATGAAGTAACTCCGCCGACAGAGAGCTGGTTAAGTTGTGAAACGTCGCCGGCGAGCGTGTAAGACAGCCGGCGGAGCGGCTCAAAGGGAAACCGGAACGCTACGCCCCTCTTACTGAACTGCCTGTTGTTAATCCGCGAGGATCCAGGATCTTGACAGAGGAACAGCGGTAGACTGTGTTTCCTGTGCGTTTGGCATTATGCCAACAGACCGGAAACAGCTAGCCGACATAGCAGCAGGTTCCAGGTGTAGCGCCGCTAATGCATCCTCTCCCGGATGGCTTCTTAATATCCAGCTGTATAAATTGACAACGCGTGAATACGATAAGGGTGCCTGCCAGTAAAGTGATGAGTGCAATGAAAAGCAATCCCAGCGGTACCCAAGCCGCGCGGGTGACTCACCAGAAGCGGGAATGAAGACCGCACACATCCTTGAGATGGGGCCCCTACTGCTGGGGTGCAGGAGTGGCAGAAGTGTTCTCAAATGGAAAACGTCTGATTCACGTGCTGACAAATCCTTGTTGCTGGACTGCCGTGAATGAGAATGCAGTGGGCGGGTGGTGGCGGCGGGGCACTTATTAGCCGTGCGTTCGAGCAAACATAGTTTTTATTTACTGCTTCAGAGAGCGACGCTCTGCTTCGACCGCGCTGCGGATGAGCGCTGCGTCCCTGCAGCTGTTTGTCAAGCCTTGTTATGGAGAAGGAGCATCTGCTAAATGAGTACATGTAAATGTGATTCACTTTCTCCCTATCTCTCTCGCTCTCTCTCTCTCTCTCTATCTCTGTTGTTCTACAGTTAACACTGACACAGAAACAGCAGTGGTGAATGTCACGTACGCGACCAAGGAGGAAGCCAAAGCGTAAGCCCACAGAGCTAGCGCCATTAGTTTTAACGAGTGTTAACGTATACGAGCGTGTGCATATTATAATAACAACAGCAAGAGCAATATATTTACAATGCACTCTTCATACAATGTGTATAGCCCAACGTGTATACAGTAAAACAAATAAAAATGATAAAAGAAAGAAAGATTAAAAAAGCCACACAATATATTTATACAGTATTGTGTCGTCCAGTAGAAAATGCGTGTGGCCTGAGCGTTTGGAGTTTGACTTTTTCTGTGACCATTACACCACTTACAGGCAAAGACACATTATTTTGTACGTTATACATGAAATGATGTTCAGTATTCTAAATTCACCGCCACTCCCATGCTGTTAACACACCCGCAATGTAAGAGTAGATGGGATTATGTTCTCAACCCTCTGGTGTGTGTAACTAATCAGGCGTTTTACAATCCCTGCACCAGATGATGTCACAAATAATTACAGTGACCGAGACCGATAGATCACGGCGACAGTCTCCTGCCGTCTCGAGTGCAATACCCCCCCTTCCTCTGTGTTGCCAGGGCGATCGAGAAGTTGACCGGGCACCAGTTTGAGGACTGCTCCTTCAGGGTGTCGTACATCCTGGACGTGGACGCAGCGCCGCCCCCCCAGACCCCGCGGGTGAGGCGAGCGGGGCGGCCGCAGCGGGACCCGGACACCTCTCAGCCCGGCCCCTCGGCGGGAGGCCTCGGGGGTGTGCCCCGGCACCAGCACCAGGACTTCCCCCTGCGCATGCTCGTCCCCACCCAGTTCGTGGGGGCCATCATCGGCAAAGAGGGGCTCACCATCAAGAACGTCACCAAGCAGACCCAATCCAAGTGAGCAAAGGGCCTTTTACCGCCATCGTGCTCAGCGAGGACCGTGACCACCTCAGGCTCAACCCGGTTGCTGCTCAATAAGAGCCTAGACAGTTCTGTGTGGCTCAGTAGGTGGCGCATGTCGCTAACAACGATTAGGTTGCGGGTTCGATTCCCACTGGGACCACAGATACTGAAGAATGTATGCAATACACTAAGTCGCTTTGGATAAAAGTGTTTGCTAAATGGCATATATTATATTATATTGTAGACAGTGACGTCCCGCTCAGCATTCTGGTGCCGACCCTAGTTTGTTTTGTTGCCGTAATGTTGTCACGGCAACGCAGGTGCGCCCACAGAAATCAAAGCAACGAGGAAGCGATAGATGCATTTGCCTCCTGAGCAACAACAGACAATGGCTGTTTGCTAGCTAGCTTGCGAGCAAGGATGGGTTCATTGCAAAAAAAAAGATTTGTATTTTTACTCCCGTATAGTTTTCGTGATTATAAGAATAACATATCTTATTTAGGAAACATGCAGTAAACATAGGAATCTTTGTACTTGTGCGTGACGCATGACATTTTAAATGTAATGGGGACGGTGCTTGAGGTCAGTCTGCTCCCTATGCGCTCTCCCCCGCTGTGAAGAGGAGACAGCGGCCCTTACTGTCAGCTCAACTAACGAGGGATGGTTTCTATGAGTCACAGTCTCTCTTCCCCATTGGTTAGGAGAAAAACTTGTAGTGAGGGACAGCTTCCAGGAATGTAGACCTGCCTGCCTTTTCTGTAATTATTTCAGCGGAACGGAAAGTCATGTGAACAAAACGACCAGATGCTCCAGCTGATGCGCGGTGCAGCGTCATGTGAATATGTGGCTTGTTTTTATGAGGCAGTAGATCCCTTGCCTTTGGGCCGTCAGATGGCTGCATTTGGCTTGGTCTAGCGACGGCGCTGCGTGTCTGTCTGACAGTGCTTGTCTGTCTGTCCCGTCCCTCCCAGGGTGGACATACATCGGAAGGAGAATGCGGGCGCGGCAGAGAAGCCTGTCACTATCCACTCCACCCCGGAGGGCTGCTCCTCTGCCTGCCGCATGATCCTGGACATCATGCAGAAGGAGGCCAATGAGACCAAGGTGTAAGTCTGAATCCCACCCACACCAAACCCACAGACCCTGGGTCTAAGCTTACAAACTCTGCGCCCCACACCAAACCCACAGACCCTGGGTCTAAACTTACAAACTCTGCGCCCCACACCAAACCCACAGACCCTGGGTCTAAGCTTACAAACTCTGCGCCCCACACCAAACCAACAGACCCTGGGTCTAAACTCACAAACTCTGCGCCCCACACCAAACCAGCAGACCCTGGGTCTGAACTTACAAACTCTGCGCCCCACACCAAACCCACAGACCCTGGGTCTGAACTTACAAACTCTGCGCCCCACACCAAACCAACAGACCCTGGGTCTAAACTTACAAACTCTGCGCCCCACACCAAACCCACAGACCCTGGGTCTAAGCTTACAAACTCTGCGCCCCACACCAAACCCACAGACCCTGGGTCTAAACTTACAAACTCTGCACCCCACACCAAACCAGACCTGTGTCAGCTGATTTTAAAAGAAACATTGGTTTTGACCAATATTCAGAGCACAATTCTTCTTTCATATGAAATGTTCAGTGCTTGCACTTTTTTGCATCTAGAGTTCAAATATATAAAATACATATTTGACCCAGGTCTGGACCAAACCTCCTCAGTACCACAGAAAACCACATACATAAGGCAACTTACTTGCCTCACACCAGACCTCCACACCCTGCTTTAAACCTTAAAGCACACATTCAAACATACCAGACCTCCACTTATTACTCTAAACCATTACATTCTCACAAAACACGACATACTTTACACCACTTTCCACAATCTCGCACTATAACTCCACATTCCTAAACCAAACCTCCACATTCTCACACCACACCTCCACATTCTCACACCACGCCTCCACATCTTCACACCAGACCTTCACATTCTCACAGTAAACCTCCAATCTCATGCCAGTGTGTTGTTGTTTTCACTGCTAATGTGACTTCGTTGTGGTCCCGTTCTTGCCCTGCAGAGCTGAGGATATCCCTCTGAAAATCCTGGCTCACAACAGTCTGGTTGGGAGGCTGATTGGGAAGGAGGGCCGGAACCTGAAAAAGATCGAACAAGAGACAGGGACCAAAATCACCATCTCCTCGTGAGTGTCCAGTCCGAGCACACTGCACCCTGCGCTGTTGTGTTCCACAGCATTTGTGTCACTCATAGACACCCTTACCCAGGGCTACTCACGCTGCTTATATTCTCCTGTATCATCCAGGTTAAATTCCCAGGTGGGGCACTGCTGTTGTACCCTTGAGCAAGGTACTTAACCTGAATTGCTTCAGTAAAATATCCAGCTGTATAAATGGATTGTATGTAAAGAATCCTGGATAAGAGTGTCTTATGCGCCTAAAATGTAAATGTAAATGTAAATGTAGCTGGGTATTTACTGAAGCAACACAGGACCTTTTCAAAAGGTTAACAGCTATTCGAACTCACAACGTCCTGGTTATAAGCCCACTGGTTATAAAACAACTGCCCTGCACCGTTGCCCTATCTGAGTCTGATCCAATTCGCTGTGATAATGTATGAAATGGGAAACCGCTGCGGGTCATGTACTCAGTTTAGTTTAATCTAACAGTTTAATGCCTTCATGTTAAAATGAGGAGTTCATATCAATTACAGGCATAGTTTCAGTAATAAACTCCATAATGCAATATGGATACAAATTGAGGTTCATTTGGATGGTAATGGACCTTATGGAAAACAGCTTCACGAAGCCAAGTTCATGGCACCCTCAGGCTAATTATTGCCCGACCTGAATAAATCGTACTAATATCCTGACATATTCTGAGTGTGGCTCACTCTCCTCCCAGCTTCGCCAGGCCCATCAGCAAAGCTCATTAGCTCAGAAAACATGTGGACTCGAATCGCTGCGCAGTCACTGCTAATGCCCACAAAGTTGAGCTACTGATTACAGTGCCTTTGGTCTTCGACGCGTTGTTAGAAACCTGTTGGCTCGACCGTTTAATGGGCCACGTTCCATCGCCGCGGGGTCAAAGCCAGTCTGCCACTACAGACTCCCAGTCATCGGTGGCTAAGACTCATGCTAGCAAGGCCTAGGCCAGGGGTCGGCAACCTGTAACACTCAAAGAGCCATTTGGACCCGGTTTCCACGGAAAAGTAAACACTGGGAGCCGCCAGTGGCGTAGCGGGGTGCAATGCGAAAAAATACTTGCGCCCGTCGGATTTTATATCGACGGGGGACGGGGTGCTACGCGGAAAAATACTTGTCTTGTATTTGTTTACAACTACAAATAAAATACACTTCAATTGGATACTTATAATTTTTTTCCCCAAGCCACGCGGAGCCGCAGCATAAGGGTGAAAGAGACGCATGCGGCTCCGGAGCCGCAGGTTGCCGACCCCTGGCCTAGGCTATAGGGCTCAGCCTGCGCTCATTGAAACATGTCCACTGTCCAAAAGCGCACGTATATCGTGTGAATACCCGTGAAGCGAACGTGACAACATGTGACAATGTGTGGGATACGCGCAGATTCGCAGGTGCGGGATTCATGTGATTTTTCCGGAAGGGAAGCCCCGTTCCCGTCTGAGTCACTTAAGGGCCCCCGGTCTCTCCAGTTTCATCGTTCCTCAATTTGCGATCGTCGCTCGATGAAGCTTAACGTTCTTTAAATTCTGCATAATTAGCGGGACCGCTTTAACGTCCTTTTGGGGGTGGCGGGGGGGTGTGTGTTTGGGGTTTTGTTTTTTCCCTCCCTGTTAACCCTTTCCCCTCTGTGTGTCCGTTCGCTGCCCCCACAGTTTACAGGACTTAACTATTTACAACCCAGAGCGGACCATCACAGTGAAGGGCAGCATTGAGGCGTGCTGTAAAGCTGAGGAGGACATCATGAGGAAGCTGAGGGAAGCCTACGAGAATGACCTTGCAGCTGCAAATGTAAGCAGAGAGCTATTAATAATAATAATAATAATAATAATAATAATAATAATAATAATAATAATGGTAGTAATAATAATACATCATCAGAGTGAGTGGAAATGTTGAAACGTGATTGCGGAAAAGTTACATTGTTTTCGTTGTTAGGCCTACTGAATGGCGTTTCATTTCCTTATTCTAACATCATTCTTATTGTTTTATGCTGTTAAAATAGGCCCGTGTCTCAAAAGTTTGAATAAAGCTTTGATTGAGGAAAAAAACGTGCATTTTGTATTCTCTGTCATGCGCTACATTTAGCTGTTTTTTGTTTTAAGATTAATCGATTAATTGTTTGTTAACGTGGGCGATGATCGATCAAGGAAATGTCTTTAAATTAGCATCCATAGTTTTGTCTGATATTGTTACCTCGCACTTGCACCTCGCCTCAGATCATTTTGAGTTGTAGGGATGAGGCCGGCTTCTTTTTTTCCCCCCACATCAAAAAGGATTTGATGTGAAATGCGCAAACGCAATGGCGCCTCATTAGCTGTTTATGAAAACCCCTTTCCTCGTTGTTGTTTCTTTAGACCCAAATGAAAACCTTAATGATGGCTTGTCGGTGTTGTGTTCGGTGTCTGAACACAACACCTGACCGCTGGGGTTGCGGTAGGGGGGTGGGGGTGGGGTTGGGGGGGGCGATCTCCATATGTTAGCGGATCTTACGAGAAAAGGTGAGGCTGGCCTGAGCCACATCCCCGAGGCCTACGTGCCTTGGCAGATAGAGTGTCTGTCGGATAGCGAGACTCATTTCTGACTCACCCGCCTGCCGCTACGCAGGCGGAAAACTGCACAACATGTTCCGGCATTCATTTGATATAGTCTCCTCCGGCTCCTCTTTCTTATGACATCACTCCCGACCGAGCCCCCCCTTGGAGTGAGGAACTAAACAGGATGTGAAAGGAGCGAAAATAACTATTTATTCGTCTCCTCTGTTTGTCCAAAGATGGCCGAATCTGAAAGACAAGCCATGCATGACAAAGATGAAAATGCATTCGGGCGTGGCCATGATTTTCAAGCACCCTTTTCAAAGGAGATATCACGTTTGATCTATTAGCTCCCCTCCATTAGGAAATGTATAGACCAGTTAATTTCTCTATCTTATCAAAGTGCAAGTGTGCTTTTCTAGTGAGAATCTGATTCAGGAGGATGGGGCCATCTAGTGGACTGCTGAGTATATTACAGGAGGCCATTGTGCTGGTGAAAGGAAACAGGTGGCTTTGCTGTGCCGATGGCAGTGATGGATACGTACACCTGGTTGACGGTTGATTCTCTTCTTACTTACAGCAACAAACCAACCTTATCCCCGGGCTCAACCTGAACGCTCTGGGTATCTTCTCCACGGGCCTGTCAGTCCTGCCCCCCCAAGCAGCTGGACCACGTGGAGCAGCCTCCACGCCCACCACCGGCTATGGCACCTATCTGGTTAGCTAACAGCGCCCTCTGCTGGTCATGCATCACACCTGCGCCTATATCAACGGAATCGTTCACAATTCTGTCAATGTTGAACTTCTGAGTCCTCTTGTAAAACTAGTTTATCTCATTGTTACTCTAGAGCAGAGAGGCACACGGGGCAAGGTGTTTCAATGACAGTGTTGAAAGTAGTCTGTGCTGAGGTTTGCCAGAGGCAGTTTTTTCTCAGGACTGCTGGGAAACAGCTGAATTCCCCTTTGCTTGTGGAGTGACTAATAGATCTCCTCACTGCCTGGACATCAACCTGAGTCACCGAGTGTGACAGAGTATACTGTTTCTGCGTGTGTGTGTGTGTGTTTGTGTTTGTGTGTGTGCATGTGTTTGTGTGCACGTATGTGTGTGTGTGTGTGTGTGTGTGTGTGTGTGGATCTGTGTGTGTGCGCATGTGTGTGTGTGTGGATCTGTGTGTGTGTGTGGATCTGTGTGTGCATGTGTGTATGTGTGTGTGTGTGTGTGTGTCAGAGACCTCTCCTCCCATCAGTCTCTGGACCTTTGTGTTTGTGTCACAAGAACAGTAACATTTCCCGTATTAAAAATCCAGAGGAGGAGGGGAGGAGGTTGAGGAGAGAGGGGGGTCTTGACTAATGTCTCTCTACCCTTACAGAGTCACCCGTCACATCTGGGTAGGCTGTATGGAGTCACTCCTGCTAGCACCATGTCCCACCAGCACACAGTAAGACCTTGCACTGCGTATCCCTACGTGTATCACATTCGTGTATCTCAGCTATAATTTGTAATAGCAATCGTAATTAAATAATGGACATGGAACAAAAGCTATCAATTTGATATATTTTTACGTTTAATATTATGTGGTAAACGTTACCATCTTTTGTCATCCGTCTGTTGTCATCTTGTAGCCTGGGTCCTTGTCTCCAGAATCAAGCCTCCACCTGCCAATGATGCATTGCATGGCATTTAGCAGACGCTCTTATCCAGAGCGACTTACAGTTTACATTTCTTTACATACAATCCATTTATACAGCTGGATATTAACTGAAGCAATTCGGGTTAAGTACCTTGCTCAAGGGTACAACGGCAGTGTCCCACCTGGGGATTGAACCTGCAACCTTAATGTTACAAACCCAGTTCCTTACCCATTATACCACACTGCCGCCTCTGGCTTATCTGCAGCTTGGCTGTTTTCATCCAGCTGAAATTGACTGGAAATTTCAACTCATTTAGTGAAGAATTTGCGCAACGATGAGATGTTTTTCACCCATAGAAAAGTCTCTGACCCTTCAATGGCACAGAACTGGCCTGCGGACGCGCACCTCCAAAATAGTAGTATCGCGAGATAAATCTTTCGCCGTCGAGCTGCGACAGGCGCTGCCATTGACAGGTGGCAGAAAATATGCTCTGCCGCTTCTAACTGGACTGAGATGGATGGAAGAGTTCGATAACGCGACGAATCGCGTTCAAGAGTTTCTCTTTCGACGTGACGAACAGCGTATTCTCCCACCCGTGTGTCCCCGTCCGGGCCCCCCCCCCAGCGCAATGGCCCCTGTATCCCACATGTTTATGCAGGATACAGGGGCCCTTATCTGTAGGGAATGGACAATTACAATGGGCAGCATAGATAAATACAGCGTAGATTAATTATCAGGTGAGGTGCAGGGAGAAAGTTCAAGAATCTCCTCTTTGGCGTCTCTGCGGGGGGAAAAGGTACCCGGCGCCTCCGAGCCCTTGAAAGGGACCGTGGAGACTCTCGGAGGACGAAGCCATTAGCGTGGGTTTTTTCGGTGGCCCGGGGTGCGTAATGAGCAGTCTGACTGCGTCCTCCTCTGGCCTCTGCGCTGTGGGAGCTGAAGGTTCGCCACACGCCGAGGCCCCCTCGCCGCTAATGAGCGACACTGCGACACTTTCCCATTCGCTTTTCCCATCGCGGGATAATGGGAGTGCAGTACTGCAACCATAGCGTTGAACTAGAGCACAGCAAAAGTAGGTCTTTACTTTACTGGGGCTCAGGGTGCAGAGTGGAAAGCCAGGCTCTGCTAGGGCCTGGCTTTCTCCTCTCTTGGGTGGATGTACGCACACACGTGTACATGTTTAGGTGTGCATGTGTGCTTTGAATGTGTGTGTGTGTGGGGGGGCATACGTGTGACAGTCAATAGTTGTATGTGTATGTGCAGTGGCGATTTTACCGCGGGTGCAGGGGGTGCATTTGGGATGAAAATATAACAATTTTCAAATCAGTGTCAAAAAGCATTTAAAAGAAAATGATTTCCGCCCATTGCACCCCCTGTTTTAAAACCCTAAAATCGCCACTGTGTATGTCTGTGTGTGTGTACGTGTGTGTTTGAACGTCCAGGTCTGAGTGTGCGGGTCTTTTCCCAGCAGGCTCCAGAACAGGAAGTGGTCTACCTCTTTATTCCGACTCAGGCGGTTGGCGCGCTCATCGGAAAGAAAGGCCAGCACATCAAGCAGCTGGCCCGCTTCGCTGGCGCCTCCATCAAGGTAGGATGTCCGCACCATGTGCCCCTGGACAGCACGCACTCGCCGTCTTGCTCACGACAAGAACGTCGGAGCTTCACGTCGACGTGAACCGGAAGCTCCCTCTGTTATACTCTGTAACGTTTAGCAAGAAGGGACTGTCCAAGTCTGATGTATCAGGCACAGTGCCTTATAGTGATATAGTCTCACTTACAGTGAGAGGATTTCATGCCATAGCTTTGGAAGCGACTTTCTCAGAATAAACGGCTAGTGATGTGGTAAAAATGTGATAGCATTAAATTATCTAGCAGTTGTCCGAATCACACCCAGTCTAGATTGTCAAATCAAAACAGAGAGCAAAGTAACAGTCACACTGAAATCAATTGACATCGGAGCCTGAAATAGTCACTTTTCCTCTGCACAAACAGTGCAATGCACAAATACAGCTGCCAAATCGCCAAATGTGAGCCCTTTCTTCGCTCTGGCAGTGAATGTTGGGTAACGCCTGCCCCAAACGCAGCTTTTGGCTTTGAGCCACGTGAGATCAGTGCGGCTTGTGAGTGCCTGTCGGTCTCTTGTTTTTCCAGATCGCCCCGGCGGAAAGTCCCGACGTGTCTGAGAGAATGGTGATCATCACGGGCCCGCCCGAAGCGCAGTTCAAGGTATAGCTCTGAAGTCCTCGCTTTCTTTTCTTTCCACCCGAGGGCTGTAAAGCACATCGCCGTCCTTATATATGATTCATGTGACGAGGCCTCGCCTTTGACTCTGCTTAACTGGAGAAAGTGCAAACCCGCATCTTTGAACTGCAACTTATATCAAAGTAGCCCATTCCCTCAGTTCTGAGCTGAATTCCCCACAGAGACTCGACGCTACATCTTCAAACTGAGCCGAAATGCCCAAAACGACGGAACACTTTATCCTCAAACTCCCTTTGCTCCCGCTATGGCACTTAACGCGATGTGATACGTGATGCACTGACACATTTTCAGGGGTGCGACTGATGTCTCGGAATCGTTTCTTCTCGTTGCCTAACCTTTTCGCACGCACTTTAGTAAGTCGCTCCGGATAAGAGCATCCACTGACGACCTAAATGTAAACGTGAGGCTTTGGTGCCATGGAAGCAGCCGTACCTGACTATTAATACACTCCTCGTGCTTTCATTTGAATGTTCCTGCTCCAGGCCCAAGGTAGGATATTTGGGAAACTGAAAGAGGAGAACTTCTTCACGGCGAAGGAGGAAGTTAAGCTTGAGACGCACATCAAAGTCCCCTCCACAGCGGCCGGAAGGGTTATCGGCAAGGGCGGCAAAACAGTACGTATGGGCATGATGGTCCAATGACTTCGACGATTTGGCAGTATTTATACGCTGAATTTATATTTGCCATGTCTAAGCATTTTGAATGTGAAATGTGAATTTGGTGTAACGGGACAACTTGACCAGGGCTTTGGTGTGGTTGCAACGCCTTCTCAATGTGCCTGAATGCTGCCCCCTGCAGGTCAATGAGCTGCAGAACCTCACCAGTGCCGAGGTCATTGTGCCCAGGGACCAAACTCCAGATGAGAACGATGAGGTCTTTGTGAAAATTATCGGGCATTTCTTTGCCAGCCAGGTATGTATCAGAGAACTAGTAGTAATGTAGGGTTGTCGTTAAAAAAATGATCCTCCCTTTGTTTAAAAAGAAACAAAGATTCAACTTCAGGAACATGTGCTATGTCTTGTTTGACATAAATGTTGAACAACTGGCCAAGCATATATTCTGGCTGATTTAGAAAATATCTTAGTAACAGTATAGCTTTATTTAAATATAATACGTCATATATATACAGTACCAGCCAAAAGTTTGAGTACACCTGTTGGTGTAATTGACAATGTTTTACACCGTATAGGTTTCTGTAAATACTCGTAAATGACAAAAAACACATGTAACAATAAACAAAAGGAACATCAAAGCAATGTTCAAGAAAATTTAATTCAAAATTGAATCTTGGATTCCTCAAAATAGCCACCCTTTACCTTGATAACAGCCTCACAAACACGGGCCATTCGGTCTTCCCAGCTCTCCTGCAGCAATTCCCAGAGACACTTGTGGGTTACTTTGCTTTGACTCTTCTGTCCATTTCGTCCCATACAAGTCCTCCGCGATTGAGGTCTGGACACTGGGCAGGCCAGGTCATTAGTTTGAGTTGTCCTTCACGTTCCTCCTACACCAGATAGTTCTTGCACAACTTAAAGGTGTGTTTCGGGTCGTTATCTTGCTGAAGAATGAAGGAGTGCCCGATTAGCCGTAATCCAGATGTAAGGTGTACTCAAACTTTTGACTGGTACGGTGTATATAAACGATATATATATTTTAATATTCATGTTGAATATATTTTAATATTCATGTGTTTAGATTCACAGGTTTTCATCTAAACATCAGAATGAACTCAAACAATTCTGATTGCAATTAATTAAATATTTTAAATGTAGTCTTAAAATTGTGGAATTTTTATGACGTGCCTAGTACTTGAAGCACGATCGAGCATTCCTAATTATACAACTCGTCCAATGTTCTCTTGAATGAACTGGTTACTCAGTAAATTCTGAAAAATGCCCTGATTTTGTGGGGTCCCACGGGAAAACCCAGGGCTCATCACTGTGGTACGGCAGCTTGCTGTTACTGTTGTAATGGAACATTCACTGTAGCATACTTTCCACTTCCTGTGGATGCAGCTTTCTCATTCTTTGGTTCCTGTCTGCAGACTGCACAACGAAAGATCAGGGAGATCATTCAGCAGGTCAAACAGCAGGAACAAAAGCACCAGCAGGGAGCTCCCTCACCGCACCACTCCAAGTGACCAGCAGGGCGGCACCAATGAGCATCAGCCGATGAATGTAGCCCTTCCAACCAGAGAGAGAGAGAGAGAGAGAGAGAGAGAGAGAGAGAGAGAGAGGAGTGAGGAGGCAGGAGGCAGGTGGGATGGAGGAGGCAGACAGGCAGCATGGGGAACAAAACCAAAGAACTTTACTTGGGGGAATGTGTGAGCCGAAAGCTTGGGGGCTTTCTGTGCACTGCCAACACAGAGGAAACTGGAGAACACTGAAAAAAAAATGAAAAAAAAAGTCCAACTGAAAAAGACATTTTTAAAACAAAAGTGGAAGATGGAAGCCGAAAGAGAAATGTCCAGTAAAGCAAAGTACTCTGTAGTCCTTTGTAACCTTATCTTTTTAGTTGGACTAACATAGGCCTAACAGAAACAGATTAAAAGCGGTATTAAATGTAGTGGGATTTTTTTTTTTTTTTTTTTTTTTTGGCGGATTGGAGATGGGTTAGGGGTAGGGGTTGAAAAGCAAAGGCTTTGACGTTCAGATTGTAAGTTTCGATATCCTTAGCAGTATTAATATATATATACATATATATATATATATATATATATATATATTAGAAACAATAATATATATATGAAACGAGTAATGGAGGGTGTTTCTTCTCATACAGTAGGTGAAAAAAGGCTGTTTCATCTCGGGCAATAGCAGAGGACACAGCCAAATCATTGAACACATCTTTTATGCGTTTGCATTTGAAGTCGAATGTTTTAAGGAAACAAACAAGCCGGAAAAAAAAGAAAAAACTTGGAAATCTTGGTGGATTGTTCTGAATCTTTGTTACTTAACCTAGCCCGTGTATGTGTGCCAACACCAGGGATAGCATCCCTATCAAATGTTTTTGCTACATTTCCCCCCCTGTTTCTGCTTTAATTCTGATTCACGGTTCTCTTAACTGGCTTTTTTTTCTTATTTTTAAACAATTTTGTTTTATTGTTAACTATTCATTATTCGGCAGCATTTCCGGGCATTGAGATGGCATCCGCTTCAGCCATAGGGATTCAGAAAAAGAGATACATCACTGGGAGCAAGAAGGTACTAATACTAATCCCTGTATGTACGTATTTACATATACGTGGGTTGTCTGAGGAAAGACAGTTTGGAATCGGTTTCCAAACCAACAATACCAACAATGGAAAAGAAAACCGCTGTGAAACTGACATCTTAAAATGGTGCACCTTTTTACTTGTTGATGAGCAGCCAAGAGCCATAGGTTCATTTTAATAGACTGTGCACCACAGTTTTGCCTTATGCTGAGCCTTGAAGTAAAGATGAGTGATATAACTGTGACCTGCGGCCACAACGTTAACCGCGGCCTGGTTGGCACTGTGCTAATGAAATGGGACAGTGAAGCACTCCATGAGCTGTGGCACGCATGCATGCACACACACACACACACACACGCACACACACACGCACGCACCCACACATGCACACACACAAACACACACGAACACACATGACTGCCCTTGGCTTTAAATCCTCTCCTTCAGGGAGCTTACAAAAATGGCATGACAGCTGTGAATGTATGCTAGGCAGCCTTTTTCGAAACATGTCCCTGTTAAAGTTCAGCAGTTCACTTTGTCGGCATGGATTTGTTTCGTTGTTCTTCTTAGCAGTTTGCTGGAAACATAGGTACGGATGTCATTTGTGCTTTATTTTGGTTGCCATGGAAGCTCACAGCCGTAACGATCACCAGTCAGAGACGTCAGTCAGCCAGCACTTTGGCTGTGTTTCCCAAGCTTCACAAAGTCAGCGCCAATGTGCACAGCTTCCACCGTGTGTGTGTGTGTGTGTGCGTGTGTGTATGAGCATGTTTGTGTGTGTCTGTGTGTGTATGTATATGTGTATATATATATGTATTTATATATATATATATATATATATATAAAGAGGAAATAAATATTTATGAATCTATTTTTTCCTATTTTGTCATGAGAATATAGTGACAACAAAAAAACTAAATTTCTTTTCTTTTATAGAAAAGACAAAGATGCTTTGTTCGTGGGAGACTACCATGTTATATCGAAGGGAAGTGTTTTACTTTGAAAAGGTGAACACGACTTATATGAATATAGGCAATGGATTTTACTGAATTGGGAGAAGGGCAGGCAGGCGGCGGCATTACGTTGGAGCTGATGTGAAGAGTGCGCGTGTCGGTATTGTGATCCACCTACCTCAGGCGTCAGGGTACCTCAGTTCATTCTCTCATTTCCCTTCTTACACATTTTCTATGCCTTGTAAAGCTGATAGTTTTGATCATAATTTTATTTTTTTAAATAAAAGAAGGAACGAGAAAAAAATAATAAGTCTAAACTTTTTAAAGTCCACCTTACTTTTTTTAGGAGGATGGGTCTGTAAGTATTTGAAACTGTACAATAGTTATTGGGCTCCCTTTTGACTGGACGCCTTTTAACATTTTAATATTCTGATTATTATTATAGTTTTGAAAAAAATCCTTGTATAACAGAATTAGGAGACTGGGGTTGAAGGGGTACATACCTGCTTGATGATACCGTATGAAGATACTTTGTACCCGTTTCATGAAGAAAAATCACATGCAAAAGAAATCAGGAAAATGTAACTATTATTATGACAAGAAATAGAGTTTTTCTTTACTGAAAACTGCTCTGTAAAATATACAATAAAATAATATATGACTGTATGTGTAGCAAAGAGATTTGAGAGTCACTCAACCTTCTCTCACCAGCCTCTTTCAGACATGATCTGATCTGAGAATTGAAATAGACAGAGGCCGCAAAAGAACACAGACCCGGTTCTTTCGCACAGGTTCTTGGTTCTTACACACAGGTTGTTGTGTACAGTGTAGAGTGTGATACTGTTTGCTGGCTACTCTGTGGGCCATCATCACTGTATGGGAGGAAGAACTGTTTAACTGTAGCTAAACATGTACAGTGGAGTCACTAATGTATTGATTTGACTTTTTTTTTTTTACAATAACTATACTCACGACCTACACCTGCATCCTATGAGACAATGGTACTCATGGATGGCCCTGCCTTCTCTAGTGTTTTTTGCTGTACAATACAAGTTTAATTCTAGACCTCTGTCCCGGAACCATGTCTGTCGTGCTGTAAACATTTACCTCTCAGAATCCAAGGCCAATTAACATTTAGAATGAATTAACCTATGTGGGGAGAGGCAACAAGTTTAGAGGATAACAAAATAAATGTCTTAGGGTTTAGAGTCGGAGCTATAGGGACATTTGTCGTTACTGCAGCATTGGCAGTGTTGTAATTTGCTGTCGGCTGTGTTGGAATCTGTCTCCATCCTGCAATGCGCGGACTCCCTTTATTTGAACTTAAAATTGTGATGGTACATGACCAAAGGGTCAAACTCTCTGGTCCAGCAATTTCTAAATTGCGTTTTGCTGTCCTTTGAGGACTTTATGGGCTATGCAAGCTCAAAATAATTCACTGGTTTTTTTTTTTGGCCCTAAAGGCAAAATAGCAAGTAAGCGAATGCACTTTTATAACAATGTTTCAAAACATGGATAACATGCAGTGTACCATCACCAATGTCACACACCCCACGACATTCACAGGTGAACCTTCCCAGATGGGGAAATGCCGGGGATTAGGGAGATGGGCATATTTTGCCCGCATTTTGGATTCACCAGACAGAGCAACACTAAGCTCAATCACCGCAATACACTGGCACATTTAGAATTTTGTGAGAAATACTGAAATTGAAATAACTTTAAGAAAACAGCTAGCTGAAGGAGCTGTGGAAATAGCCATAGCCCAACACACACGCGCACACACACACACACACACACATATATATACAGGTAACTGCAAAAATAAAGGCAACAATTGAGTAAATGAGGGATCCTCTAATCGGGTGCAGTACCGTGAGTATCCATTGGGGGGTGCCACGGCCAGATAGGCCCAGCCCTCCCCTTTCCAAGGAACACCTGGCTGGGACTCTCCTAGCCTGGGCCTGGGCCTGGGCCAGGGCCGTTTGAGTGCCCCCCCGGGTTACCAAAGTGTTGCCATTTATTTGGGCAGTTAGCTGTATATATCCATTGATCTTAGTCACATTTCCAATATTACATTGATATTATTAGTCACGTCTTGTAACACAAGCGGTGTCTTTCCAGAACGGTAACATTTAGCGTTGTTTTAGTGACAGATTTGAAGAATCGTACAATAGAGAAACGAGGCAGCCCTTTCTTAGCCAAGCCATGCAGTGTGTAAGAGATTTCTTCAGTTTGCAAGTATGCAAGGGATTCCTGCCCAAAGTGGAGGCAGGGTGGCATATTTTGCTCTGTTCTGATCTCTCAAGGAGCCTTACTCGAAAAGACTGCTGTTTTAATGGAGAGAACTCAAACAAAGGCTTGCAGTTTCACAGGGGTGTCTTAGATGAAGGTATTGAATTTCTTGCAGGTCTCATTTCACTGCGGTTAGAGTACAGTAGCTTGGCATTGAGCAGAACTGTGTTTCTAAGGAGGCACAGTGGAACTGCTGTCTGTTTTAGTAAAGGACTGTGGATGTTAGTGTTAAAAGCATTTGGGTGGAGTTTTTTTGTGATGGTTTTTGGTGGCTTTTTATCCCAAGGATTTATTGATTTTTGTAGCTTTGTACAGTTTATGACTTTATGACTTTGCCAGTGCAAAACAATTCCACGAGCATTTCCTGAAGCACCTAACTTTGATATACTGGAGGTGGAATACATTTTCCTTTCTGGTAAACAATTGCTTTTGTCTTTTTCGGCACTCTGATATAATGTTTTCTTGTGGAGGAGTAGTTAAGAATCTATCTTCTGAACTTACTTTAATTGCGCGCAGAATTGTCATCTCCTACAAGGAGCTTCTTCTTACAGCGTGTGGTGTGCGGCCGTGCAGCCCCCTTCTCTTTCGTGTTGCGTGCTGAACTAGGTGTAGGGCACGGGGCCGGGCAGGGAACCATGTTTCAAAAACAAAACTGCATCGAGTGTTTTTAAGCATTCAGTCATAGACCAGCCGCAAGTGACTGTGCGTTTGTGGTCAGCATCGTTGGGGGGGTGTGTGTGACACTCACCGCGACTTACCGTCACTGTCTCCCGCCACGGTATGGACCACCCTAGCGGGACGAATTGCGACGTACTGATGTAGGCTGTGCCACAGACCTGGATCTCGCATAGCGGAGCAGGGAAATCTTTTCGGTGGCGTAGAGAAAATGCAGCGATCGCTGAGCCAGGGACTTCAGCCTTTTTCATGTTTTAATGAATAATGGAAGCCATGTCTCTGCATGGATGGCTGCGCCCTAAATGGTCTGGTGTGAAGCAGGATGCTAGTCTATCGCAGGGCCAGAAGACCAGTGACCAGTCTTTAATACTAATGCATGATACATATCCAATTCTACCCAGTATCAAATTGAGAGGCGGTGGGTACCATATTTACATTTCTGGCACGACTCGGCTGTTGGTTGAACCCACAGTCTCCTTGTTTTAGCTTAGACACTCTAACATAGTGTTTCTCAGTCCTGGTACTGGGGACCTGCTATGTGTACTAGATTTTATTACAGCTCAGATGTCAATTAATTTGGTTTAATTGAGCTGTTAATTAAATACTGATCTTGATTTGACGTCACTTACGTATGCACTGTTCATTTTCTCTTGCAGATATACGTACGTTTTTCAAAATATTTTTGTTCGAACAGCTGCAATACAAGTAAGGTACTGCTATGAGTTATTTGAGCCTCTTAAATTAATTAGTATTGAAAGCAAGTGTTCTGCTTAATTAAGACTAAGTAGTTAGTCCATGGTGTGAAATAATTGAACAAGCTATTATGCATAACCGAGACAGCTGTACCAAATGTGTTCAAGAGGTAGATGTTCACAAAATTACAAAATGAACACACAGCTCTATCATATTAACAGAAACACATATTGAATGAGCACTTTTCAATCACAAAGAATTTGCAGAAGACTAAATATCGAGATGTTGAATAAAGATCAGTAAGCAATGTTTTTGTCACAATAAAATGAAGATATTGGAGCATTAGACCGTGCAACTGTCTTTGTTTTCAAAACGAAGATGCACTGTTTTGTTAAAAGCTCCGTCAGTCCTTACTAATCGAGAGCTCACCAGGAGTAGGTACCCAGGATCTTGGGTGTGGTGAAATGCTGCTCTACCCTCAAGAACACTGAACCGGTTCTCCTGTTGTGCTGTTGGGCGAAGTAGTGGCAGATTCTGCATAGCAACTGTCGTGGGTTGTAAAAGATGTTCTTGCATTTCACACATTTTTTTGGTCGTAGTTTAGATTAACTAAAATCCTCCACAGAATTTCACCACTGGAGTTTCTTTTGTTCCTTTTCGGCATTCTGGGTCAGTCTCCCAGTTCACCATTTTTCCTTGTTCCACCATGGACGAAAATACAGAGGTTGACCGTTGTGCTGGATTGACAGGCTCTGGGGTCACAGATGCTATGCGGTTTTGTTTTGAATTGTGGGTGAACTGTACTGCTGACCAACCTGGATATGAGCAATAAAGAAAGTCTTTAAACAACCATAATTTGTCGTGTCATGTTGGTCAATGTCATATTTCTTTTTGCGTTCTTTGTATTCAATACATGGGAAACTAGAGGTCCATATATTTATAATATAAGGCAGTATATTCCATTTACGTAAGGAAATTCTTCAACTAGAAAAAAGTTGAAGAAATTTGACCATTCTATATTCACAATAGTTCAGTAGTAGAGACCATACCAAACCGAAGTACAAACCATGTCTAGAAACAATATTTTCCCGATTGCATATAATTATTGACTTTCTCATATTTTTGAGCATAAAATAAAGCTCAGGTTGAAGCGGAAGCTGTTGTGATATTTACTCAAACAGGTCCCCCCCACCCCAGTGTTTGGGTCTGTGTATTTTGCTTAGACAATATAATCACTCGATTAAAAAAAAAAAAGGGATTTCAGATCATCATCCATCACGCTGCTTCTAAAGTCCAAATTATATATTATTATATATGCTGCCAGTAAAGGCTGGAGACCGGGACATTTGTCAAGAACAGTAAGAATGAAGACAGCATTTAATTTTGTACATTTTTGTGTATATATATATATATATACACACACATATATATATATATATATATATACATACACACACACATATATAAATAAATCATTACAATACTTAATAAGACATGGCTTTGTGCACTCAAAAAGGCCTGCCAAGCAAATTGTTCTGGGTAAACATGGTACAAACATGAGCTGCAGGAGGGGAAAAACAAAACTAAGGTAAGCTCCTGACACAGACAGACATTTAAGACAAGTGAATTCCACTCGCACCGAATCCAAAATAATCAAACACGGTTACGTCCCACGCACAACACGAGGAAACACAAATATCAGGACGAACAAAGGAGTAACCCCTACATTTAGGGCCACTATCACAGACTCCTAGCCAGATGCATCGAGGGACAATTTTGGTTTCAAGGGCATCAGTGGTCTGAATATGTTCCCTTGTGATGGCCATTTCAACGGCATCCAGGGTGGTTCCGAGACAGCGGTGCCCACAGATCGTTTGGCTGGCTGGGCACCTACAAACATGCACCGTAAGGACCGCTGGCATGGTGAAACATGCTTTCCAGGGTTCGTTTTATTGACCTGTGAAAGTGCTGGGTTGGATGTACCAGGCACGCACAGAAGGAAGATAAACGGCGGCCACCAGACTGGCTGAATGATAAGCACTTGGCATGTCATATCAAGCACTTTCCCAGGGTTATTTTTCAAATACTTCCTTTTTCCAAGAGAACTTTAGATCAGTTTGAAGCTCAGAGACACTCTGGTAACAATCCGGCGGTGGGGTAGTTACAAGGTACAGGGCGGTCTAAATGTCCCTTTAGCTCACGCTGCCGATGAGCAATGCACCATCGGCAAGGCCATGTAGATCTGCATGTGAAAATATGCTGACCAAACGATTATGGTTGTGGAGGCCTGCCTTTAACGGGTTGATTTCAGCGACGCGTCAATATAATAGCTATATATCAAAAGCTACACCGCACACGACCCCTGTCGTTGTTTGGCAAGAGATACACTTCACATTGTCTACGCTGCGTTACACTGTCCCCACGAAGAACACATTTAGTCCCAGGACCTGCCATAGGGAAACAGTACTGTACAGACACTATGTAACACATGAATGTAAAAATATGAATTATCATATCCTTGGTTTATCTACTCATCACATTTCCAATACATTTACTGGACATGGCATAGCTATATTCACAAGACATTCATCAATTCTGTGTACTTTAATACAGGGGTCTCCTAGAAAGCAATGTTCCACTTTTTTTCTTTTTTTTCCATCTGTGACCAAACGTATTGAGTAGTAGTGAAACTTTTTATGAGCAGAACATCAGGTAAAAATCATATTAAGTAGCACTCAAAATGGTTTTCTGTGGAAAATTGCTTCTTAGGAAATGTGGAACACTTTTAAGCCGACCATATTTATATATATTTAAACTGTTATATGTTTAAATATGTTCTTGGTGTACTGAATAATAATACATGTAGAACATAAAAAGGGAACTGCCAAAATAAAAGAACACAACACCAACATAGTCACCAGAACAGTTTCAATGCATCTTGGCAATAGATTCTACAAGTGTCTGGAACTCTGTTGGGGGGATGCAACACCATTCTTCCACGAGAAATCCCATCATTTGATGTTTTGTTGATGGTGATGGAAATGCTGTCTCGGGCGCCGCTCCAGAATCTCCCATCAGGGTAGAAATGCTTCACCATAGCATTAAGGTGATCACTCAGAATGGCTTTGTATTTATTGGTGTTGCCCTCTAAGCGGTTGAGTGGACCTAAACCATGGCAGGAAAAATGCACCCCACACCATAAGAGTCATCAGAACCATTCATTTAACTTGTGTTTCCTTTATTTGGGCAGTTACCTGTATGGCCAAATTGGTAGAAGTCAGAAGTATTTAAGGATATTGTTCCACCATATGGGGACATCAAACAACAAACAAATACAACAAAAACTGTATTCCCACAGTAATGACAGAGGGTACACTCTCAAAACAAAGCGGACTGAACAATAATAAATCGCTGGCATTCTCACTCACACGTGCACGAACACTGGAGACGGTTTGTGTATGCTACACGTGCAATGCAGAATCTGGTGCCGTCGTGCAGTTCTTCAGAAACGTCAGCGAATACAGCATAACTAGTCAAGGCCTAAGCGGGCTCTCACAGCACTGAGCTGTGAGGGCGGGCCATAACAGACTCTGCATGCCATTGGTGGACACTGATGTAATTCACAGCCGAGGTGCAATAAACATTGGGGCCAGACTTCCTGCTCTGCGGCCGACAGCAGTAAAAGCACTGACCTGCCCTGACGAACAAATGATCGCCTACATTCTCAAGGCAGGTCACGGTAAACACGACAATGCCGTTCTGTGACCAAACGTACGACGAGTGCGATGTACAAGGTTGTGCGGAGGTAGCCATCTGATGGAGGCAGATGTTGATGGGGGAACAGTTGGCAAGGCACTTGGGGATCAGTAAGATTTATGTCTCCCAATATCCCATGAACCCGTGGTGTCGTCATGGCTGTGGTGTGACTCCAATTGCTTTCATAATAAGGAGCTGAACACGTGGGTGCATAAAGAGGACTGTGTGCAATAATATCATGAAACAGAGACAGAGACAGAGACAGACACAGAGACACAGAGACACAGAGACACATTTTCACATATTATTCAGGGGATTTGTACCTTATGGGGACCTGCAGGACACAGCCAATCTGTGCACAGTAATAGTACAGCTGAGTCAGGGTGCTCTGTCCTTTCATGTACAGAATGCGCGAAACCCTATCAAGCTCTTCAAACGTATCAACATTATCAGCACAAAATGTCTGTTGCTGACACTAGATTTTGGACCTTTTCTGTCCTTTTTGGAAAAGCTTAAATTTCTTAAAAAACACTTTCCACTGTAAAAATTGCAGTATCATGTATAGTAATAGCAGCACTAAAAAGTTTTAAAAACACCCACTTGATATTCAACAATAAATGGTGGGTATAGACTACAAAATGTCTATTAAAAAAATAGATGCTTCACACAAACATGCGCACAGAAACGCACACGTTTGTTCTTGAGCTTTCTGGTGGCTTGCTGTGAAATCTGTTGTGAACAGGAATCACTTTCTGTGTGCAGATTCAAGGACTCAAAATGAGGACAGCTCTAGTCATTCCTGCCTTCAACAGCTCTCTTCCCTCCCTGTTGTCATCAACTTCCTCCATAGGAGGCAGAGAAAGCAGGGGCTGCTGGGAGCCTGAGTTTTCCCAAAGCTCAAAATGCAAGACCCAGAGACACACACAAATCCCTTTTTCAAACACAAAAGTACACACAACAAAACACGGCCATTTATGACATTTCCTAAATCAAATAAATACATGAAGAAAAAAATATATAAAGAACTGGCAAACTTGTCCAATGACACAGAATCTCTTCAATCCTATGACCCAGTTGAGAATCTTCAGCAGGCTTTTTTTCCTCTCCTTTTTAAAAGCTGGTGTCTTTTTAGACAACAAAACAAAATCCACAAAATATGAATTTCCCTTCAACGGTGAGGGCAGTGACGATGGGGAGGAGGGGGGGGTGTGAGAAGGCGTGGCAGGGCGGGGTGTGGCGTGAGCCGGCCCTGGTCATCTGATCTTCTTGTCCAGCCTGTGTCCGTTCTGCTCCAGGCCCTCCAGCTTGAGGTGAGCATGGCTGTATCGGCGGATCAGCGCCCCAGGCAGCAGGGCAGCGCAGGCAATGGCCAGGAGCTGCCCCAGGGTGCCCCAGGAGAAGATGTCATCCAGGGACGAGATCTCAGACAGGATGGAGCCCGTCCGCACGCAGATGAAGTTATACGGGATCAGGCCTGAGGAGGGGGCGGTGTGGCACAGAAGGTTGCAGGTTCAAATCTCAGATGGACACACATGTACCCAAACCTGAATTACCTCATTTAAATAATGCATTAAAAAAATGCAGTTTTATTGGACATCTGTTAATAAAATAAGTTACTTTGGGTAAAACAAGCCAGGTCCAGGGCAAAACTACTAGACAGATTTGAGCACAACATTGTTCACCACAGAGCAATGAACCAAGCAAACCTGTAAAAAAATGCAGCCCAGCACACAGATGCCAGGTGTGACATAGTCTGGTGTGTGATGGAGGCTTACTCACCAATGAAGATGGAGAGGAAGAACTGTGTGATGGGGATGTTGAGGATGGGGGCGGTGACATTCAAGAACCAGTTAGGAGTCATGGGGAAGAATCTCAGAAAGAGCAGGAAGAAAAACAAACTGCTTCTGTTCTCCTCCACCTGGGGGAGAAAGAAAGAAAGAGAGAGAGAGATTGAAAGAGTGAATAGTTAAATATGACTCAAATTATTTGCTCTTGTGTCACCAAATATAGAGGTGGGGTGCCCCTCTCCCCACCTCTATTAGCCTATTGCTCAGGTTATATTTAGACCACTTTGCCTGCATATCATGAGTGCAGGTCTACATTGTTGCAATATAATAGTTGATGGAGGGGAATTAGCTCATGACAGAATAGAGGTTTGATGGTGAAATATTCAATATTGTTTGTATGCTCCATTTAGAATTGTTTACCAATTTAGAAATAGAATACTTCAAATTAGAAGTATTGGGCTTCCTGGCTGGTGTAGCGCTAGAAAGTCCAATGCTGCCTACTGCGACCGGGGTTCGATTCCACCAGGTCACGCCAGTTTTGGCTCTGGCCAGGAGTGCCACTACGGGGTGGCAATTGGCTGTCCACCCCAGGGAGGGGGCAGGGAAGCAGATATTAGCTAGCTGCGTATAGGAGTGGCCCTGTACGCATATCGAAGTCACGGTGACAGCTTGGCGGGTTCCAGTTCGGAGGAGGCGGTGCTGTGCAGCATGTCACTGCCGGTTTCAGGACTGCGGCAGCGAGCTCTCAATATGAGGGAGAGGATAATTGACATGAAAAAAGTGTATAATTGGCTACTAAATTGGGAGAAAATGGGGGAAAAAGCAGAAAGAGAAAATGTAAAAAAATAAAAAGTATTAATAACTTTATTAATAATGCGCTTTTCTAGCAATAATTGTGCAAAGCACTACATAGGGAATTTAAAAATAAATGGAAAATAAAAGTACAGGTAAAAAGGTAGATACAATCTAACTAAAAGAACAGTGTGTACAAATAAAATAAAAACATCAATTTAATTGCAACCTTATAAAAGTGACTTTTAAACGGGATTTAAATAGGACAAAGAATTGAAAATAAGTTTTGAAAATAAGTTTATAAAAAGTTTACAAACAGAGGATGTGAGGGCCCGCCCTGTAGAATATGTAGTTAAAAGATCAGAGATCTAGTCCATGTCTTGCCTTAAAAGTAATAAGTAAAATCTTAAAAATATATGTTTTAAATATATTTTCCTTAAAAGATAAGGAAGGAAGAAAGCCATTGTAAAGATGCAAGTATTGGGGTAATACACCTCTTGTTATTTTTGTTAAAAAAGCCTGGCAGCTGAATTTTTTACAACTTGGAACTGATGCATAGAAAGACTGTTTAAACCAGAGTATAATGAATTATAATAGTTCAGTCTTGAGGAGATAATCTTCTCAGTATCAGTAAAAGACAGAAAAGACCTGATCTCGCCAATATTTCTCAGCTGATGGTAACGTGCTGGGCTGGGGGAAGATACACAATCGCCAATAGAGATAGAAAACTGTCTACCACTAAGGTAATATGATGATCAATTTAGAACAGTAGCACCTATCTAGCGTCTAAGTCGATCAATTACAATTAGATGATCAATCTTATCAAAAGCAGCACTGAGATCAAAACAGAACATTCACCATTGTCTGCATTTAAAAGAAGGTCATTGGCCACTAAAGATATCAGTTGACGTACTGTGCATTGAACGAAAACCTGGACTGGAATCTTTCAAACAATTATTTCTACTCATGAGAGATAATAGTGGTTTTGAGACCACCTTCTGCAGGATCTTTGAAAGAAATGGCAGGTTTGACATTGGTCTATAATTATTAATGTTTTCAGATATAAGACTGGAAAAATACTTATCTCTAGCATCTTTAATGGCATTATTGAATTTAAACAGATCTTTCAAAAGGCTGTCATGGATTTATTAGACTCCATTTTAAATGGGGCGACTGAACCCAGGGTAGATGGGTATAATCTATTAAAATTATTTACTAAATCTTCAGTACTCTACTTTTCAGTAGAATGAAAATGCCCAGCACAGAAAGCTAAAAAGCAGAGGAGAATTTATCTGCAGTTGATGAGTTAACAGGGTTGTTAGAGGGAAAAGGTAGTATTACTTCAAAAGTAATACTGAGGTAATCAGAAACAAAAACATTCCTAACCACGTTATTTAGGAGTAGTGGTATTAGTAGTAGTATCTGTGCGTGGATGCCTCAACACATTCAACAAATCCTTATTTGTTATTATAAAGTACTCTATAATTTCCAGCACATGATTGTGATCATGGCCAGAACACCAGGGTCTGAGGTTGGATTGGTCAGAAGGCCCAAATCAGTTAAAATACCACTGCGCCATGAATTTGTGCCCACATACAACCCCTCAAATGACTGATCCAGGCCCAGTTCTACCCACCCAGTGCAAGCATAAAAAACAGGGATGAAAATAACAAGCTCTGCACCAGCTTTTGACATCAAACAGGCCCTGAGAGGCATTAATTATGCAACAGATTCATCTGGTTTCCCCATTTCCCCAGAAGTATATTCACAACAGTGGCGAGGGAAGCTCGGCTTACCCTATAATTTTGGGGGGGATGGGAAATATTTTTTAAATACAACATTAATAAACATTTTTAATTAATATCCATTAAAGAAAATACCACAGATGTGGTATTTCAATTCCATGGTATGTCACAGACTAAAATGTTTGGTTTAAACCAGCACTATCTATTGCGTCACACGCTTGAAGCAGTCAGTGGAAGCTTGGCCGGTTACAGCTGTCTCTGGGTTTCTACAGACTTACTGTATTTAATAGAATAACATGCGATGGGTTTTGGGGAATTTAATTGGACAATATTGACCCGCCTGGAAGCCGAGCTTGCGAACTGTACGTCCAATCAGATTTTGACATGCCTCCGTCAATCAGGATCAGGCTCCATTCCTGTCCAATAGAAGATAGCTACAATATTTTCAGCTTGGGCACAGGAGTTTTTGGAGAGTGACGTCTGTTACAGGTGAGGTTGGCAATGGTTTGAACTGTTAATCATTTCTTTTTCGCTGCCGTAGTCCTGCGACCGGTAGTGACGAAGGCGAAGTAACGCCTCCTCCGAGACGGCACTCGCCAAGCTGTCGACTATAACCCGGTACTACAGGGCCACTCTTATGCGCAGCGAACGTCATGTCAGCTTCCCTCCCGCCTCCCTGGGGAGGACAGCCAATTGCCGCCCCTGGTGGCACTCCCGGCCAGAGTCGACTCTGGCGAGACGGGGAATTTAACCTCGGTCTCCGTGGCCAGCGTCGAATGTTGTAACCACTGGACCACGCGGGAGGCCCTGTTAATCATTTCTATTCTAAATTGATCTCTTGGAGTTTGAAAGTTAGCCACAGTAGCTAGCTAATGTTAGATAACTGCATTGATTTGTCAGTCAGCTAAATTGCTTGGGCTAGCTTAGCTAATACTTAGCTTAGTTTGCAGTTCAGATCAAACATGAGATTTTAGCTAGCTAGCTAGTTAGTTAGAATGACGTTTTAGATTAAAGTCTTTGTATATTCAAGATGTCAAATAATAAGCTGCGGTTTTGTTGAAGCTAAAGTTAGCTACTAGTTAACGTTATCTAGCAAAGAATTTGTCTCATCTTGCATGTTTCAACTGAACTGGGCTAACATTAGCTAGCTAGCTAACTGCTTGGCATTGAGGACTGTGAGAAAAAACCTGGTAGTGTTAGATTGACATTATAGGGCACTTTATCAGGAAATAAAGGAGATTAGAATTTGTTTACAAGGTAAGGGGACAGCCCATAATATTTATTTTGATATGTTGCAAAATTAATGTGTTAGCTTTTACCTTAATTAGGGAAATTATTTAGCTACCATGCCCTGTATTGTTTCTCTATAAGAGTTGACATTTAAAGGTAAACTATTTCTTTGTGAGGCTAGTATTACCAAGTGTACCAAAATGTATTTAGTATTATGTTGAATAACATTTGCATTAACTATGTTCCAAGTCTTTAATAAACTGCCAATTTATCTTTTTATTTGTTTATAATGTTTCATCAAAGTACTAATTTGATGTACTCATTTTTTGAATGAGTATTTGTTATTCTCATATTTGAGATAGTAGGATTGTCTTAAATTATATTATGTCAGGCTTTTAATAGGAGGATAATCCTTGTATTTTGCAGTAGTGAGGCAGACAGGCAGCATCAGGGGCAGTGAGTGCATCATCATCATCATATCATCATCATATCATCAGAACAGCAGGTCAGATCCCCCCCATTTGTCAATATGTTATTGAATGAAGATGGTAGGAGTGTCTTAAATGATGTGATGTCAGGTGTTTAATAGGAGGATAATCTCTATTTTGCAGTAGTTAGGCAGGCAGCACCAGGGGCAGGCAGTAAGCACATCATCACCATCACCATCATAACATCATCAGAGCAGCAGGGGCAGTCAGCATTATCACCGGAGCGTGCCTCTGGGTCACATACCTTCCCCTGCAGCATGGCCACCTTGTCAGGAAAGAGGCGTACGATGTGGCTTTTGCCGAATACTTGGGACAGCAGGTAGCAGAAGGTGGAGCCCACAGTGGTGAGCAGGCAGGCGAGCAGCAAGCCCAGCCAGGGGCCGAACAGCGCCCCCGCAAGAATGTTCTGGGGAAGACAGGAGGCGGGACAGTCACTTCCATGGCATTTGGAGGTTTATTTGTCACACGAGCAAACATACACAGGCACACGCCCTCACAAGCAAGCGAGCTCTCCCTCTCACAAACACAAACACGCACACAAACAAACATACACAGGCACACATATACAAGCAAGCTCTGTCACACACACACACACACACACACACACACACACACACACAAACCGCACACCAATACCTCCCAAGACATCAACAGTACTCTACTGAGGTAAAGAGTTCATCGTACCTGAAATCATGTGGGGCCTACAGACTGTGTTCTGGGGAACAAAGGAGCAGCAGGGACTCATGGGAAACAAAGCTTAAGTTGGATTAGGGGAAGCATAAGCAAACAGCACCTTTCCTCTGTCCCCTCCTTTCTATTGCTGTGGATGACAAACTCGTATGGTCTTGCTCCACTGGTATCCCTGCATATCATTGAATGCCTGGATGGAAACACCTGCTTCTGTTTACAACATCCGTTGAGATACTGCAGACACCATTGGAACCTGATCAAAAAGGCTTGTGTTTATTTCTCTCGTGTGCAGAAGAACACCCACAGACTCGGCAGCTACACTAACACTTAGCTGCATGGCTATGAATTCTGGGCACAGCACTCGAGTGTCAGGTTTAGGTTTGGCTTGTCAGTATTAAACATTACCTGCCATTTATTTGCCAAAAACAAACAAACAACAACAAAGCATCTGATCCCCTTGACATTTCTCAAATATTTTCACCACTTCATGATGCTGAACATTCAAGGCACTAACAGCCCTTGGCAGCTCTTTCCGGTGTACAGCAGATAGCTGCACCCTCTGGCTGCGTTGGGAGGCCACCAGAAGAACTCGCCTAAATAGCGCACAGTGCCATATTGAGGCCTGACGGAAAACATTTGAAAAGAGCTTCATAAATTAAAGTACCATTGCCTTTGAAATTACAGTGCCCTCGCAGCAATCGGAAAACACTTTAAAAATGTCAAGCGTGTCAACTGTTCTTTGTTTTGCCTTCCCACCCCCTCTTCCTGCCTGAGTGGGCAGTGCATGGCCCGATACCCACTCCAGTGCAGCGTATGCGCGTCTGACTCCAAATGCACTCTTCAGTTGTACTCAAACAAGGTCAGGGCAGCTTCAAAGACAAATCAATGATGGTGCTGTCGCCGTCTCGGTCTCTCCTTCTTCAGCGTCACCGTCCGCTGTGAGAGGGTCCAGCTGGATGATATGACATCACTGTAGTCCATGTGACCTTTGACCCTGCCCACTATTTTAACCTGCCTAGCAGAGGGAGCAGTGGAACTCTGCAACCCAGTGCTTGGGATGCTGTGGTTGAGAATAGACGCTGTGCGCGTGCAGTAAGCCTCAAACTCTCAACGTCTCTCACTGGGTCTTCATAAAACCTCCGGAGGCAACTTTCCAATTCCCGCTCGGAACATAAACACGAGCTCTGGAGGGCAAATGTTTAATCCAACGTGGGCCGTGATTATAACGGACACGGAACACTTTCTAAGGTGTCGCTAAAAGGTAACTCGGCACCCCCCCACGGAGCGCTCGCGTTACTGTACCCATTTAAATGATCCCTCGTTTACTAAAACGTTGCCTGTGTTTTGGCAGTTACCCTGTATGCACAACAGAAATGTTTGTGCATGTTAAAAGCACTGGCCTGTGGACCGACATTTAGGAACCGTGTTGTAGAGGGGAGGTGCAGAGGGGCTTGGAAGAGTAGAAGAGCAGAGGAACCCAGGAACATGGATGGAGAGCACTTACATTTGACATTTTACGCATTTAGCAGACGCTCTCATCCAGAGCGACTTACAATATGTGCATTAATACATGGTAGGAACGATCACAGTTCGCGCAAGAGGTCAGCGCAGTAATACAGCGACAGACATCGTCGTAGGCAGCTGCATACCATACCTGTAACACTGGAACACGTATGTTCTCCTGCATTGCAAGTCACTCTGGATAGGTGGGTCTGCTAAATAAATGTAATGTAATGTAACAATGTAACATAATGCAATGTAATGTAACGTAATGAGAGGAGTAGAGGCTAGGCTGGGCGTATGCGCGCTCACCAGGAAGGAGGACCCGGGGATGGCGAAGGACTGCTTGTAGATGTAGGCGCTGCAGAAGAGCAGCAGCACGTAGCCCGTGTGCTCCGTCTTGTAGAACTGCAGCAGCTCGGCCAGCTCTCGCAGCTCCTCCAGGTCTGACGGAAACCTCAGGCTGGAGGGGAACACAGCGAGAGGACTCTTCAGAAGGCAGAAGCACAGAAATCCACAGCCCCTCAATGGCTATTCAACGCAGCTTATCCGCAATTATTCATAAGAAATGTCCTTAAACAAAGGCTGCAGCTTCAAACAAGAGGGTGGTCTTGGCAATTAATTTGTTGCCGAATTCTGAATGAGACGAACAAGCTAGCTAATCTTTCTTCGCTATAGGCGAAGAGTTATAAAAAGCGAGCATGATTGCCATTCACTTGAAACAGGAGCAGGCTCTCTAATTTAATCAAAAAACCAAATTGTGTTTTGTCTTACAAAGTTGAGACTGCGGATGATGACGAGGCTTAAAATGCGAGTGTAAAATAATCCAATCTCGAGCGAGATAGGACCTGAAGGCATGCTCTTACAATAGGACAGCATCTGATACTGGATTAACTTATCTTTATACTGTGTATTTCTGAGACAGGGCCCTTCAAGATAAGGGACTTTCGAATACAATGAAAATTTACCTCCGAGATACAAAGAACAACAGAATTCTTTCGTTTTGCGGAATTCTGTGTGAATCAGTATTCTGTGCCATTTCAGATCATTATAAAGAATGGGGGAATGTTAAATAGTCAAAACTGAATGGGGGGGGGGAAGTGTCCCCCACATGCTGATGCCTGTGTGCAGTGAGTAATATGGGGAGGGGGTTAGGGCTAAAGTCAGATGGTCTCTGAGATGGGGGTGGCTTTCATCAGGACAAAAATAGATGGGACATTTCACTGCAGATACAGGAAGTACAGCATTAAAAGCCTCTGCTCTTACAAACCTACAGAGGTGTCCTAAAACGTAAGCTGGCAGCTTTCCTTTAGATGGTGTTTATGCTGAAGCGGAGTCACATATCACTTTACCATTGGCCAGTGTTGAGTTAGGCCACGCCTACCCGGGCATACAAGCTGTCCCTGGTGAGTGGTGAGCGGTAAGCTGCGAAGGGTTACATTTCCCTTGGATTCTTCCTCTCCCCTTTCAGCATAACTCCTGCAGGGAGGCACAACCAACCACTCTCGGTGGCCATAGAAACCTAGGAACCAGTAGGCTACGCCGTTCTACTTGGTTGCCATGGAGAAATGCATGCGAATCGGCGAGCTGCTACATGCGCAGACGACCGAAATCACTCACTGCATTGGTGTTCGCAGTCGTGAGAACGTGCTACATTTCCATTCCAAAAGTGGCTTTGAAATACAAGGGCAAGATCAATCGTGGCTCCCGAATGTGACGTGCAGGCAAAACACAGGGCTGACGAGGTCACCGCTGAGTCTCTTTCTGCCATTCAAGAGAACATGTTCTGATACATGTTCTGATACCTGGTCTCCGGTCTCCTTTATTCCACATATCATTATGGCCTTAGACTACGATCGTGAAATAAAGCAGAGGAAAACGTCATTGTTACCGATGTTGAATATTTGTTTTACAGGATAACATCAAAGGCCAACCTGCACCTGACACAAGCCTGACAGGGGTTTGACATTTGCATGTAGTGTGCATTACATAGTCAGTAAAGCACACCACAATCTTTCAGCTTTCATAGAGTAACAAATTACCAGCCGGCAAAGAGGACAGAGTAAGGTTTTATTCCGACACGCTGCCGATCGAAACCACCCCATATCTTTTCGAAGAGCACGTTGATATTGTCAGGAATTCTGTCTCCAGCAACGTAGCCCAGTTGTTATTCCTGTCTACCCACTTACGTAACAGCACCTCTTTCCATGGGTGCTGTATAGTCGGGCTGAGTGAGCGTGGAGCCGTGGATTCAGAAAATGCAATAAATCCGCAGCAACACAGTCCTTGTGTGGGCAGATCTGACTGTTGGTTTATTGACCAAAAAAAATCCTTGGCATTATATGCAAAATCACTGGCATAACAGATCAGTAGCACAATCACCCGTCCAAAGTCTAACATAGCCGGTTCTTTATTTGATATGTCGTGCATAGCGCAATTTAAATTTGTACAACCTACAAATAGTTTCTCTTTCTACTTAAATAAACGTTTTTAGAAAGAAAACTGAAACACATTTTATTCCCTCTCAAGACTACAAAATTATGTACGGACTCACCGTTTCAAACGAATGTCTTATCAGAAAGTACATTTTGCCCTATCGAAAACACAGCAGCCTATTGGGCTTGTGCTGGGCTACTGTTGTGTGAATGTGTAGCCATCTTTAAGCAGTAAAACGCACAATATTTAACTTTCAACAAGACAAACTATTTCTGCCATTACTGCCGTGCTCACAATGCGTAACGGAGGATAAACGGCCATGCAAGGCTTCAAGAACCGCTCAAGACCGGCCATAACTCATAACTCAACGTCTCAAATGACAATATTTAGTGAAATTGTATTGATATGGTGATCTAACATCAAAATACATTAAAATAATAAGAGACCAAGAATAAGATATTGCTGTAAAGTTTGTTTTAACCCCCTTTCTAACACCAAATGGAGGGGTGATTGTCAGGATCTACTGGTGCTGCTGATCAAGACCATTTTTGCACTTCTGCAAATAAGACCAACACTGCATTAAACCAGGAGATTAGAAAATGCGCACTGCTACCCGCTGGTTTGTCTCTGTCAGTGAGCAGCACCATGAGCAGCAACAGAATCTCTGTCTGCGCTTGGTTTCCTTATGTCGAACTAATTCTACTTGAATTCCCTTTGCTGACGTCACTTACAATAGTACTGTCTGAGGGGACCATACAGTAGACGCATAAGAACACAAGAATACATCATTGTGAGGACAGACCGTTCAGCCCGTCTAGGCTTGTCATTTCCTAGCGCGCATACACAAGGCTGGCTGAGAAAAGCCCTGTCCTCAGTCAGGGGACAGCAGTGTGACTTATAGTGGCTACAGAACCGGGCCTGATACCCAAAGGCTGCAGACTCCATTCCCCGGCACTGCTGTCATGCCCCCGAGCAAGAAACGTAACCAAATTTGGTCCAGTAAACATCTAGCTGTATACATTTCAATACATGTAAAATAGAAGTCGTTTAAGTCGCCCTGCACAAGTTCAACTGCCATAAAAGGAAATGTACATTTTAAGCAATTTTCACCTCCAAACTGTGCGATAGTCACTACATTTTCATGTGACCTAACTGAAAAATGCTCCTTAGCCATTGCAGCACTGTGTTTAAGGGCTGTATGCAGGATGTAGTGCTAGTGATTTGGTGGGGCCCATCAGGCATGCAAACAGTTCCTGAACCATAACGTTCAGTCTTAAATTCCCCTGTGTGCTCAGAAACACAGACAGACATTCTAAGGGACACTTTCAGTTATTTATTATTCTTTTCTACTGTGAGGGCATACATTACATTTTATTTGGCCCAATACGAGAGCTTTAGACCGAATCATACATGTCTATTCAATTATCAAGGGCAGAAGCTGCCACGAACCATGGTTTTGAGAGTTAGGCTACGGTGACTGTCGGGAGGGCTAGGGGGACCAGCGAGGGGGAAGAAATCGAGTCAGCGCCACAGGGACGGGAAGATGCGTCACCTGCAATCGAGTGACATTAACATCTAATCCTGTCAAGGCTGCGAACACAGGAATTTATCAGACACAGAGGGCAAATGGAACCCAATACTTCTCGTGGGCTTGGACTCTCGCGGGATTGGCAAGTCTAGAACTTAGTTACACTCTAAATACTAAATGCAGTCTGCGGGAACAGTAACTTAACTTAGCTAGTTGCAATGAGCCAGCCAGCTATGGAACTGTATTAAGTAGCCACACATAGTGTCTCAGTATAATACATTCACCCTTTCAAGCAAAAACGTTGAATATTTTCATTAAGTTAAGGTAGCCTGCTTACTTCTAATGTATTCATCTTGACTACCTCGACTCCAAAGAGCACAAGCAAACGCACATACAGTTTTAATGATACTGGCTTTAATATTCAAACGAGGTTACTACCTTGCTTGAGGTGCGGTGTTTGGAGAACCAGACTTCTACCCATATGTTTGTGGACTCAAATCCCAGTTGGGGTCCTACTGTTGTACCGTTGGCCTATTTAAACATTAGTGTGTCAGTATATATATATATTAATACCTATCCAGCTTTATATATGAGTAAAAAGAACACTATTTAAACTGTGCCATGAATAAGGACTTATCTGGAGCAAATAAATAATACAATATATTAATGGAAAAGTAGCATACATTTTCAGACAAACATATCAACTATTTTAAGAAAGGTGCTGCGCTATTTTCATGAAGTCCATGCAATTTCATAATGAAGGTGGAAGCAGTTTGAAAAAAGAAATGTTCACGTGTAACAGCAATATGAGGCAACATTATTTTTGGCACTGAACACGATAGTAAATACTGAAAGCTGATGAACGGACAGCATTTGAGAACATCCGAAGCCACTGATTTGCTGTCAAAGATCTCCAGACACACTCAGGTGAGTGCACACCAAGCAACTGTGAACTCTGTGCCGTCAATATGATCAGCTGTTCAGTACCAGCGTATGACACATCTGGAAATAACCTCCAGCAGGAGAAAAAAGAAAAAAAAAGTTAATATGTGAAATGAGAAATAATATTGTGGACAAAATGTAACATAAGTGCCATGGGGCACATTGTGTCTGCTTGTTCCTGTTTCAGTCACTTGTTTGGATAAACACAACATACAGGCAACTGCCAAAATACAGGAAACACAAGTAAGTGAAGGGTTCTGGCAGCTCTGTTATGGTGTGGGAAGCATTTTCCTGGCATGGTTTAGGTCAGGGGTGTCAAACTCATTCCATCGTGGGCCGAGTGTATGCAGGTTTTTGTTGCAACCAGTGCACTACACCAGGTGATTTCACTAATTAGCTCACTTCTTCAACCAAGGAGGGGAACTAATTGAAATCACCTGGTGTTGTGCACTGGTTGCAACAAAACCTGCATACACTCGGCCCACGATGGAATGAGTTTGACACCCTGGTTTAGGGTCCACTCAACCCTTTAGAGCAGGGGTGTCAAACTCATTCCATCGTGGGCCGAGTGTATGCAGGTTTTTGTTGCAACCAATGCATTACACCAGATGATTTCAATTAGGTCCCTCCCTTGGTTGAAGAAGTGGGCTAATTAATGAAATCACCTGGTGTAGTGCATTGGTTGCAACAAAAACCTGCATACACTCGGCCCTCGATGGAATGAGTTTGACACCTGTGCTTTAGAGGGCAAGGTAAACGGTAATAAATGCAAAGCCATTCTTAGTGATCACCTTCATCCTATGGTAAAGCATTTCTATCCTGATGGGAGTGGTCCCTACCAGGATAACAATGCCCACATCCACAGGGCACAAGTGGTCACTGAATGGTTTGATGAGCAAGAAAACAATGTAAACCATAGCCACAGGGCACCATATTCCATGACCATCTCAGTCATCAGACCTCAACCCAACTGAACACTTATGGGAGATTCTGGAATGGCGCCTGAGTTCCAGACACTTGTAGAATCTATGGTGACCATCCTATAAAGACACTTTATGTTGGTGCTTCCTTTGTTTTGGCACTTACCTGTAGGCTACACACAATCGATTCAATTTCAACTATGAATTTGACCGTTTTGCCAGATCTTCCTGGGAATGGGAAACATGCCCTTGCTCTGACAAATGTCCCAATGCTGAACGCAGATTGCGAATGCGATGCCATATTACTTTATTGCCGAGAGTCATACACAGGGCAAATTTCAAACTGTTATCTTAGATAATTCTGTGAGATGTAGCTACAGAAAGCCGAAGTTATCTTTTGCCACTTTGTTCCTAATACTTTTCAACCTCCTTTATCATGAAGACAGTCACATGTTGGTGGTACAATGTTCACTAGCCTTGAGCTGCATTTACAGTGTATACGTGTTCATTTTGAAACCTACGTAATTATTAATATTACAGTTTCGCAAACAACCATAAAGAGTATGGAACGGGGGAGCTTTTTAAGTTTTGAGTATGTAACATAGATACTGTCCGTGACACGTGGCCATGACACGAGGCCGGTGTAGGCTATCATATGCTTTAAAAAAAAAATTATCTACCAACACTCCTTTACCGAAATTCATTTGAATTGCTACAACTGATTAAAGATCGAGACAGAAGCAAAAGGTTTTACACTGATCATCCCCAACTTTGCACGAGGGAAGTTGTTTTTCTCTTGTAAGTTAACCAAGTTAGTTTCTTAACTTCAGGCAGCTAGCTCGCTTGCAAGCTGGTTATGTAATTTTAACACGAGAATAGAAACAACATTAATTTGCAAGTAACATTACGCTTTAATGTTCAATCAAAATACTGCGGCTAATGGGTAGTTGATGTGACCGCTAAGCACTACCACTAACTTAAAATAACCTTCTGAAAATTAATAGGTAGACGTCTAACGTTAACCAAATGTTAATCGAGCTAGCAATCCCCTCTAAACATGCAAGTATTTAGATCACATCATATTAATTGAATAGCACTGATCATGATAGATTACTAGCATGGAACTATGTTGTATGGCAACTTTCAAGTTTACCAATGTACCACGCTAGCTGTCTAAAGTTATGTTCGGGGGTGTGTTTTCTCTCGCACAGGTTTTTGTGAGGTCTCAACAAGCTAGCTCTCATCAAACGTCACCTAGGTGGCTAGCTAGTATAATGTGGCTCGCCGTATAGATATTAATATATAATTTTAGCAAACGATCACGCAAGCCACATACCAGCGAATAACAAACTAACTGTCAAGTGTGGTTATACCAGCCAATTAGGTAGGTGAATGTTAGTTATCCAGCTAGCTACCTGTATTCTTCGACTCCCAAGTCGCTGTCCGTATTTTCGTCGGACCCCTCATTTTCTTGGCGAAAGTGTCGCGGTCCCGGAGGAAGGTATGAAGACAGAAGGTAGAGATAAAAAGTAGCCGAGACTACCACAACAACTAAACCCGAAATGGAGCGCATGGTTCCAAGCCAAAAATACACCTGAAAACGTTTGATCCACAGCACTAACTGACGGCGCTGTTGTCAAAACAATCAGCCAAGCTCCTTCGTTGCTACTTCTGCGCTGAGGGCGGAACTACCAAACAGAACATTGTATTACTGGGGAACTTTGAGAGGTTGGACTGACAACGCAGCCAAACGGGTCACGTGTTTCCGCTTTTCGTATTACGATCCAGCTGCTCGCAATGTAGAAGATCACTGTCGTACAGTACTTTTTTAAGTAGTCGGGAGAATTCATATACATACACATGTACGATAAAACAGTCTAAACTGTAAGTCTTTGTAAGACTAACTTGGTTCACATAGGAAGGTTAAGTGGCTCGTCACCAGCCCAGACTAATTGAGTGTTATCTCTGCACATTTTAATGTTGAGGGTAAGGCACACCTAGGCTATCGTACGATAACGTTTAAACAGGATCCTAACTATTTTTAAGGAAAACGGGGTGAAGTAGCCTACCTTAAAAAGTAGACACTGACTTTAATTCTTAAGAATCACTAAGTGAACCAGCTGTGAATAATTATTATATATATTTTAAAAAACATGTTAGGAGCGATGTAGACTATTAAGAGTGATTAAAAGTGATTTTTTTGACAACAGCTTGTTTACCAATTCAATAAAACACAATAGAAGACGGCTTATTAATGTATATTTATTTTGGTTGGGTTTTATTTAAAAAATAATGATTAGGGGTGTGAATAATTGTGCCATCCCTTTGGGGAAAAATATGACTTGTTAAACAATATATTTTCTATGAGCAATTGTATTAGTATAAAATAATATAGTTTCCCCTTTTTGTAGTATAACATACAGCTCATTACCTGGAATGGTTATTTTATACAGCATTTTTGCTTTATCAAGGGTGTGAATCATTTCACACCCAAGAATCATTTTGGAGTTGACTGTATATGTCTTTACTACCTCAATAGCTTCCACAACTTTCTGTTGTAATTAGAGACTCAGTTGTTCACCATGCTTCTAACTTTATATGGGCCGTAAAATATTAACAACATCCGTTGTGAGAGGCTGAAAAGGAGATCTTAATTAATTAGTTCAGCGTCCGGTCAGTCTATCCTGAGCTCTTGTCGACATTACAGAGCCTTTCCCTCTCTTTCCACCAGGAGTCAGTATTGTACCAGTTTTATTACTGCACGTGTTCTTCAACACACATCCCACTCAAAATGACAGAGCTAAGAGAATTTGTCACACATCAGTAGAGCATGCCGACTATTTCTGTTTGTTATGCATACATTTGTATCACACACACACACACATATACACCACCGGTCAAAAGTTTTAGAACACCCCCATTTTCCAGTTTTTACTGAAATTTAAGTCCAGTGAATAACCTGAAATGGTATAAAGGTAAGCGGTAAACTGCCAGAGGTTAAAAAAAAAGTTTAGGTTACCAAAGACTGAAAAATAATGTACATTTCAGAGTTATAAACCTTTTCAGGGGGTTAATGTGGGTTAACAGTCACTCGGTGCAAGTCAACGACTCTGGATCCAGTGAAAGAGCCCCAGACCATCACGCTTCCTCCTCCATGTTTGACAGTTGGTGTCACACACTGAGGAGCCATCCTTTCGCCTACTCGACGGCCTACAAAAACCTTTCAAAATTTCAAGATTTCAAATTTTGATTAATCGGTCCATAAGACCTTCCAGTCTTCAGTAGTCCACTGGCGGTGCTTCATGGCCCAGGAAAGCCTCTTTTTCTTATTTAGCCATCTTAGCAATGGCTTTCTTACTGCCAGTCAACCTGTCAAACCTGCAGCTCAAAGTCATTACGTTTTTCCAAAAGGTTCAAAGTCTTCTCTTCTCAGTTGAAACTGAGACTTCCTTACTTCGACCAGTGTTAAGCTGTGCTTGAAGCTGTTGTCCTGTGAGCCACCTATCACTCAAGCTGTTGACTCTCAGAAACGTGTCTTCTGATTTTGTTGTGGCTTTGGGTCTGCCAGACCTCTTACAGTCAGTTTCCTCCAGCTTCCAAGTGCCTTTTGATGGTGTAGGAAACTACTCACTGCCAAAAAAATGACATTATTTTTCAGTTTTTGCTAACCTAAACTTTTGTTTTTAACCTCTGGTAGTTTACCGCTTACCTTTGTACCATTTCAGGTTATTCACTGGACTTGAACTGCTTAAATTTCAGTAAAAACTGGAAAATGGGGGTGTTCTAAAACTTTTGACCAGTAGTATATAGTATATATAAATATGAAAGCATTCAAATTTTATTCTTGCTGGCAAGTTTTCCAAAAGAACAGGACAGAGATGGTGAGGTTCAAAGTTATGGTTTAGAATGTTTCCACATACAAATAGTTAATACATTGTTTTCTTCAAAATCATATGTGTTATTTGGTAAATAGCATTTTCTTCACGCTGTCATGTCTTTTGATAGAACATTTTTTCATACCACAAGGAGTTATTTTGCGAAGGCACATATTGTAATTGTTGACGTGTATTCTTTGGGGGGGTTTCGAGGTCCTGCCCAGGACATGCTTGCCGCGAGGAGGTACAGCGTGAGTTACGTGCCGTTTGTGGGAGCAGGGCATCTTGACACACGAGGGCTGGCGAGTGGGGGTTGCTGGGAGTGTGCCAAGCGACACAGAGCCCAACACGCGAACAACAGCAGAGGTGAAACCGCGCATGCCCGCGCTCGGCTTCTCCAGTCCGTGGGCGAGGAGAACCCGTCTGCGAAATCCCCAGTCACAACGAAATAATAAATGTTTCATAACGTTGTCAGTTGTGTTCAGGATTCCTCAGCCCTTTTGATGTATTATTCAAAGAGTGAAAGCAGATGAACATTGTTAGAATATTAATTTTGCACCCCCCCCCCACAGTACACATTTAGGCTGTAATAACCACCTGAATGGCTTCACAGTGCCTCTTCACCAAGGTGCTGATTGCTGAAAGGGTGGTATTAACAAGGCAGCCTACATTCCCTGTGGGTAGTGCTTGGGGGAAAAAAAATAAGAGAACAAGAGAAACATTTACACGTGACCCTTTGGCAATGGGATGTTGATCCTCTGTGGTGATTAATTCTCTAATACTGTGTTTGTGTAATTAATCAGTGTGCTGTTGTTGGCCAAGCCTCACAGTGGAGATGTTGTCAGCTTAGTCTGTTTGATGCGCACAATCAGCATTACTGTGGAATTCCTGGTCTGGCCTGAGCCCACTCAGTAGCAGTCACTGTCCTCCCTTGCTAAGTCCAGTGCCTGGGTGGGAAGGCTAGAATCAGAACTAGAGAGCCACATACAGGGATACTGGTTTTCCCCAAAGGACAAGTTTAATGGTGCATGCTGCCCCCTACTAGTTGGGGGTTTAATGTTTCATGAACAGGAGTTGTGTAAGGGAGTGCGCTTCACCATGAATTCAGGCCACCTGAATTCTAGGTAGAATAGCTCTTCAAATCAGTCCAGGCAGAATTTCACTCAGGCAAATTCTAAAGCGGTACTGCTGGGACAGCTGGACAGGCAGGGCAGAGTGTAGAGTATGTGTTGCAGTCCAACACTTTTGGACGGTGTGTGTGTGTGTGTGGGGTGTTGGGAAAAGCAATCTCCTCTTTATAAATCAATGAATTATTGATCAAAAAGGTGGCCTCTGGGAGCGCTTCTCCGTCAAAGAAGAAACGCGAATGAGTTACGCACGGCAAGGTCATCAATGAAGGAAGAGAAGTGATCAACCTCCGACCTGCTGATTTGAAATGATCGTTTCACATTTAATACGTCCCAAATGCGTTATACGTCAATTGCCGCCTTCTGTGAAATGTGAGGTGTCTTATTTTAGCAAGCTGCATAGTGCAAGCAAGTGAATGCTGTGTTGGATCAGTATTCGTAGAAGGTAAGACGTCCCCCTAATAGTGGACCGGGGTAGCAGGATCAGACAGGACAATTAAGCACTCCCCCCGCATGTGTGTGATAAAGGAGGTTGAAATCATCATAGCTTTTCCCATTATCGTGGCAAAAAACACACACGTACATGTGACAGCAGCTATTTTCTTTTGGGATTTCCTTGGGGATCTGCTGTCAGAACCCATCTCAGAGGATCACTGTCAGCAAGTCTTTGTGTCAGCTTTATCACACACATCCTGCAGCTTTCCGGAGGCATCTGGACAATTGCATCTTTGTATGCCACGTGCGCCCTATTCTACCTACTGTGTGCCATTGAAATAACCCAATATAAAAGGTGAGGTGGGGGAGAGGATAGCCGTTACATCTTATTTCTCGCATTCCGTTCTGTATTCTTTGCCTTTTGTTCGCGCATTGAGGTCTTGCGTCATTTCCCTTACGTGGTCAAATATAATGCAGATTGCTGGTAGAATCTTTACAGTTTTGCAAATACTGCTAATTAGACACATTGGGAGAGAGAGAGAGAGAGAGAGCGAGAGTGTGCATGAGGGGAAAATGAAGTAAGGCAGAGACTGTATTTGAAAGAGAAAGAAAGGAAGAAAAGAGTTAACGGTACAACTGGAGATGGGAAGGATTTGAGGAGGCTCCAGAACAACAAGCCTCTATATTGTTTTTGGTGATGAAAGCTTACACCGGAGAGATAAGAGCTCATTAGCTGCGGCGACGAGCAGAAGGTGGAGATTTTTGACTGGATGAAGAGCTGATGCCTGGTGAGATCCACACTCAGAGACAGGAATGGGATTGGGCAGGTTCTCACCTTGCTTCCCGTGGCGGATGTGTGTCCAGTGCGCAGTCGTCAAGGTGCCCAAAGCCTCCATGTATGATTGTTTTGTTGTTGTGTGTGTGGTCACATAGACACCGGCACCTAGCAGCTCTGTTTGCTGTTGTGAATTTCCAGCGGTATGGAGGCAGGCTGTTCTCTTTCTACCGGCAACAGAAAATAATTGGTCCCCTTGGAGGGCGGAACCGACCTCGTGGGGTTGGTTCGCACAGAAATACGTCCCGGTGAACGTTACCAGTGGGGGCGTATGCCTGGAGATGGAGCCGACATCCCACTGGAGACGAGAGCCCAGACCCCCCGCCCCCCACCACCCCCACAGTCATTTTCACTGCGGTGTCCAATACCGGAATCTCCAAAGGGTTTCAATGGCCCTCGTCAACATGTGTCGCAAAAAACTGCAATTAATGAACCTTGTTTGCCTCTTGGTTTGTTTGCCTTGTGACGCCAGAGTGAATCGCGGCAGCTACGCTATGGTGCGCGTGGAGGACATGCACAGGAATCTCTGCGAGTGGGGTTTCCTGATGTCTGGGAGATGTATTTCCTGCTCCTGTGATGGCAGCAACATCTGTCACACACATCTGTCAGGATCAGTAACAGCCTTTCTGTCTTTTAAAAGGAATCAAAACACATTGCAGCTCCCGCCATTTAGAGATGAACAACAGAAGCGATGCCCGCGCACTGTATGTGCCGCGTGTTGAAATTGGAGATGCTCCGCCTTTGCTTGGAAATCACATCCGAATACACGGTTGTGTGGAAAGCTTGAGTATGATGACGTTATTGGAGGAGGACCCAGTGATTGACAGTCTTTGTATATATTCACGGGAGGAGAGAATTGACACAGTTGATCCAATGGAAAGATGCATAGATCACTGACAAAAGAAAAGTGCAATCATAATGCTCTACGTCAGATCATGCGATAGGACAAGCGAGAGCATCTATTTTAAACCTTGTCCAAAATGCAGTTTCGAAGTGTAGACTACATTGGGTAAAATGGACAGAGGTGTACAGCCACAGTGCTACCCTCTGCTATACAGACTACCACCCACACACACACTATTCCCCCCCCACCCCCCACCCCCCACACACACAACCACCCACATGTGCACGCGCACACATACACACATATACCCAGGCAAGCTCACAAACCTACACACACATGCACGCATACCCCCCCACACACGCACACGGAGGGAGAGAGGGAGACAGCTGTGCTTAAGGCTATTGCATTACTTCCCTGAATATCAGAGAGGGAGAGTCATCCAGCGACGATGCTGGCTCTTTAAAACGTGTCTTTGTGACCCAGTTTCCTGTCGCTAAGGCCGAGTGATGGATCTAATTCAATAACGCTGCGGTGGATCTCAGGGTTGTCTCGTGTAATCCTGTCAGGGAGGACAGGGAGTCAAATTAGGGGCTCTTTAACAAGGTTTAGAGAGACGTCCATCCGCATCACTCTCATCACCCTTGTGTGTGTGTGTGTGTGTCTCTCTCTGTGATGTGCATTAAATCTATGTGCATCTCAAGCATTCCTACTTCAGCCACACGCCTACCCCTACTGCCTGCTGCTACAGAGGAGTAAGCGCAGAAATCCTGAGTTCAGCAGCTGTGCGACGGGCTGTGCATCTGCGTTCGTTCCCCGGTGAGGTGTGACAGGACAGCCGACATCACCAGAGCTCGCCCGTCTTCTGCACAGCAGGTTTAACATGTTTATTTTGGGAAAAAGCCTCACGATGGACTCTGAAAAGCCTCCCCGCTCTTGTCCACGGGACATGAATACAAATCTTAATTTGCCACGGAATGGGAAAAAAAGAACAACTGCTGAAAAAATGCATCTTGCTCCAAAGAGGGGTGTCTGAATGCAGACCGCGAGAGAAATGACAATGTGAAAGAACACTTTTGAAAACTGCATTAAAAGAACTGTGGTGCAGTGATGTGCCCCTCAGTCTGGAATTAAATCCCGATCATGTCAATGAAACTGGCCGGCCACAGCGTTGCGTAGCGAGGGATGGTTTTCAGTCAGCAGGGCTCTCCCCTCCTCTTCCTTCTTCACAACACCAGTTGCGCAATTAAAGCAGTCTTTTTTTTCGTCTTTTTTTTTGACATTTTGTTTCAGATTTTTCTCCCATTTTGGTAGCCAATTACACCCAGTATTTTTTCATGTCAATCCCCCCTTGTACTATGAGTTCGCTGCTGTAGCCTGGTGACCAGCGGTGTCAAAGGCGAAGCATTGTCTCTTCCAAGACGGCACTCGCAGCTCCGGCCCCCCATGCCACTCCTGTGCGCAGCGAACATCCTGTCGGCTTCCTTCCCCCCTCCCTGGGGCGGAGAGCCAATCGCCGCCCCCGGTGGCACTCCTGGCCAGAGCCGACTCTGGCGCGACGGGGAATCGAACCCCGGTCACCATGGTCAGCGTCGAACATTGTAACCACTGGACCAGGCGGGAAGCCCTTAAAGCAGTCTTTTGGCACAGTGACCAGGCAGGTTAGCTTGTAGAGTGCAGAGAGATGGTAGGAATGTTAGTCAGACCTAGTGAGTTAGTCAGCTCTCCCAAGTTGACTGGGATGATGGTGACGGGCCTACAAGTATTACTACACATTTCAAATGAGGAGGAAAATAATAAAATTGTGCTAAAAATCTGCATGTTGATATTCCAAAACTGCGATGCACACGAGAGACTGAATGTAAAATAGAGTGAAATGTATTCACAAAAAAAATCAAGGTCACACTCTTTGTATACCATTTGTATATCATTGAGTGTTTTGCAAATCATTCAGTTGGCATTTTTGACTGAAATAAACAGGATTCAGATTTTTCGTCATTCCATTCACTTTTGTGTTTTGTTCTTTTCCTTTAACAGAACAACATTGACTCCCTCAAGAACTGAAGGTCTCTGCTCCTGTCTCCCCCAGGCCTGCAGGGGGCAATGATGAGGGTCTGATGGTTCAATATCATGCTGGTGGTCTCTCTTCACATTGATGGTGGCAGCCAACAACAGGGAATTATCATGGAGAGGCCTGACTCTGGCCCTGATTAGCTATTGTCAGAGTTGTAGTGCAGTGTCACTTCTGCCAAGAAAGGTCTATTGGGGAGCAAAATAGAACATTTCAACTTCAAAATGCTCTAAAATAATCAAAATGTTTAACACATGTTTAAACAGTAAACCATTGTTACATAATGGAAACCTTTCTTTATCAGTGTGGAAACAAAGGTACTCAATTTAATAAGTATTAGCATTCTTATGACACAGTCAACCCAGAGTGCATGTTCCTTTACCTTACTGTAAATTATGTGCTGTTATTTACTAGGCATAAATTCAGTCCCTTCCAAAAATGTGACTGCAGAAATCACTTCCTCCTTTGAAAGTTCAAATATATAATATCATAAGCTAGGTTCAAGTTATATATTTTGACTTTCAAAAAGCATTTGATAAGGAACCACAGGAGAGGCTCATTGTCAGCATGAATTCAGTAGGAGTCATTTCAGAGTGGGTTCATAATTGGCTGCAAGGTCAAATACAAAGAGTAACAATAGGAGGGGCAGTGGAGTCCCACAGGGATCGGTGCTGGGACCTCTGCTTTTCTTTATTTACATAAATGATCTTGATAGGGACGTTAGTAGCAAAATAGTTACATTCGCAGATTGTGTTATGTACAGAGCCTCTAAAAATGGCAAAAGACTATTATCAATTTTTCAACAACACCAAACTGACTGTATATGTGTGTTAATGTTCTCATTGTTGAAGTGACTATTTTGCGTGAAGAGTGAAGAGAAGTGGCATTTAGCTAAGAATAACTTATTCCATTTTGGTGAACAGAGCTGATTTTTGTGTCAATTTTAGAGATTTTTGTTTACTGTTTTGAAAAAATGTGTTTTACATTTGCATGTTGAGTGAAATCAATCATAAATTGTAGTGCTTTGGGGAAATGTGTTACTGCTGTGGTGTTTGCTCTTGCTTTTTTGAGAATGTAGATACTATTTCAAGAATGTACAACTGTACACCTGGCAGGGATCATAGGGGGTGTCATTCACTTCCTGTCCCCTCTCAAGGTCCTATTACGATTAATTGTCCTTATCCAAGGAGCTTAATATTCAAAATAATAATAATAATAAAAATGAGGTTTCCACTTGGTATCTTTATGTGCCTGTATGTCTGTGTGTGTGTCTGGTGCATGCATTTGTTTTTGTGCATACGTTACTGTGTGAGTGTGCACGTGACTGTGTCTGCGCATGCACGTGTGTGGTTTCTGTGTGCATGTGACTTTATTCTGGGTGTGTGCACGTGTGTGTGTGTGCATGTGTGAGGCACATGTCATTCTGATAGATATTTCAGTGCACCATTGCAGCAGGGTACTGCAGGATCCTACTGTCACAGAATGAAAGAGACTGACTGTGGAGAAAGGAAAAAGGCTTATGACAGACTCCATTTTGAAATCTTGCTGTGAGGCATTTCTGCTGACTAAACTTGGCAGCACCATATGCAAGCCGTCACTGTCTAACAATGTGCATCTGCCCATTCTGCAACTGTTTAGGTAGGTGTTTCGGGGTAGTCAGCGTTTTAGGATTGGGTGTGGCTTACATAAATACTCGAGAAAGTTTAATGATGAGAACAGGCTATTCATCCCTTCTTAGCTTGTCAGATTTACCTGGAATCTAGAGTCTAACACAATGTCAGTCCTGGCTATGCACTCTCAAAGGGTTTCTGATTCCACTGTGAGCCATTTTAAGCTTTTCTATGCACGCACACAGTGTCTAAAAGGTATTTAAAAATCTGTCATGCCAGTAAAAAACGTCCACTTATGCAAACTTACATTCTTGACAGAATTAAATGCGTTAAATACCTTCTGTAATCCACTTTATTAATACCTTTAAAGGATCAATAAAACCTTTAAATACTTTGTTCTGTGACTGAAGGGCCAGATTTCCTAAGGATTATGTGTATTACGGGCGTAAAGGCACGCATAGGTGAGCGAAACAAATTTAGTGAAATTTACAATTAACGTTCATTGTCTGAGTCACTGGCACCACTGGAAATGGAGGTAGGTCCGCTGCGGGTTTTGAACCGCGGTTCTAGCCAGCCGCTCCACACAACAAGTAATACGATTAGCCTGCGGAGCTCACGTCTCTGCACTCCGCTACACATTCATCATACAGTAGTGTACATGAAACCGACTTACCCCCTGTAGGTTGCATGATTCGCGCTCATAATAAGGTAATAATGAAATTTGTATGAGCTCCATTTTCATCCACCAAGAACATAATGTGCTTATTATGTCCATTTGTTCTGCCAATGTGTGGTCTGACTGAACAGAGTTTTTTTACATTTTTTTTACATTTTTTACAGTTGTTAGAGAGCTGAGATCTGTCTCAGGCTGGCTGGCTGGCTATTCAAGGCCATGGGCAGCTCTGCACGCAGTGATTAGACTGGTCCCCCAGTCAGAGCTGGATAGAGAGGAATCAGTCAAGCAGACCCGCCCTGTACCCTTGAATTGTTAAGCCTGTGGAAAATCGCATGAATAAAAGAGGGCAGTAGAAAAATACCTCCCTGTGTTTGAGGACAGGAGAGAGATGCGGCATTTCACAGGTTCACCACACTCTGAGAGTGTCGGTGCGTCGATGCTCGCTGTCTCGGAGCCTGTAGAGTTCCAACTCTTACACGGCATCCGAGTGTGTGCAGGCTGTGGTGCGGACTGTCCATCGGCAGTCCGTCTGTGTGAATCCCACGCGGGAGATGGCAGCCGCGTCTATGAATGGAGTACACTACGCGAAATATATGTTCACACGTCGCTGCCGATCTTAAGATCGCATCTTGATTTCGGCACGACGGACAGCGCAGTGGAAGATGTCAGCTGCACTGTACATTTGAATGGGCCGTAAGCCAGAAGCAAGGACATGCAGAGTGGAGACTGTGCTGTAGGAATGGAGAATTTGTGTGCTCATATATCATCTTTAATCTCATCCAATATCTTTGGTGTTGTGTAATGTGGGAGCCCATGTCCCCCCCCCCCCACCCCACAACTCTAACAGGGATTTTTAAATATAAAATACTCTCTCTATTCAAATGTATTATCTTGGATACCAACTATACCTCTTACAATACAATACAATACAATAACAATTACCCAACGTTTACCCAACATTTTATTTACACTAAATGCAAGTGGACTACTATAATACATGTGAACAGATGACCACTATAATACATGTGAACAGTAAATCTGGCCCCTGGTGTTCATACCTTACACGGTAGAGGTGAAGGTATTGGTCACATGTTCCTAGGACATTTAATTCTGCTGGGTGTCAAAAAAGATAAGTAAGAGATCACTTCTTTTGGAAACACGCACACAGAATCATCAAACCTTGCCCATGGCTGTGCCTGAGTTGGCGGTAATATCGCGAGAAATTGGACAGGAGACAGGCATCCCGCCTCATTTCAGAGATAGCCAGAGGGAGCCTCAGTGCCCTTTTAATATCATTGTATAAAACCAGCTGATGAAGTTCCACTTTAATGTTTAATGTTCAGTTCAATCTATGGTCCTGCAAAGGAATGCAATGAAAGTCTTTATTAAAGTCATATGGAACGAGAACCCGTGTTATATCATGGATAGATGCACGGCTAGGGGGCGTTGTTAGGCAAAATGCAAAGCAAAGTTATTTGGTCACTAAGCAACAAGCAACTTCTGAACTAGGATTCGTACAAAATCATACTCATTTCGCCATTAGTTGTTATTTTGACGTTCTCTGCGCACCAATAAGTGAAACACATTGAGGATCTGGACATTGAACTGGCTGAATGAGATTTTAAAAGTCTCAATTTTTATTAAGACTGAAAGCTTACAATGTTTCATATCTAGGATGCTAATGTTAGTGGAAGGCAAAATGATATTTAAACTGATGTACGGCCATTCTATTTAGCCAGGCTTTATGACAAATGTTAGCACTTCCAGGACGTCTGGTTGACCAATCAGCATCCAGGACCGGAATTATCCATTTAATAATGATATTTAAGGTCATTTATTTATCTTTTTTACATTTATAATTCAATCACTGAGGTGTGAAGTCACATAGGCACACGCAGTATTTCTCTATTTGATCCCATGTGGTCAGTCTTCTTCCAGCCTCCATTTTGATGTCACTGTATGATACCAAGAAGGTTAAAATGACAGAGCTTGAAGTCATAACAAGTGGATGATGGGACACATTTGAAATCTGCTGCTCAGACTGAGGGCAATGAGGAGGCCTGACGCTGAAGTTCTCTCTAGGAGCTGGAATGAGAGGATAATACCTTGACCTTTAAAAAATATTCACAAGTATTCGCCCCCTAAACCGAGATCAATAGTTATTGATAGCAAAGCTAAAGGAAACGCAGCTTGTTGATGACAGAAGAGGAGAGTGTTAAGATAACCATTTATCACAAGCTGGGGTCCCTGTCTTTAGGGGCAAAGAGGTGAAGGTATTTACCTGGCTCCACTGTCCCGACGGTCAATTTTACCAGAAAGAGCCAGAGGCGTTTTCATAGAAACTGACTCAGGCCAGCAGTGTTTTCCCATACCCCAGATACAACATTAGTCTGGCCTGTAGCCCCGTAGAGTCTGTTTATACCTGAGGACTCCATAGCCAGAAAGTTTTTTGTTTACTCCTCACTGGACTGATATCTGTTGTTTACAAATGATGGACAGTACTCACAGGAACCACAATGTAGATGGTACCTGAAAATCCTGTTATAACGATGCTACTGGTCCAACATCATTTGCGCAGAAGATGAAATGCAAACCACCAATTTAGCTCATATTAGAACAGCACACATAGATTACAATACCGCTGAGGTGTCACCAGGGAGTAGTCAGAGGTCTCTAGGTCAAGATCGTTGCTGGCTTGTGAAGGCGCGATGCGCTCTCATTAAGATTAATCTCTAAAAACATTATGGGCTATCCAAAGGCGGCGCTCCAGTCCTCCCGCAGCACAGTTGACGTTTTGCTGGTCCGATCCTCTACACCAGTTTAGCTTGTTCCAGTCATTCCACTGGGTGCGTAGGAGAGAATGAGTAGCTAGCCAATAATCCAATAACGGTTTGCATTTGAGGTATCCAATCATATCTCTGGGTGGACAGCAATACCAATCGAGTTCAAAGGTCATGGAGGATACCAAATGTCAGATGACTTCAATGTCATTTGTAGATGAGTAGTAAGACCTTGTGAAACCAGGCCAACAGCAGAGCTGCCGCCTTCTCTCAAAAGCATGTGCGGTTGTCTGTATATGTATATGTTCATATTTCCGCCGTAATCTGAGAGGTCTGAATTTGACTGCATTCCGAATACCAGGCCGTTGTGATCCATAAAGCCTTAAGCATTTGACACATGGACCGGGATAAATGTTTTGTTTTAGCAGCTGATACGTGCCTTTTATGAGGAGCAATTTGTGTGCCGCTGCAACGGATGGGCGTACCGCGTTATGGGCTGCGGCACAGTTATGGATGTTGGCAATTTGATGAAATGACATTAAACCTGTACGTCCGCTCGCCGGAGCTGTATCTACAGGGGCCTTGTAAAGGGGATCAGTGGATGTAATAAAGGCCAGGAGAGACCCATAGATCTATCACCTGTCCCCTCACATCCCAGCGAACCCGTATTAACCTGACGGATGGCTTGACCCTAAGATAAAATGAAAATTTAATGAATAAATATCTGTTATGATAAATTACAGCTCCATCATCCGGGAGATCAGACACGATGTCTGGCCCGGGTGTAACTGAATGAGAACTAATCGGAAAGGGGTGATAGAGGCTGTAAATAATTGGGGGGGATGAGCAGACAGGAAGTGTTTTTCTTTTTTAGTTTACAGCAAGAGACGGTGAATTCAGTACATAAATTCCCCTCCACCCCGGCCCCTACAGTCCAGCCGTATCGTTTATTACACATCCAGGAGAAAGCTGTTAATCTCTGCAGTGATACCAGGCCAGTAACAGCTGTGGCTAGCCTCTTTACGGTGGGCACTTAGCTTACTCTGTGGCTATGTTCTTTTCCACCTCTGTGGACAAGTTTATATATAGCATTTTCTCTTTTTGTCAATTAGGTTTCATTTTTCTATTCTTTGCTTGCGGGGACCTGATGCATTGCACCGCTTGATGTCACATGGATTTCCATACCACTACAATAAGTGAATATACCTATTACAATAGGTAGTATAGATATTCCTCTCTTTCCTCCAGGTACGTGTTCCTTAGTGATATCTCCTCCTGGATTCCCTCCCACTCGCTCAAGCACTGCCTCTGTGGGGCAGATATGCTGACGGCGGTGTATTCCGTCTCCCAGGAATACACCACACTGTTCCTCCATCTCCAACACCGAAGACCTTGGAGTAATACACTGCATGAAAATAGGCTCATCTTCTCCCAGGATTGTTGTAGCGCTGATTACTTCTTGCGCCACGTTTCACGTACCTCTAAAGCAGGGGTGTAAAATGGAGGCCGTATGGGTTTTTGTATTTAATGCCAACTCTTCTTCTTTTATCCATTATTTAATCTGACCAATCACTTACGTGATCCGAAATTTTAGCTCCATTTTTTATCAAGCTCATACAGAGGAGTTCAGAGACGGGAGTTGGCGCGTGAACATCCATTACGGGGTGACTGTGACATCACCCTGGAGAAGCAGTTGAGGTATGATTAGTACCCTTGGTCGGGGACCTTGGTCTTTAGCTTTAGCTCAGTGGGCTAATCATATCTCTTGTTGTGCAGAAACGCACAGCTGACCTACCCCCGTTACACTGATGAATGCCAGCCGAAGACTGTTTTAGTGTCCCAATATGTTTACTGTGATCTAATCTACGAGTTAACCAGCATTGATGCATGCATTTTTTTTGTTGCTAATTCAGCCAGGTTAATTGGTGGAAACAAAAACCTGCATACACACCAGCCCTCCAGGAACCAAATTGCCCACCCCTGCTGCAAAGAGTCCATCTGTTTCTCAACACCTCCACGCACCTACATCCTCTGGCTCTATAGTGCCATCCTACATGAACCACTGCAGCTCCCCCCTGGCTGTGCTCTAGTCTCTACCAACTCAATCTGACGTCTCCAAAATCCCCCGGAGCAATGCCATCTGACCCTCCCCTCCCCCTCCCTATACATTCATTTCTCTCCCACACACATTCACGCTCATGCGCACACACTCGAACATAAACAATGCTGGCGATACTTGAAATATCCAGTTTTAAAGATACACTTTAGTTCAACAGCACCTACGCAGTAAATGAGGCCCCTATCAATTGAAATGGAAACTACCATTTTGGCTTGTGTTATAAAAAAACACACAGATCGTACAGTACAGCTGAGGTGGGTCAGTGGACACCAGGCCGGTCCCTAAGGTCAGGATTGTTGCTGGGCTGCGGTGTATGGTCTGATTAAGAATCATCTTTTGTTTGAATGTTTTGGGCTATCCGCAGGTGGCTCCTTCAGTATAGTAATATATTCTCTTCTGCCTCTCCCTCCACTGGCTACCAGTTACTGCCAGCTCCTGTATTAGAACTGCCGAACACATTACCATTATATGCCCATGAACCCTCAAGCCGCCCTACACCCCAGCGTATGCTGTTTACATCTCAATGACAGAGTAAACCACCCCCCCACACGCACACAGCTGAGTTTCTCAGACTGTTCCCAGATCTGTCCTCGAACTGCATGCCTGGACAGGAGCTCAGACCGCTCCACTGCGTCTACATTTACTGCGAGGGACTGGTGTGGGTAATATTATTAGCTCCGGGGTTTTAATTCATTATTTAGCTCTCTCAGCAGTGGTGAATTACTGCACAATTATCTTTTACCTTCATTTCGCAGCGTCCATAGAACACCCTGCGGGCTCAGTACAAATAGTGGTCAGTGTATGCAGATGTGCGGGCCTCCCAGAAATTGCCGCTGCAAGAAATAAAAAGAGGGGATGTCAGAAAACCAGCTCACCAACTCGTTATTTTATTCAGATCTAAAAATAGAAATGAGAAAGGGGCATGAATAAATGAATGAATTGAGAGAGCCGGTCACTGAAATCAGAGTCTTTTTTTAACTGCACTTACACTTTGTAATTTGTATTCGCTTTATATTTTGTTCTCTGCTCTATATGCTGGATGAAAAATGAGTACTGTTCTTCACTGCTGAAACTGTAAACATAAAACCTCATATTCAAGAGATGCCAGCTGAATACACAAGTGACAGGACACTTCTTTAAACTGACCTTGACCTGGGTGGAGGGTGGCAGTAAACTTGTAAAAGGCTGTAGTCTGACAGGCTGATGTGACAGCTTGACTTTCACAGCGGATTGAGTGCCGATTTGTTAAGTGGGGAAAGGGTCTGCTGCTTTCAGTTGTGCGAGTGCAGTGGCTGTTGCCTGGCTGTGTGTGCCAGGGGAGGTGTGTGTGTCTGCATGTGTGCATGTATGTGTGTGTGTGTGTGTGTGTGTGTGTGTGTGTGAACGTGTGTGAGCGTGCGAATGTGTCTGTGTGTGTGTTTCTCTGCATTTGTGTGTATGCGTGTGAACGTGCGTGCGTGTGTTAGTGTGTGAATGCAAACATGCGTGTGTGTATGTGTGTGTGTGTGTGTGTGTGTGTGTATGTGTTTGAGTTTTTCATTTACCTGAGTCTTTTGCCAACCCATTAAAAATGGCCAGATTACAATCTTAAAATGTATGCGTGATTTTATTATATATTAAGATCACAACCACACCAAATTGCTTTCCGATAAATTTCTGTAAATTGAGGGTCTGGATTGCTTCCCTCACAACAGAAACCCTGAACTTCAGGCTGCACCCAAATGACACCGTTTTATGAGCATGTGCATATGGATTATCTACGTAAATTGTTTGTCAAATCCAAAGAAGAAGAACCCATCCAAGAAAGTAGGACAACACACGCTTGCGGTAAGCTCTGGTCGCTTAACAGATCAGTATCACCTGGGAGAACTCTTTTGAGACACCTTGGAGACACAATATGGAGATGACTGCACTTCTCCTCCCTTGAGGATGATCTCCATGCAAAGAGTATATCTCTAACAAATGTCAAGTTGAGGAAAGGAAAAAGTATTTTCCGTCTCCTTCCCCTTGCGTCTCTCAGGCAGACCCCGTGTTTGGAATTCATTGATGGGGACAGAAGTGAGACCGAGGCCCCCTGCTCTGTATCAGATCAAAGCTCTTTCACACTGGGACAGTCGACCTTCACCACTCTGCCCTCCCCTGCACTGTTGTCTGCATCATTATCTCTGCCTCAGAAACATAACAAACACTAGAATTCTTTCTTGTTTTTTCCCCTTCAAATTACAGCGTGTAGTCATGCAATATTTACTTTTCCTCAACGCAACGTCCTCTTTTTATCAAATGTATGTCTACAGTTAGATTGAAATACATATACACAATCGTCTTTATTTGTGTGGGACACATACGATTTATATTGTGTTAATAGTTAATACTATACATATGTTGTTGACTCTAATATACTCCGAATCATTTTATGCCAATATGAAACAGAACAGTCACTCTTCTAATCCACAACATTTTTTTACCAACAGCGCCGCCCATCGGTGAATTTTTACTAAAACGGTTTGCCCAAGAGAGCGTAGGGGAGGGATGTGAAATTGCAGCCACTTCAAACGTCATCGTCCCTTGTTCCCCACACCCTGCGTATCTATCCCCAACCCAGACACGCGCTGTGAGTGCAGGAGGTGATGTAGGGATGGTGGCAGAATTCTGCGACCATGTTACAAGGTATTTACCATTTTTAACATTTCAAAATTTCAATGAAAGACTATTTGTTCGTTTGTTTTTAAGGATGTAATGGCATATGGCTTTGCTAATAAACATTCAAATGAATGCTTCGTTTTCCATAACATAATGAAATCATTATTATTATTCTAGAAAAAACAAAAGTAGAACATTTCTCCAGTTTTGTCGGAATAAGAGGAATACTTCCCGTGCTTGACTGCTTAAACGCTCTAAAAACGCTCCTGCTATTTTCCAGTTACATTTCTTCGGAAGGAAATCTCCTTGTATCATAAAGCGGAGACTAATGTGCATATAAATTAGAGCGCATTCTTTTATGGTCGTGCATCTTGGAAACGAGCTAAGTGAAGTCATGCTGATCCGCGTCGACAGTAACCGAAGGAGACTTACCTTTAAGTCGGAATAAAGTTTAAGAGCCACGTCAAATGGAACGGGACCTCGGCAGTATCTATACAAATACACCCAACTTTACCGGGTTGATTTAATGAAAGACTTGAACTTTAGAAGAATCGGATTGGACTCATTGCTCCCTAACCTGTGAGAGAAGATATTATTTAGCGAAAATCTGAAATCAACAGGGTGTGATCTTTCTGTTGTACTGTTGGACGTAACATGAACTTTTGCCACGATAAACACTCACGCTCTGTATATTTTCCCAGTTGTGTCCGATATTTTGGCGTAACGTTATTGACTCTGCAGCATTTTCCACAGGGCGCGCTTGTTTCTTGTTTGTAGACTTAAACTCCTGCAGGCTACAACGTTCATTTCCCCCGTCCGTCATTTCTTTGATAGGCGGCGAATTGCGGATGTGTTCTTTTGTCGCGGCTTGATCTCGGGGTTTACATGATGGCTGCTTCGGGAGGACAGAAGGCTCAGAAGAGCGAGAAGTTGGACGAGGCGCAGGCGCTGGCGAAGAGCTGCGCCGGGAGACCCGACTTTCTGCCTTGCGATGGACTGTCGATCTGCGCCACACACAGCCACGGAAAGTGCTTCAAGCTACATTGGTGCTGTCACTTAGGCTGGTGTCACTGTAAGTATGATTTCTGATCCATCTTTCAGTGTGGCCACGTAGCCTACGAAAGTAAACGCCATTGGGAAATAAACCCAAACGTGTAATATCGAATAACATAGGCGTGCGATGTTTGTATTGGCGCGGCAGTACACATACATGTTTTACATGTGGTGCATGTAAAATATTGTAAAAAAACAAAATATTTTACATGTGGTGCATGTAGCCAAGAGAGAGCTGATATGGAAAATAGTTTGAGGCTTTATTGGAATGCAAACCCAGCAGATATTTTCTGGCATCTTAGCTTGTTGTTTTGGTATTTAAGTCCAATCACACAGATACTGTAATAAGGTTTAACTAGAAACATATTTTATGAATGGCATTGCCTAAATACTAGTTATTTCATGAGACCAACCAACATGTATCTATATGGAGGGTGTATACTTTGACCCGCTTTCCAATATATATTTAATAGAATTATATTAATAGAATATAATTATTATAAGTTCAAACGATTCCCATGGTTTTTGTATACGACTACTGTGTCCTGACACAAAATTAACAGTATAGGCGCGAGTTCATATTTCAGTTATGAACATGGTGATCTGGTATACCTTCTGAAAAGGTATTGTAGTTGCATCTCTTTAAAGAAATGGCTTTTTGAAATAACAGGCCATTCGAGTGCTGCTGGACTTTCTTTCCTCCATATCATTGCCCTGATCATTGTCTGGTGGAAACACAATGTTCCAGGGCCTGAAGTGCTTCCCCCCCCACATTTCTATTAGTCTTACAAGGACAAATATGGGAATTTGAGTAAAAAGCATAAACTGAATGATTTATTTTCACTCTGAAAAACAGAAGTGGCCATTGACCCTTGCTTTGCAATACTATGGTGTCGTTCTGTTGTTATGGTGCTGTAATTAATTGTTTATACTATTATAATAATAATATATATATATATATATATATATATATATATATATATATATATATATATATATATTTTTAGTTCTATTCATTTACTTTGACCAAGGGCTAGGTGGAGTCCTATATTTTCAAGCTCCACCAACAGAGGACACACATTACTTTATTGTTTTATTGCAGTCACAGTTCAGTGTGCATTTTCAATTTAAAAACTCATTTCTAAAATAAGTCAATATAAGTCAAGCGCTTGTATGGAAAGCCAAATTGTCGCTGATGCAAACAGTCCTGATGCTCATTCAAACAGAACAGCTTCTGCTTATCTAACTGAGTGACCCCCCTTCCCCCCCATTGCTCTTCTCAAAGATGCAATGCCACATTGCATCTGTACTCTGTGGCACTGCTGGCACTCCCTGACTTCCCTGTGGTGAGTCGAACTCACAGCCTCCAAATGAGTGGAAGCTCTCTGCTGTGTGTGTCCTTTGTGCTCACCCTTGGAGCCCCCATACAGCTCAAGGAGAGACACACGGTGGATTAGTGTTGATTTGGACACCCGTCTTCTTGCAGCGTAAGACAGGACCGCCGCAGGGGATTCTGGTTGCCTTCCAGCAACTGGGTTGGTACGACTAGAATTAAAAGTTTGGAATAAGAAAATGTAGGATGTCTCGCACTGTAAATTATGGGGGTTCTCCCAATGGACGCATCCTGGCAGAGATCTTTGGAGAGAGGGACAGAAGATGGAGTTTTGTGCATGACTATAAGCTGGCTATGACTCACCAAAGGCATGCAGGCTTCACATTGGGGGTCCCGCACATGCTCGTCCCTCCCCTGAGGACTCACCTGCGTCAAACCAGCCCCAAGAACCCCCTCCAAAGGCATTAGCTCCAGCACAGTCCGAGCCTCACTACTGTCGTCACATGATCAAATCGGGTGGGGCAGATGTTTATACCGAAAGGGTTGCTGCGCACGGCACTCTTGCACTCTGGGGTTACTGTAATGCCGTATGACAGGTTCTCAGCTAATGGGCAAAAGAACCCCCGCGCCAAACTGATAGGACGTGAAGATTGCTAATCCAGGGCCTCTGACACGGGCGATAATCCACTTGAGGCATGAGACAGCACAAATCTATCCATCACATCGCATCAGTCTGTATGGTAGCAATCTGGGTAATGAATAATGGTTACGGAGAAGCATTGTGAACTGCAGAGAGGGAACGCAGTCTTAATGAAGGACACAAATCCCTCAAGTGCTGACTGCTACGGGGAGTGAAGTGCTGTTTGGGGGACACTTTGGTTTCGCTAGAATGGGGCGTGTCGGCTGACTCAGGATCAACGAGCTGCAGCCCGGCTCTCTCAGAGGCAAGCGCTTGAGGGTTGGGTTTGAGAGAGGCCTCTTCCCGTCCAGAGAAACAGCTGATCTCTGGTTCCCCTTTCCTGGAACAGGCCTGGGCATTCAGATGAGTCAGCGAGAGCGAAGACATCCTACGTTTTCACTTTCGCCCCTCGAAGCGGGCTAGACGCCACACTTGGCCTCATTATAAGCCGATCCAGGGCACTACCCTGAAGCGCAGATTCCATTTTACTCCACGGCAAGCCCAATGTTTCACCTCAGTATTGCGATGTGACAAACGCGCCAGGCCAAGCGCCGGGAAAAGCTGAATTCAGATCAATGCTCCTACATCTGTTATCTAGCTGCCAGTTTAGAAATGCCATGTTTAGTTATGTGCACTGCTGATGTGCAGTTTGCTGTCAGCTTTTTGCCAGTAATAACAGCTTAGAAGGTCGCACTGCCAAAAAAACTGAAGGTTATTGTAATCTTGGCAGTATAATTTTGGGGTTTGAGCGACAAATAAAATATATTCGAGGAGTCTGTAGCTGCCCATGTGCACTGCTTCTGAATGCGATCACCTTTTGCGGCGGTTTATTTCATTGAACCCAAACTGCATTAAAAGGGATGAAGCCGGCTTATACTTTTTTCTTATTTAAAGCCAGCAATGACACATCTTCACTTGAGATGGGTATCAGTTAATGGACTGGGGAGGAAAAACCCACGTCTGTGACCGATACACACTACCCACTAACCTAAGCCCCCGGCTTCTCTGCATACGGAACAGGGGCTGTTTTGCATTGATTGACGGGAGGGGGGGAGGGGGGTGCTCTGCTGAAACAGCAAAGCAGGCAGATCAGAGGTCGGCTCAGGCCTGTCAGGAAATCCACACACTTTCTGCCGAGAAGAAGCCCTTTTTCTGCTTCGTCAAGTGGCCTAGGCTAAAGGCCTTGACCCGGCATGCTCAAGCCTCGGCCCTATCCAGAAGGAAGTAGCAGACATCTGAGAGTGATGAATAAGGCCAGGGTGGCGCGAGCCAACGGGTGTCCCACAGTAGCCCCGCCCCAGCAGCGTGTGGCGATGTGCGAGAAGAGCTAATGACAGTGTCTTCTGTTCTCCCATTGAGATGTTCAGCTGTGCAAGATAATTAATACGCAGCGTGGAATATGTGGAACAAGGTTCCAGTGTAATTATGTAGTTATTCATACTAGTTTTGAAAGCATGATTGCTTGTTGATGCTAGTTATTGTTGACAATCATCCATGTAGCCTTCCCCCAGGCAGCATATAGCCACGTGTCTTTAGGAGAGATTCCAACACTTTTTATAATCTTGTGATTTTGCTGAAGCCCATTAGAGGATATGCCTGTATACATTTGTCTCAAACATTGAAACACATCCCATTTAAAAAAAAAAAAAACAGAAGCACAAAACATTTTTTGATTTAACTTAATGAAACAGGGAATTTGTTCATGCATTTTCCTTCTGTATTTACACGGGCTTGGACAGCTTTGATAGGGGTGTGATGATAACCAAGGTTATTTAGATCAATAATTCAACTTTATTTCCCCCGCACCCCCCTATTCTTCTCCAAACGTTCCTGTCCCTTCACTGCAGCATCCTCCATCAATTTGCGAGGGTCAGTGCTAGCACTTGCGAAAGTCTGCCGACCACCTATTTTTCATTTTGCAATCCGCCATGTCAGGCGTGCCAGAGGACAGCTGATGCAGCTGGCACAGGCAGATTGCAGGTGCCCCGTCCACCAGGAGTTTCTGTTGAGCGATGAGGAGACGCTCTCTGGCCATCGCTATGGCAAAGAATACATCTCCGCGCCAGGCTCCCAACCACAGTTCGCGCTGGGGATATCATACACCCCCCCCCCCACACACACACACACATACACACATACAGTAGCAGAGTTAATAGACATGATAAGCTTGTGAATCATCTGTGTTATAGAAAGAGATCTCACTTCCCGGGGCTTGAATAAAAGTGTGATTAGTTCGCTTGGCTGGTGACCTTTGGTCATTACCTCAAGAAGCTAATCATCATATCACACATACACACACACACACACACACACACACACACACACACACACACACACACACACACACACACACACACACACACACACACACACACACACAGACACACTGTGTCCCTTGGGGTGGGGTGACACTCCAGGACCTTTTCAGAGGGTGTAGGCACTTGAAGAATCTAGAGGAGGCAGTATTACAAACAAAATGATGATTTTGTCATACTGAATACTGACAAAACACAAAAGGATGGGGTGTTCAGGGAATTTAAAACACACAGTCCACAATCCTTCTCTTTGTCTTGGTCCGTAATCCGCAGTCAAAATCCAAGATAGTTCCTCAAACAATCCAAAGTCGATACACAAACAGATTTTTCAAAACAATCCAATTCAAGCCAGTAATCAATCCAAAACAATTCCAAAATTCTCTCTTACCACCACTCTCCACTCTCCACTCTCCTCTCCCCTACTACACCCTACTCCACCACCACTCTACGCTAACCTACTTTGAAGCACATCAGTTCAGGAGTATTGCCTGGGTTTAGGGGTAACATCTGTCTTGTTTGTGTGTAACCAATAGCTGATTGTGTCACTACAATCCCAGATGAGCCCCACCTGGATCAGGTTGGACACCGCACTGCAATTGGTGAAGCTACAGCTCGCAGGTTCTCTGTGGGTCTGGTTTGGTTGGCTATTTCACCTAAAGTCTTGAACAGTGTTTTAGCTTCTTTTCAGTGTTAGCACAGTTTCTGCAATGACATATGTGAACATACAGTACCAGTCAAAAGTTTGAGTACACCTGCTGGAAATTAGGTTTATCTCATAATTGACAATGTTTTACACCATATAAGTTTCTTTAAATACTTCAAAATGACAAAAAACACATGTAACAATAAACAAAAGGAACATCAAAGCAATGTTCAATAAAATTACATTGAAAATTGAATCTTGGATTCCTCAAAATAGCCACCCTTTGCTGTGGTAACAGCCTCACAAACACGGGCCATTCGGTTAATACGTTTCAGCAGGAAATCACCCGACATGTCTTCCCAGCTCTCCTGCAGCAATTCCCAGAGGCACTTGTGGGTTGCTTTGCTTTGACTGTTCTGTCCAGTTCATCCCATACAAGTTCTTTGGGATTGAGGTCTGGACACTGGGCAGGCCAGGTCCTTAGTTTGAGTTGTCCTTCACGTTCCCCCTTCACCAGATAGTTCTTGCACAACTTCAAGGTGTGTTTCGGGTCGTTATCTTGCTCAAGAATGAAGGAGTGCCCGCTTAGCCATAGTCCAGATGGAAGGTGTACTCAAACTTTTGACTGGTACTGTATGTGATCACATGCAAAGACCTGTGATGTGAATGTGACAGCATGTGATAATATGTGTGATAAATATTACATCCTGTGATCACACGATATGCACATGGGACAATATGTAGCAAACAAATGTGACAACATGTGATTCACATAGGTTTTTTGACGTGAGAAATGTAAGTGACTTTTCTGTAAGGGAGTAAATAATGTGTGACACTTGCCGATTTGAGAGCCGGTCTGTAGCAATGAACACCAAACAACATGATTTTGTGGCCCAGAAAAAAATGGTAATCTGTAAAGCTGGCACACAGAATCGTGCTCATGAAAATATCATAAAAATGCATCTTTCCCCCGCCAGCTAATCTCTCACTTGGCTTTGAACCACCACAATATACAAAGGGGAGAAAATGAATGGATGTCTATGGAGCATAACATATTCATAATTAAGGATTGGATTCCTAAATCCTAAACTCACTCACACACACTGGCCCACATTAATAAACATTTTCAGGGGGTTTTGTACCCATAAAACCACCGCAGAGAGCATATTAGTGAATGAGGTTATTTAATGAGCACAAACAACGGTATTTACCATTGTTACCGTGTATTAAACATGAGAGAAGTTAATTCTGTTTCATACTGCGACTCTGCCTGTATGCCTGTGTAATTGTGCTATTGTGGTCTTCCTGAGAGAGAGGCTGCCAAATATGGCAGTGGATTCATGCAAATCGTAACCCAATGAGATCTAATCAGATTAATCAAAACTTGCAGCACCTCCTTGAGGCAAGACTGTGCGTCATAAGACGGTTGAAAATCAGGTGCACACTTTGTGTCAGGGGAAAGAGATGCCCTAGAGGAGAACGTCTGAAGATCGAGTTCAATCAACGCAGACTACAGGCTTACAAGCCACACAATTGAGAAATGAGAAGACCACAGGCTGAATGCACCAGAAATAAGTTCCTCTTGGGAGTACTGCTATATTTATTGCCATATTGGTTAGTGATTTTAATAAGAATTTATAAACGACTGAATTCAACATCATCCTCAGCTTCTTCTTAGTTATTAACCAGAATACGTTCACTTTGATTTGGTTTAAATTGGATTCTTGCATTTTTCAAAGCATACTGATTATTATGTTATGCCCCCGAATGATGACATCCGCTGTGAACTTGGGCCTCGGCGCAAAACTAGTTGGCTTGAGCTGCCTTAATTTACACCATCTGAGTAAACACCCCGGTGGCCTGAGAACAAGACCGTGCGCGACTTCTTGCTGGACGAACAGTTATTTGCATCTTCTAATGCTTCTGCACTCAGCCTCTCCTCTCCATGTTAAGCAAGTCAATTTCCTCTGTACTTTCATTAACAGCCCATACTCTTGAGGTGGAACCTTCCTGTTTATGGTCACCCTGTGGAATTCCACCTGCATTTTTCTCAATGAATCTTGGAGGCAGCGAGACGTGAAATAGCAGCTTACTCCCATCACTTTTTGGACAGAGAGTAGTGTTGCTCCACTTTGGCCCTTTTCTGGCTCTGGAACACAGTGACGGAACGGGCCCTGTCACAGCCCCACGCTGCACACTGCACGCCAACCCTCCCGCCCCGGTTCAGTTTCCACTTTAAAACTTTAAGGTTTTATCTGGAGTAATTAAAATGGAAAGAGGAAACAGAAAAAGAAAAGGAACGAGCAGTGCCCTTGCATACAGCTGGCGAGGGAAGCAGCCAAGGCTACTCATTACAGCTAATTAGTGGAGCTTTAGTGTCATCATTAATATATCATGTCTGATGAGAGCCTTGTTGCACACCATTACTGGACTAGCCCACCTGGTTGGAATGTTTTTTTCTTCCCAAATGGACCAGGCCTACCACACCAGGCAAAACAAGGAAGGACACGGTAACGGGCGTGCAACATTGTGACATCAGGACAGAGAGAGAGGAAGGACATAGTAATGGCCGTGCAATATTGTGACATCAGGACAGAGAGAGAGAGACAGAGAGTGCAAACCCCTTACGGTATTTATTCAGATCCTGTGGGGGCTCTCCATTATTATGGAGAAAAATAAAGGCGGATTAAAGAGAGAGAATATATTGTTGCAGGCGCCCGGAGGCATACCGAGGGGTGGTAGTAGAAGGGCGGTACATAGTAGCTCACTGGCTCAACCCCCGCACCATAATGGGAAGTTTGTGGCTGACGCACCACACCTAAGATGCGTTAGCTAAGTGTTCATACAGGAAATAAAAGACGCACCTTTTCTACAGGAGAATCACAAAGTACCGTGTGGGAAAAGCACTGGCGTTGGAGAGTGATAGACAGATTTGTGTTTGGATTGATTACTGGCTCGACTTGGATTGTTTTGGAAAACCTTGTTTGTGTGCTGACCCCTGTTTATCAGAGAACCTGGATTGGAATAATGACTACGGATTATGGATAATGACTACAAGAGACTTTGCTTCCCATTATTCCCCGTCTTGTGTAAGTTCCCCTAATAAATCCCTCTTGTATCCTAATTTTCTGTTGTATGGTGATTTTGTTATTGTTCTTTGGCTGTGTGGAAACCCCATCCCCCTGATCCTGTCACAGTTGGTGGAGAGTGCGGGCAGGCATCAGTGCCTAAGAAAGCCATTGAAAAATAACCAAATCGATACAAAAGAGAATGGAAGTGTTGATGAAACAACTCGTCGAAGCTAATATCACCCAGCAGGCGATGAACCAAGAGTTGTTGGAGGAACAGCGGCAACAGACTGCCCTCATGCAAATGGAAATTGGTTGTCTGAACGCAGCTGGAGTCACGGCAGCGCACCGTCCCCGAGTGACCCCCAGCTCGTTCATCCTGAAATTGATGGACAATGACGACATTGAGATGAACCCCTGACATTAGAGCAAACTGCCAGCCGAGAAGAGTGATTGGAGTGATGGGCCAGCCTGATAGCTCCCTTCCTGTCAGGAACAGCTCAAAAGACGTACCAGGATTTGACTACGGAACAAGCGAAGAATTATGACGTTTAGGGTGTGACCTGCGTCGTTATGGTCACACCCTGATCAGCTAAGCCCAGAAATGTCATGACTGGACTTATGATTCCACATAACAAAAAATTGGATGACCGCGGACCCGGCGGTACTGACCCCACTTGAATGAATAGTCATAGACAAATGTCTGTGCTCTTTCCCTTATGATGCCAAGACGTTAGCCAGCCAAGCGAATCCCCAGGTGCAGATCAACTCATGGAGTTAGTGGAAGGACATCAAGCAGCACTGGAGGTTCCGCGCAGCGACCGACCCCAAAAACCTGAACCAACATCCCAACCTAAGGAGAAAAATAAAAGTGACGGAATGCCCTGGAGTAATGTCAAAGATAACTACAATCCCAAACACAGCCCACGCAGACGAAGACCATTTTTGGACGGAAAACAAAGGAAGTGTTTTGACTGTGGTGAGACCTGTCATGGAGTTGCCCTCAACGGGATGTTTCAATGCAGTCAGTTTCGACCAATGAAACCATAACCGGGAAACCCTGTGGTCTGCTGACATCATGCTGGGCGCACGAGAGCAGCCCCTCACCCTTACCGGGGGACAATGGGAAAGACACCACTCGCTGCCTCCATTCGCCCGGTCGGAGAACCAACCGGAACTACTGTATCTCTAACCTGTTTTCATGGTGGTTATCCCACCACCCTCCTGAACCTGCAGACAACGAAACGGCAGTATGTGGGAAGGGCTGGGGTCGTATCCAATCTGCTGGTCCCGGTACTCCTAGGAAGAGATGGCAGTGCTGATGAGAACTGAGAAGACAGCGAAATAAGTCTGGCCTACTTGTTCCCAATGGACCCCGATGTGGCGCTAGAGTCCGCATCTTTGCCTGGGCATTTTGGAACAGCCCAGCTAGAAGACCCGAACCTGAAGAATGCCCTCCAACAGGATGGAACACCACTTGAGGGGGTGAACGAGGTAACGTACCTGCACTTTGCAATTAAAAACGAATTGTTATACCAAGTAATCTAGAAAAAAACATTGGTGAAGTCTGTGTTACAGCTCGCTCATTCTTATGTTTTAGGGGCCCACCTGGGGGTGAAAAAGACCTTACAGAGGGCAAGAGCCTAGTTTCACTGGCCGGGAATAAAGAGGGCGGTTGAAGATTTCTGTTGGGATTGTCTGGAGTGCCAGCGGGTGGCACTAAAACCCAAGTTTTGTAACCCATTAATCCCCTTACCTATTATCTCACCCCCCTTCAGTCGAATAGCTATGGATTTTGTGGGACCACTCCCGTAAAGTAGTAGGGGGTACCAATACATTGTTGTCATTCTTGATTATGCCACTAGGTATCCGGAAGCAGTACCGCTGCGCACGATGGCCACGAAGGGCATTGCCTATGAGTTGTTGTTGCTATTCTCACGGGTGGGCATACCAACCGAAATTTTTACAGATCATGGAACGCCGTTCATGTCAAGAGTGATGAGAGATTTATGCAAGTTGAAGGATATTAACCAGTTGTGCACTTCAGTATATCATCCACAGACTAATGGAACAGTTCAACAGGACCCTCAAGCGCATGCTGAGGAAGGTGATGGAGGTGGATGGCAGAAACTGGGATCAACTAATACCGTTTATGATGTTTTCGATTCGAGAAGTGCCACAGGCTTCGACGGGGCACCCTTCAAGCTCCTATATAGTATACGATCCCGAGGGATCCTGGACTTAGCCAAGGAAGCCTGGGGGCAACAACCCTCATCACATCGCACACTGGTGAAACATGTCGGAGAATTGAGAGACAGGATGGAAAAGTTGCAGCCAATTGTTCGCGAACACATGCTGGAAGCACAGGCACATGTATACAACCAAGGGGCACATCTGTGGGAATTTCAGCCAGGAGATAAAGTGCTGGTGCTGGTACCCACGTCGGAATGCAAGTTTCTCGCAAGGTGGAAAGGTCCATACGAGATCATTTAAAAAGTAAGCGAAAGTAAGTAAGTAAAAAAATGGCATGCAAGAGCAGTGCTGTTTACTGCATGTTCCGAACCCTGTTTTACAACTACCACTGCAGATGATGTGCTGTTGGGGGAACAGCTGAGCCCGGCTCAAAAGCAGGAAATGAGGGAGATGGTCAGCCACCACCACAACATATTTTCAAATGAACCAGGACATATGGATTTAATCCAGCACCACATTGATACAGAACCAGGGAAGAAGGTAACGCTACATCCGTATCACATCCCTGAGGCCAAGAGACATGCTGTAAGGAAAGAGGTACAAACCTTGTTGGTAGCAGGAATTATTGAGGAGTCGCAAAGCAAATGAAGTAGCCCAATAGTGTTGGTTCCCAAATCCAATGGAACCATACGTTTCTGCAATGATTTCCGTAAATTAAGTGAGATTAAAAAATGTGATGCATATCCTATGCCCAGAGTGGATGAGATAATTGAGAGGCTTGGAACGGCCCAGTTTATTAGTATTCTGGACTTAACAAAAGGATATTGTCAGGTACCCCTGACTCCTGAGTCACAAGAGAAGACTGCATTTGCCACCCCCGACGGTCTGTTCCAGTACCGGAAACTCCCCTTCGGACTACACGCAGCCCCACCCACTTCCAGCGGTTGATGGACCAGGTTCTGTGACCCCATAGAGAGTATGCCACTGCCTATCTTGATGATATTATAATACATGGGGATACATGGGACACCTATATCAGGCGAGTACAAGAAATGTTACATGCTCTGTGGGGGGCAGGCCTCACAGCTAACCCAAAGAAGTGTTGGCTGAGTTTACAGGAAGCTGAGTACGTAGGGTACAACATCGGAAGAGGAACGGTCAAGCCCCAGACGAAAAAAGTTGAAGCGATCCAGAACTGGCCTAGACCCATCACTAAGAAGCAAGTTTGCACCATTATTAGGCTCGCCAGTTACTACCGTCGATTCATTCAAAATTGGATTCAAATCTTTGCAACCATTTGCGTTTTCTGTGCTCCACAGGTCCGGTGCTACCCACGTCAATGCAGATGCCCTCTCCAGGAGAGATGCCCTGTGTCAGACTGCGCCTGCCTGCCGGTCGGAGCTGAGGGAGGGGATATGTGGCAGGCGCCCGGAGGCATACAGAGGGGTGGTAGTAGAAGGGCAGTACATAGTAGCCCGCTGGCTCCACCCCCGCACCATAATGGAAAGTCCGGGGCTGACGCACCACACCTGAGATGCGTTAGTCTTCATACAGGAAATAAAAGACGCACCTTTTCCACAGGAGAATCGCAAAGTACCATATGGGAAAAACGTTGGCGTTGGAGAGTGATAGAGAGATTTGTGTTTGAATTGATTACTGGCTCAACTTGGATTGTTTTGGAAAACCCTGTTTTTGTGCTGACCCCTGTTTATCGGAGAACCTGGATTGGAATAACTACGGATTACGGATAACGACTACGAGAGAGAATAATGGACTGTGCTTGTTTGCTTCCCCTTATGTGCCGTCTTGAGTAAGTTCCCCTAATAAATCCCTCTTGTTTCCTAATTTTCTGTTGTATGGCGTTTTTGTTATCGCTCTTTGGCTGCATGGAAACCCCACCCCCCTGATCATGCCACAATATATAGAGCTGTCAATTTGTTGGCTTATTTACAGTAACCTCCATATAGCAGCCAGTTCGTGGCAACGTCGTGAAGGCGATAGCGGCCCCAGCTGCTTCAGGAATCAGGTGCGCCGGGCCCCTGAACACCCTTGTCCTTGTCTAATCCTGATAAATGACTGAGACTGCATGTTTCTCTAGGGGTCAATTTTATCTTCATCCACAGCAGCCCTGATGCCAACAAGGCATGCAATTATAGACCAGCCATTCAGCCACTCTATTCTTTAATAGAGCCACCATTCAGACGGCTGTTCACGCCAAACACTTCACGGCTCACGCTGTTTACCTTTTATTAAGGCTTGTTTCATAGATGGCTCCAAATAATATTATCTTTAAAATACTGTGTGACCTTTCAGACTGAATAACCCTAGAAATCCAACCGGTGTAGATAAAACAAAATCCACAGGGCTCCAGAATATATATAACACTCCAGAATTAGAGGCTGGGATTGTTAGTCACCTAACAATCATTGGACAATGGCTCACAATCTTGTGCAATTTAATTGGCTAAGCCAGTGATGACATATGCAACAGTTGGGATGTCATCTCTGTCACTTTAATGTTCTCTTTGAGGGGACATGTTTGTAACTAGAGGCATGTTTTCCACTGCAGAGCTGGAGCCAGGCTAGTATGAGTTGGAGCCAAAGCAGGCTGACTTGGCTGAGCTTGATTGAGTTTCTATTGCATCATCCGCAACCAGAGCCGTGGTGTGTGACGTCACACTGAAAGATGTTGTTTGCACAGATCGACTTAGAGTTTAAAAATTGTCTGCTTTTGGATCTGTCAGAAACCTACAAAGATTGCATACGGTTTTCAAATATTCTGCCTTTGGTGTTATTTTAATTAGGCTTTCATCTTAACTGAATCAGTTTTTAATCTTAGACAAGACTTGGGACTTCAAGAGACCACTTGACAGGCCTATCCATGAGCGTACACGGCCCTTCATACATGTTGTCCTGGAACGTTGCTCTGTTTGATGTGAGCCTCTGCAGTAAAATGAGGTCTTACATAGAATCTTACATAGAAAACCCCAGAGCTGCCGCTTACAGAGCGGAGGAAACTCATGCAGATGTGTGCAAAACAGGAAGTAGCACGGGGCATCCAGCTGCCATGCCCCACCCTCCTCTGTGTACTCTGACAAGCCCTGGAAGGACCAGTTTTTTTTTTACAGTGATAATAATAATAAAATTAATATTTATTTGTATAGCACAATTTATACATTTGCAGCTCAAAGTGCTTTACAAAGATTAAAAGAAAAGTGTGATTAAAATAAAATTGTCAAACATAGCACAAACAGGAAAGTGCCTTAGGCCTACAAAAAGCACATTTGGAAGCATTAAGCAAGATAAAATATATTTAAAATAATACTAAAAATTTGAAGAAATTCTGCAAAATAAAATACAATTGAAGTAAAATACAACTAAAAAGGGGTTAAATTATTTCATATGTAAAAGGACCAAATTGTAGCAGCCCTATTTTAGATGAGAGAAAATATTTATTGTGTTTAAATCATGTTAATTGCTCCCCTTATCTGTATTCTCTATTAATTGAATGTGTCTTTCATGCGCATCCATGTAGAACTATTTCAATCAGTACACAAGCTCTTTCAGTACACATGCTGTTAAAGTATGATAAAGTGTGTAACGTTATTGCTCTTCTAAAATGTGAAATATGAAATGTGTCCATTTACAGTGCAAACAGTTCAGTAGTGGTTGTAACCAAGGTCATACTGTGCTCCTTAGTTTTGTTCCGGTTGGCCCCTAAAAATTAATAGACAGAAAAAGCGAACATGTTGTTATTGTTTTTTTTTTTACAGAGTTCCACACAGTAATACAATTGCCCCTTAATGTCAGGTACCCTTTCAGAAGGGTTGTGTAGGGTTATTGAAACAGCGGACAGGTAACGAGGCTCATTAATCTCACTGCCGTGGAGGTCTGAATGCTGCTGAGGACACAGCGTAGAAGGGCAGTCCTGGCACGCACAATGACATCCAGTGCAATTTCCTCTGAGACTGCTGTGGGGGGTTCCAGCACAAATATTACTCCAATTAATGACTTGGCATTCTGCTCCATAAGCCTACGGGGAGGCCAAATGACTAAAACCCTCATTTGCTGCGGACTCTGCAGAGATAACTGTGCAGTACAAATTCAGTAATTCAGTACTTCTGTGCGCGTGCTCCGATCTCATACATTTGAATGTTTGCATTGTTTCAGGCAGCGAGCCACCCCCCAGCCACCCCCCCCCCCCCCCCCAGCCAGCCCAACACCCCTGGCCTGTTGGCCAATTGCCAACCGGAATAAAATAGCCAAACAAACCTACATTCGCTATATAAAACTGTGGTATGTTGAACAGAAGTAATTACAAAATTACTTCTGTAATTTACCAGAGCCTTCAAAATTACCAGAGCCTGGCCTGTGTCTAACCTATATCAGGTTAGAATCAGGTTGATACTAAACCGACTAACTCCCCGTATGGAAAAATAATTTCCACATGTATACTGCATATTTTCACCTGTGTACAGTATATCATGTGATAACATGTTGTCACATTTACGTCACAGGTATTCACATGTGATCACATGTTTATGTATATCTTAGATGTGAAATTCATGTGATTTTTTCCTTACTCTCAGAAAAAAGGGTACCATATTGTGCCTATTAAAGTACAAATGCATGTCACTGTGGCAGTACCCATGTAGGGTGGTACTGAATTGTATCTTTAGTCAGAAGAACATAATTGTACCATTGCAAGAGCCTAATTTTCATTCCAATATGGCTGCCAGTGTGAATAAGGATGTATTACCTTACCTTGGTACATATCTGTACCTTCCCTCAATTTGTACCCTTTTCACTGGGAAAAGGCACAAAACTGTATTATGAAGGGTCTTATTTGTGTACATTTGAAGGTACAATGAACTGCAACAAACATATTTGCACCCTGAGGACACAAAAGTGTATCCTAATTGTGCCTTTATTTTTGAGAGTGCAAAGGTCCACCTATTGCGCAGGACAATCATTGGCATCTACCTTGAATTTACCCAAATCTCAGACATTCACAGCACAGACGAGTCAACAGCAGGGAACCCCCATTACTGTCGCCGTCCCTTTAAATGCTCTCGTCTTCTCGTCTAGATGGTGCTGTCTCATTCCATTCCATTTCCTCACATTATTGAGGACAAGTACCATCAATTTGCCGGCAGTACCATGTAGATTGAATCCCCCGTGACTTTATATGATGAAAAAAAACCTCTTCTTTTTTCGCAAATGACTGGGGTACGGTGGGAATAGATTCTGTAGAGTGATTCAAGTCGCTGTCTCTCACTGTGGATGGCTGACATCGGCAATGGCAGAGCTGCACTTCGGTGCACATTGACAGTGCAAGGACTGGGCTGTAGCGTACAACAGTATCAGGACAGGGCTGTGACTTGGGGCTTCTGGGTGACTTGTTTTGCTGAAACACTGGGTTTCACGTGCCCCACTGTCTGGTATGAAATTGTGGCTGTGTAAGAACTGTATTATCACACACCTTATCCATGTCAGAAATGGACTGTAGCACACATTAACTGTGTCAGAAATGGACTGTAGCACACTTTAAAAACGTTAAACCTGGACCAAAGTGAGTGATCCTTATGTTTAGCAGCCAGTAATCTCCACAGACCTCAATTTTTACTCTCTGACTGATTTTTCTTTGTGCACGTCCATCACTCTTACCGGTGTCAGCAAGAATAAACTTCACGCCCATTCCACAGAGGCTGCGCTAGTACAGAGAGAGAGAGAGAGAGAGAGAAAGAGAGAGAGTAGGAGACAGAAAAATGCATTTACATTGATAACATTGAGCTACACAGTGACACAGCGGCGTTAATGTAAATAGGCTTATATCAACTGAACATTTTGGATGTTGTGTCTGTACCATTATTGGCTATTAAAGATGAACAGGTGATTGTCACAGCAGAACAGGCTGCATACAAAGCCATACACATACAGAGAACAGAACCAAAACATGCTCTGCAAATGCACAGGAGAAAAAAGGACAATTCCACTTACATTTTACAGAACATTGTGGATACACAGTCTATACAGAGGGTTTTCTCTCTCTCTCTCTCTCTCTCTCTCTCTCTCTCTCTCTCTCTCTCTCTCTCTCTCTCTCTCTCTATATATATATATATACTACAGTATATAATAAATCATATTACAAGAATCACAATCACTCAACGTCAAACAATTCACATTCTCACACATAAACCCAATCAGTCAATTGAATTCCACATCAATGACCTGATTGACACCAATTCAATAATAATTAAATCAATTATGGCCTTTGGAGCAACCTTCCGGGCGACAGTTCACTCTCACACCCTGTGAGAGTGCCAAACCTGCCCCCGGAAAGTCTCCCTGCTCCAAAGGCCTCCACAACATGTAAAAACAAAGGCAACCATGCCACTCCCATGTTGCTGAGACCGACGCCCTCCACAGCCAATTACATACAAGCATTTTATTAATTATATTAAATCAATACATGAATGTTGAAATCAACATAATTTCTGAAGTGCCACTACCAGTAGTTTCAGTAGCATTGCAGTGTGATATTGTATCATTTGTTTTTACACGTGAAACTACACAGCAAATGTACTGTAAATTATGTTCCTGTGTAACTACATAAAAAATTATATTTATACATTTATATAGTATTGACAGAAAATGTGCAGTTCACCCAAATGTCATCCGTCAACATTTGAGAACGCCCTGGAGCTTGAACTTTCACAAATATATGCACTGTGACACAGGAGTGTGGAATAGAAGATCTAGCCTCTGGATTGTGATGAGTGGAGGAAGCACTGCTGTTTTTTCTTGAGTTAGGTACATCAACCAAATGACTCCAGCTGTGTGCCATTAAATTGGCCTGAATTAAAAAAAAAAGATATATATATATATATATATATATATATATATATATATATTTACACTGTGGGAAGTCCTCGTGTAATCTGTGAAATTGTCACCCTGGGTGATTTTTTGTGTCATGTAAACTATGAGGCCCTTTGTTCATTGTGAGCTTGTTTCTTCAACGTGCCTGCAGCAGGTTACACGTATTTACATTCCACTGTTAATGAGAGCGAAGCGCAGCCGCCCCAGACACAATCGGTCCAAAGTGTTCTGACTGCCTGAGGTCGGCTCTCTGCGTGGGCTTCAGCGAGCCCACGTCGTGTCGCGCGGCAGCGAGGAACTCTTCAGAACTCTTCATCGCACTCTCAACCCTTTTTGCTCCACTCTCACGTCTTGTTTCTCGCAAGTATTTCTTCTGTGGGCTGTCCTTCATTTATAATGCTATATTCATGTATATTTATTATGAATCTCATTTGTGTATATGCATATGAATTTAGTATTTCCCTGTTCTTTCAATTAATATTCTGTCAATTCATTCTGTGGAAATAAAAAAGGTGTTTTTTGCAGAGACCACTTTATCAAGCTAAAGAAATAAGCTTTATAATAATAAAATAATAACCTAAATGAATTTTCCTTGTGGAAGAGACAAGGGGGAAATTTCACTATGACTACATTAACTTCAATAGAAAGGGGAAATAATAATCAGTTTCAGTTCAGTTTCTTTTTATTGTCATTGCACAGAGTATAACGAAATTGAGTGGCAATCCTGACGGTTCATTTACCAATAGCAAAACAGCAACACAACAGAAACAGCAGAAACAGCAGAAACAAATTAAGGTTCTAAATATAAAAATAAATAAAATGAAATATGAACATTTGCTGTACCTATAAAATAATAAGATATAAAAACAATATGATAACGAAAATTGTTAGCATTTACAAGTTAAAAGTTAAAAGTTACATTATTTAGTTAGCATATCTGGAAGTGAGATATTACACTTCCAGATATTGCACATTTGCTGAATTGCAGTGGCTCTCTATAGCAGTAGTGTAGTACAGTTGGAAATATATACATACAAACAAAAGTGTAGTAGGAATGTAAACGTCTATGCAGTGTTCTATAAGTGTAACTGCAAGTGTAGGTGTTGCAGTACTGATAGTCAACAGTCCGTGTCAGAGTAATACAGAGTAATGTAGTAATACAGCTATACACATCAGTGAAGTGCTTGCTTTAAAATAAGCATATGTGTGTGTGTTTGACAGTTAGCAGAAATGTAGAGCAGGTGTATCATGGTACAAAGTATAGCAGTTCTCCCTAAGCGGAGTCTGGGTTGTGAAAAGCACACCAGAGGTGCTGCAGCTCTACTTCCTATTCAGAGAGAACTTGCCCAACAGTGAATGGCATTTGAAAGCTGTTTACGCGATGCATCTGTGATCTCCGAAGGGGAAACAAGTAGAACGGCCTCATGGGAAATGTTGATGAGTACCACATCCCCCATAATGCCGTTCACGGTATTCTGTTCACACTATGCTGACGTAAACCGCAGAGCCCTGCTTTCTCATCTCTGCCGTGCACTGAACATACAGCATGCACACCATGCATGAAAGTAACCTTTTCCGTTCCCTCTTTCTGTGCAGGTAAATATGTGTACCAGCCCATGACCAGTGTATGCCAGCTGCCCAGCACCTTGGTGCCCAGCGTCCCCTCCGACTACATGGAGACCATCGACCTCTCCATCTCCTTGACAGAGCGCTTCCTGAGGATTGCCCCCAGCTTCCAGCCGCCGCCCTGCCCAGAGTCACCCAGGTACTGCGTCATCTCCGACCTCTTCATCGATGACTACATAGTCAAGCGCATCAACGGCAAGATGTGCTACGTGCAGCGCCCCCCGCCTCCCCTGCCCCCCGCTCCCCCGCCGCAGTTGCCCGCCCCCCAGCACCCGCCGAGCCACACCACCAGGGGGGCGCGGTGCGGGTACAAACGGGCCGCTAACCCGCCCGGAGACAAGGCCGGTGTGCCCAAAATAGACCACTGCACCTCACCCTCCAGCTCGGAGGACTCTGGGATCAACGCGCTGGGCCTGCACTATCTGGAGTCGTGCGATGAGGACTCTGAGGAAGAGGAGGAAGACGAAGAGTTGAGCTCGGACGGAGACTCCAGCCCAGGGAGCCTCTGGGACCAGGACGAGTGCTCGCTGCTCACCCCCTCCAAGTCCACCGTGGAGATCATCGAAAAGATCGAAACGACTGTTTGATACCCCCCAATCCCCCCCACCCCAGACACCACACCCCACCCCACCCCCTGAAGACTGACGGAAAACTGACGGAGGACTCGCATTTAATTACAGTCTTGTTGCTTTCAGAACTGAGCAAACAGGGACCTGTGCACAAAGTAGCACGGTTACATTTTTTTGTTGCTAAATGTTGGTTAAATGTTTTTGAAGCACCGTCGCTCAAGTTCCTGAGGAAGAGTGCCCCAGCTTTTAGCTGTGTTCACTGAGGGATAGCCCAGGATAGCAACCAGAGTTCCTTCTCTATAACCCTCCCCTGTTCCTTCTGCCTGTGACTCCCCCAGCACAGACTGTCTGACTGGGGTTTCTAGCATGGTCTTGTATTTTAGCCGTGGTAACATGTTAAACTGTTTGAAACAAAGAGAACACGTACAATGGCACACAGGCACGCAAGTACCCACTCGCACATGCGGTGTATGACCAAAAGTTTAAAATAGCACACTGTCTTAACAGTATACGTCCTTTGTAGGACTGAGTAGCCTTATTTCACAGTTGGGAATTGCCATTGAGAACATTATCTACAAAGAGGTGACATTTTATTGTAAAAAAATAAAAATAATAATAGGAACTTGAAAGAGAGCAAGAAGAGAAAGGGTGAGGTCTTCAGATCCTTGTTGTTTGTTACATGTAAAATGTGGCTAAATCACGCGCAGGTCTGGGAGACCGGCCGCCACCTCTCTCCATGCACTAACGGCATTGAGGGCATGCTTAATCATAACTTGCATTCTTACCGTCGATCATATCCACCAAGCTAACTTGTACCTGCCTGCACAACATTGGGATTGTTAAAACTGGAGAATAGTGAAAGGAGTATTTGACAATCAAAGAATACACACAAATATATCCCTTCCCCACACACACATTCCCATGTTGTGCATGAGGGCTGAATTGTTGCCCTGTTTGTGTTGTTCTATCACCCACTGAGGAAGTGTTCAGGCCTCTTTCATCTGGCGGTTGGACAGAAACAGCCCTTCCATCCCTCTCCTGTGGGCAAGGCTGCAGGACGTTTGACTGGAGTCGGGCCGTTCCATTCAGCCACACAGCGTGCGATTATTTCACTTAGTGTGTCCAAAGAGGGATGCCAGAATCGCTCATTGCCTTGTGCTGTACGCTGTACGGTCATTGCCTAGTGCTGACCTGGATCAGACTCAATGGGCCTTAGTGGGAAGGGGACGTTCACAAACGAGTCTGTATGTATGACACTGATGCAGTGAGCAGTAACGGGACAGGTGACAAACGTGGAAAGTAGTTGATCTACATTGACGAAGCAGAAAAGTGTCAGGAGCAGATCTGAAAGCCACAGATACTCACTGATGAGCTCTTTGTTTCCCTTCTGTTGCACATCATCATGCCATGAGCTGTCACTGTGGCGATCGATACTTGAGCACAAAGCCCTCAACCTACGAGTGCAGGATGTGGCCGTCAGAGTTCTAGAGCCTGAACTGGTGTTCCAGAAGGGGCTGTTCTCCTGGAGCAGAGACCCTCTGAAGGCCCAGAGGTTCCAGCCTGGCCCCAGCACACAGCCTCTCCCCGGGTCTCCTGGTGGAACAGAGGCCGAGAAAATGCATGTGGACATGGACATTCTGCACCGCCCCCGGGTAACCTTAGTTATAAACATATAGGCACACATACATACAGGTAACTGCCAAAATAAAGGAAACACCAAAATAAAGTGTCTTAATAGGGCGTTGGGTCGCCACAAACCACCAGAACAGCTTCACTACTCCTTGGCATAAGTATACAAGTGTCTGGAACTCTATTGGAGGGATGCAACACCATTCTTTCACAAGAAATTCCATCATTTGGTGTTTTGTTGATGGTGTTGGAAAACGCCATTCCAGAATCTCCCGTAAGTGTTCAAATGGGTTGAGATCTGGTGACTGAGACGGCCATGGCTTGTGGTTTACATTATTTTCATGCTCATCAAGCCATTCAGTGACAACATGTGTCCTGTGGATGGTGGCATTGTCATGCTGGAAGAGACCACTCCCATCAGGGTAGAAGTGCTTCACCATAGGATAAAGGTGATTACTCAGAATAGCTTTGTATTTATTGGCATTTACCTTGCCCTCTAAGGGGTTGAGTGGGCCTAAACCATGGCAGGAAAATGCATCCCACACCATAACAGAGCCACCAGAACCTTTCATTTACTCAAGTGTTTCCTTTATTTTGGCACTTGCCTGTATATCATGTCTTGGTGTTGATTGTACTAAAGCCTCTTTTTCTTACGACCCTATTGTTATTACTCTTATTTTCTTATAAACAAAATCTGAATATGAAAACTTGTCTTCTTTATTTGCGAGGAAATGTGCTGCGTTTAAGTGCATTTAAGCATGATGTTTCTGATAATTATTTGCAGAACATATATATATATACTGTATATATATACACTACCGGTCAAAAGTTTTAGAACACACCCATTTTCCAGTTTTTACTGAAATTTAAGCAGTTCAAGTCCAGTGAATAACCTGAAATGTTACAAAGGTAAGTGGTAAACTGCCAAAGGCAACAAAAAAAAAATTAGGTTACCAAAAACTGAAAAATAATGTACATTTCAGAGTTATACAAAAAAGGCCCTTTTCATGGAACAAGTAATGGGTTAACATGGGTTAACAGTCACTCTGTGCAAGTCGCCGACTCTGGATCCAGAAAAAGAGCCCCAGACCATCACGTTTCCTCCTCCATGTTTGACAGTTGGTGTCACACACTGAGGAACCATCCTTTTGCCTACTCGACAGCCTACAAAAACCTTTCAGAATTTCAAGATTTCAAATTTTGATTAATCGGTTCATAAGACCTTCTTCCAATCCTCAGTAGTCCACTGGCGGTGCTTCATGGCCCAGGCAAGCCTCTGTTTCTTATTTTGCCATCTTAGCAATGGCTTTCTTACTGCCACTCGACCTGTCAAACCTGCAGCTCAAAGTCTTCTCTTCACAGTTGAAACTGAGACTTCCTTCGACCAGTGTTAAGCTGTGCCTGAACCTGTTGTCCTGTGAGCCGCCTATCACGCAAGCTGTTGACTCTCAGAAACTTGTCTTCTGATTTTATTGTGGCTTTGGGTCTGACAGACCTCTTCCTGTCAGAGTTTCCTTTTCCAGTTTCCAAGTGCCTTTTGATGGTGTAGGAAACTACTCACTGCCAAAAAATTGACATTATTTTTCAGTTTTTGGTAACCTAAACTTTTGTTTTTAACCTCTGGCAGTTTACCGCTTACCTTTGCACCATTTCAGGTTATTCACTGGACTTGAACTGCTTAAATTTCAGTAAAAACTGGAAAATGGGTGTGTTCTAAAACTTTTGACCGGTAGTGTATATACAGTGCATCCGGAAAGTATTCACATTGCTTCACTTTTTCCACATTTTGTTATGTTACAGCTTTATTCCAAAATGGATTAAATCAGACCTTTATGGTAGTGGCTAGACGGAAGCTACTTCTGAGTGAAAGGCATATGACAGCCCACCTGGAGTTTGCCAAATGGTACTTAAAGGACTCTAAGAGCATCAGGAAAAGATTATCCGGTCTGATGAGACACAAATTGAACTTTTGGCCTGAATGCCAAGTGCTACCATAAAGGTCTGATTGATGGAGTGCTGCAGAGATGTTTGTCCTTCTACCAGGTTCTCCCATCGCTGCAGAGGAACTCTGAAGCTCTCTTAGAGTGGCCATTGGGTTCTTGGTCACCTCCTGACCATGGCCCTTCTTGCCCGGTTACTGAGTTTGGCCAGACGGCCAGCTCTAAGAAGAGTTGTGGTGGTTCCAAACTTATTCCATTTCACAATGATGGAGCCCACTGTTCTCCTGGGTGCTTTCAATGCTTTAGCAATGTTTTTATACCCTTCCCCAGATCTATGCCTCAACACAATTCTATCTCGGAGGTCTATGGAGAGTTCCTAGGACTTCATGGCTTGGTTTTTACTCTGACATGCACTGTCAATCGTGGGACCTTATATAGACAGGTGTGTGCCTTTCCAAATCATGTCCAATCAATTGAATTTACCACAGCTGGACTCCAATGAAGTTCTAGACACATCTCAAGGATGATCAGTGGAAACAGGATGCACCTGAGCTCAATTTTTAGTGCCACAGCAAATGGCGTGAATACTTATGTACATGTGATATTTTCGTTTTTTATTTTTAATACATTTGCTAAAATTTCTAAAATACTTTTTTCATTTTGTCATTATGGGGTATTGTGCGTAGAATTCTGAGAAAAAAAAGAAAAGAATTTAATCCATTTTGGAATAAGGCTGCAACATAACAAAATGTGGAAAAAGTGAAGCGATGCGAATACTTTCCGGATGCACTGTATATACATATATGTATATATACACAGATATATACATATATTATACATATTATATATTATATACCCAGATATATCCTAACCTGATGTGGACCACCTCATGGAAGAGATCTTGTTCTGCTGTCATCCCACATGAGTCTGGATACTTCGGCCAAGAAACTAATTTAGCTTTGTTACATACAGTATGTCACTTCCTGCCATTGTCACTGTGTCTTCTTCAACTGACATCTTGCACTGGACATCAACTGGAGGGTTGTTCTAGCAGCAATATCCTCTATGCTCATACTGTATAATACAGAAACCATACAAACCATATCAATCTGAATCTGCGATTCACAATATGAAACAATTCTACAGGTGAATTCTACAGGTGAAGATGAATACTCAGCAAATAAAACAAAATCGTTCATTCGAAGCAAATCTTTTAGAAATCTTTCAAAGCAGTCATACTATTATTACCCCCCCCCCCCCACCAACTATTTGAAGAGAATTCCCACCAAAATGTCGAAATAATATAGAAGACACTTTGTACTGCAATTTCTGCAATTGTTATTGTTTTTATGCCCTCTAATAATGTTATGAACAGTCTATTACGAGAAGAAGAAGGAATGTGCTTTGGGTGCCAATCACAGCAATTTCTGACGGATTTTAAAAGGCTCTAACTACACTGTGACATCAGTACTGAAGGGTTGGGATTGAAGTATTTCCAAGGGTTTAAATATGTGGCATGGTCTAAAATGTTTGTAGACAGAATGACATACAGTATTATACTGGGGAAAAAGTTGTACACCCCACTGCCTGGTATTTAATCCGTACTGGGCCAGACTTATAACTGGCAGTAGTAGCCCATGGAGGGAGGGGTCCATTTGGCGGGGATGACTGTGTCTCATCGCACATCAGATGACCCTGTACAAAGTGTCTTCCTCCATCTCATGTATGTGTAAGCGTAACGTTAAGGTTGTGGTGTGTAAAGAAGGGACTGCTGACATCGCGTATTTCGCAGGAGAGCGCGTGCTTGTCTGCCCTCTCCCTTCGGCGGAGGGTTGCAGCAATGAGTGTGCCTTGTGCATAAGAAAGAAAAAGTCAGACTCGTACTTTTCTTGCATCATACAACTATGACCAATATCTTCAAGTCAAGCTACTGTAACGTGCAACATTATGCTAGTCTACATCACCATTTCATCAATACGATAATATAAATTATTTATGCATGTTTGGAAAGAAAAAAAAATAACCAGCTCACAAAACCAGCACACAGCAGATGGTCTCTGATTGGATGACAGATGCTGAGGGAGGTGGAGCGTAATGCTCAACCAATGGTTGAATTCCCACCGCGATGCTCCTAAGACCTCACAGTGAGGTCACTTGATCAGATGACACATTCAACATTACTCATGATGACATAATCTGGAACACTCAGACTCACAGGCCAAAGCCCTGTCTCATGCACTATATCCATGTCCCCAGTCGCCTCCTTAGTATTGGTAAGCTCGGGAAAAGGGGTGGGGGTGTGATGGGGAAGGCCAAGAGTGACATGGCTTCGCCAGTTGCTGCGGTTACAGTGGAAATACAGCACCGGCACACTTTCGGGGTGCCCTCGCAGCTGCTCACAACAGAGTGGAAATAATATGATGGAGAACGGATATCTAGCCGTTCCCCGTAGCCCTCCTCAAGGGCCCGCCACTCCTCCCTTGGAATTCATCCTGTATTTGATACTCACTTGAAGAGAGACCTGGCAGTGCACGGGCCTCACCTACAGGGGAGAGAGAATATTGATTTCCCTCTGTTTCCTCTCCGCCCTGAAATGTTTCAATCGACCGCTGTTTACTGGCTGAGCTACAAGATGCTGCAGCCAGGAATTAAATGCTAATCAGTCAAACATAGAGATATAACTTCTGCCACTCCTCTGTGCAAACATGAAAGGGGGATGACTGAGTGGAGGAGCAGTCGCAGCCAGTCTGTACCCAGGGAGACAGGGAGAGAAGAATACTTTGAAGAGTAGGCATGTCAGAATGAAGGTGTGTCTGTTTGTGTGTGTGTGTCAAGAGGATTCATCAAAGGGCCCCTGAGCCGGGGGTACACTGGGCTGCTATTGACCTTGGAGAGCAATGTCATAGACACTGCTACACTGCCACTTCCTGGGGCTGGCCCCCTGACACACGCACGCACACACACACGCACAAACACACACACACACACATGTATGCGCACACAAACACACAGACACACACAAGTACACATTTCACAGATGCACACACAGACACTCCCTCCCCCACAGACACACACCTACATGCACACACACACACACACACACACACACACACACACACACCTGACATACATGCAGACATACAAACACACGCACACACATATGAACACACCTCACAGATATAGACACACAGACACACACACAATTTAAGGTAGAACATTTTATGAAATAGCATTCCAAACTGCAGTCTATTAAGCTTCCTAAACACAGGTGGGTGAGCTAATTTCAAACCAATCAAAGAGGAGCCCCCAACCCCCCTAAAACCATTTTCCTAGAATAATGAGGGCCATTAATTTACTTTCAATGATATTTCATAAATGGCACAGTGCTTTTATCCGGTGAGAGCAGGGAAATCATATTAAGTTTCAAAACAAAACGATTTTGTCATTCTTCCAGTTAATCTAAGTTTTCCTGCGGCAAAACAAATTGACATGCAAATTTTCATAGAGCTTTTCAGGCGGGAAGCGTGAAATGAATCCAGCGGGTTGGCCTCCCCTCCTCCCATGGGGCATCTGTTCAACTGTAATATGATGGGAGGAAGTGGGGAGGGACTTTAACAAGGTCCTCCGCCAATTATCAGTTAATTAATCTATTCAATTAACATTTAATGTTGGTTCTGAATGTAGAACAAAAGTTCCGAAGTCAATCAAATAAATGGAATATGTTATAAAGAATATTAGCTTCTACACATTTTGGTGTGTGTATTTGAGAGTGAGCATATAAGTCTTGGAATCATTTCTACCTTGAACTTATTGAACGTAGACATATTTCCCTACGTTCAATAGGAAAGCATATTCTCCTCATGAAATCAGTAATCAGAATGTGAGAATGCTGAGTAGATTTAAAGTCACATTACATTTCTTGACTCTCCCCGGCTTCGTGGCACCTGCCCGGAGCTCACCTGCCCCAGAGTCAACCCCCCACCCCTGCCATGTGTTAGCCGGATGCCGCTGGCCCAGACCCTAGCTGCTGGTTCCATCCCCCGCCCTGCCCTGGTATCTGGAGGGATGAGGTCCACCCCACTCCTACACTTAGAATGCCCTTCCGGTGGTCTGTTAAGCCACATGAGCCTCAAGGACTATTTGTGTTGTTTTTCTCTGTATCCCACAATTTTCCAGGAGTTCATCTCGACCGCCTTTTAAGGGGTCAGGGAATAATTTTCCAGTCTCCCACATTGGCTCCAATGGTTTTCTGGTTTTTTGATTCCCTCTGGAAAATGCCAATTGTGAAGCGCTGTGTGACAACCTGTTTGTAAATGGCGCTATACAAAAATAAAGATTGATTGATTGATTGATTTCTTGTGAAGCTATGATGCCCTGATGACCACTAACCCTAAGTTACATATTACATTTTGGCTGATGTTATTGTTCCCTGGGGATGAGGAACTGCATCAAGAAACAAAACTGCCATTTTTTTTTACAGTAAGTACTTCTTTCTTTCATAATTTCTAAACATATTTGAGGTATAGATTTGAATGTCTGTGGGGTTTAGTTTGTGCTTATGTTTTAGTGAAAAACAAGAGTAATAAACATTGTATAAGGCCAGAGGGGATTGAAATGATATCTGTGAATGATTAGTGGAACATGGTTGTAATAAACCACAAAGAGTCAGCTTAATTATTACAGGTTTTTACAACTGCTTTTTCAAATATACATTCCAATGTGCAAAACTCCCAATACAAAAAGCCAAACTCGAGTTCAATGTATGTTGACATTTTAATCACGTCAACATACAAAATGCAAAACTCTAAATGGCCTCCTCAAGTTTGACTATTTTCTCCCATCATGCCCGGTTGCAAATGCTAGTGCCAATCTGTCAGGGTACTTTACTATCTGACCATTTTGTAACAGTGGTCACTGCCGCAACTATGATGAGCGAGATCAGTGCTTGAACAGCTACTACTACTGTGGCTCAATCTGATGAGACCACACAGGCACCAGAGATGTATACCCATGTATATTCCTCCAAGCAAGCAGGCGTTATTGGTACTGCATCATTTATTTGGCTGATGGCCTTGGCCAGGGCAATCCGCCGCACATGCAGACACATTTTCACATTTCCATCCATTTACACAGCGAGAATTTCAATGAAGCTGGTTCCGCACCTGGAAAATTGTCATCACATTAGTTAGAATGCGGTTACTCCACACCTGGAGATGTTTTATTCTAACTACATTAGTTTAAGGTCCTGATGGACCAAGGTGTAAATTCTGGTAAATGGCACCTTTTAATGAACCACCGTTTGGGGTTAGATTAACATAATGGTACGATGAAAGCCGCATTTTACCCAAGCGGCTGACGGTTTGCCTTTATTTAGACAAGTCTTTGTGCATAAACATTCCGTTTCTCTGTGCTCAGCTCCAATTACCCGGTTGTTAAGTGCACTCTACAGCGTGTATTCTCCTGGCGTCCCGGTCGCTTATTCAACACCATCCACGTGAATTTAAATAAGCAGTCTGGGCCAAAGCTCAGGCCGGATAGAGCACCAGCAGGAACGCTCTGTGAATCAAGCAAGAGGGGATGAAAGGGCTTCAGCTCCGTAGACACCCCCCTCAGCACCCCAACCAACCCCCCGCCCATCATCAGAAATACCTTGTCAAACCTCCACGGCATTCTTTCATTTCAAAAAGGCCATTTATTATTCCAATTATCCGGAACAGCAGCATCCCCTGACTGTCATAATTCAAACCCCGCTCAGAGGCAAGGGACTCAACCAATAAGCTTTTGACAATCGAACCCAATCGACTGGGCTTTTGTCGGCTCCTGTGGGGGGACGTGTTTTTGATATGCTATACAAAACCACAGACTGTCACCTTGGGTGCTTTTCGCTATTTTCAACTTGTAAAATGTTCATTGTTTTTCTATATTTAAAAAAAAAAAGGCAGATCTGGCCAGATGCTGTATCCAGACATCGCTGGAAAAAAATGATTTATTTGTTACTACTGTTTTTCACTCAACTAATTTCAAACGAGTGTTCAGTTATTTTATCATTGATGGCGTGTGTGTGTGTGTGTGTGTGTCTACAATTGCGTGTGTGTGTATGTACATTCAAATGAGATGCACAGGATATTTTTTGGGCGGGGGAGGGGGATCATGATGGCTTTGCAGAATCAGATGAGGGGGCTTTTCACAGTGCTCTAGTTTGGTTAGACGATTACATGCTAGATAACTACATCCTTTCAATGTCTGAAAGCATGTATTGTGTTGAGAGGTTTCAAAGTCAGATGAAGACTATCTTTTTAATAAACATAAAAGAACATTGCTGCCAGCTAAGACCATATTAATGTTTTTCTTTGGGTGGGGGAACATACCACTGCTCTCTCCTACCACTGCCTGCTGCTGCACTCTTTAGTAGTGCTACTTCACTACCTGCTTCTGCATTAAAGGAGAAACACGCAAGTCCTATTTTGGCACTATAGCAACAGTTAAATTATGTTCTCATAGCTCCATCACATTTCATGTCTTACCATGTAGGTAACATAAATCAGCGTTTCAGACCAGCACACGCTTTGCCATTGACTTATTTGCTTTTCATCAAAAAAGCTTGTGCCCGGTCTCAAGTACTTTGGTTAGCAATTCAATCTGGCTCCATTGTTTCAGCCTAAAGTGAAGCTAAAGCTGCTTGGCAGCTTGTTGGCACCAGTAGCTTGGCTGTTATATATCACTGGTTAGCCACGTAACATAAAATTATTTAAAACAACAAACCAGTATCATGAGAGGTGTAAATACACATGTGATGTGGTGATGTGTGACATGTCAAAATGGTTTATACAGGTAGAATGTTCCAGCAGCATACCTTTCCAGGTCCAGCATCCCATCAAGTGTGATTAATATGATTAATGGATATTAACGTACTCGTAAGGGTATTAAGAGTACTCTTGAGCTGAGGGGGTTTCATACATGTTGATTACATAATGAATATTTGATATACAATATATCCTATTTTTTACAAACAAAAGATGCCAAAAAAACTGATTTTATAAGGTGAAAGTGAGAGCAAACAAAAATATGAAAATATGTGAAATTAAGAGTACATTGCATGAGATTGTATATGTGCATTGACTTCAGGCAAAACTGTATTCAATAATAGGAAGGTCAGTGGGTTCAAACAGTTTTTTGAGTTTGAGCTGACAGTTTCTGCTTGGAATTCATGAATAAGAAAGATTGTGTAACCTTGAAGGCACCTCTCATGGGTAGACCTTACAAGTAACTCCTCTGATTGAAGGCATGCCTTTATTGAGAGGAAAGCTAATGTCTCACTGTCAGAGTACTCCTAACTTTGTGTGCGTTCGTGTGTGTATACACAGGGGTGTGTGTAGCAGCACGCAAATGTGTCTGTGTTTGCGCACATGAGTGTGTGTGTGAGCACGCATGTGTGTGTCTGTGCACATGGGTGTGTGTGTGCATGTGTGTGTGTGTGTGTGAGCATGCACATATGTGTGTGTGTATGTGTGTGTGCACACATGAGTGTGTGTGTGCGTGAGTGTGTTTGAGCACATATATGAGTGTGTGTGTGAGTATGTGTGAGCACACAAATGAGTGTGTGTGTGTCTGTGCTTTGATCGTGCTGCAGGCTCTGATGTGCTCACAGCTCTTTAATACTCTCTTAATCAAATCAATCAGGCCGACCTCTTAGTGCATATTACTCTGGAAAAGATGTTAAAGATGTCTTGCGAGAAGTTACGTTTGCCATATGAATATGTTCGCAGAATATTGGGTGAGTTAAGGTATATCCTGGGGAATAATGCATCAAAGTCAATGGATTGTTCTGAATTACAGCCTGTTTTTGATCTGTTATAAGCACGTGGCCCTCTGTTCTGGGCAGTGCATAAGGCGGTTTTAAAAAGGAATGAACTGTACAATCATCAAAGGGTACAACCTTTGTCAGGAAAAGGATAATATTTTTTGCAAAGAAACAGTAAACTTCGTTTCTTTGGAAATCAGATGAATACACAACCATTGCAAGGTTTGTCCTCCATGGAATTTCCTCACTTTTCCAAGCGTGTTCATAAGAGTTTACTCAGAGATATTGTTTTTCAAAAGCCTAGCGATGAAACATTTATGGAGAACGTTTCAAAGGGCAGTTAGATTCAAAGTTGCGGTGTCTATTTGAAATGAGAGCAATGTAGAGTTATTTTGTAGAAACTTATGAGCTGCATACTAATTGTGCTGCATATAGTTCCAGTGGTTCTGAATAAAAATACATCCCAACCACCCCAGAAAAGGATTAGGATTAAAAGTAGAAAACTGTTTTTTCCCCATTTATAACGAAAGGTTTCTCAAAACTTATTTTTAAATAAATGATGGTCTTTGTCTTGCCGCGAGGCACAAACTTGTAAAAGCTTAATGGCGAGGCATCAAAAAAATGTGGGGCTCTTTGTTGCTTATTTTTAACTGTGGTCTCAAATAAAGAATTGAAGTGTGTGTGTGTGAGTCAGTGAGTTTATGTGTGTGAGAAGGACAGTGAGATAAAGAGTGAGAGACAGAGAGAGAGAGAAATGAGAGAGGAGACACAATCAAAGAATGTGTTGTAATTTCCTTTAAAAATTACATTAGGAAGTAGGAAATTGCCCAGTTTTCAGTTCACGTATTCCAAACTGGACTCCAAACTGAAATGGCACAAAATTGTTTCCATGAATGAGATTTTATCTGCTTTTAAAACCACATTGCACTGCAGCCTCCCTTATGAGCTGCACTGGCTAGGCTGCCAAAGGAAACAAAGCTATTCTCACCTATTCTCCTCAAACACCACCACAGACGCATAGCTCGTCTAAAAAAAACCAATGAGTTACTTGAACAAATGTAAGAAAATATAGGCATTGCGTTGGACCAGTGCTTCTTCAGGTTCTGTGAAATGTATTGATGGAAGTTCAGTTGGCATCATACTGATATCAATAATTTAGTACAGTGAAATATGTTTTTCCAAATGTACAAAGAGTAAATGCTTTGTATGTGTCAGTGGCCTTTTTTTAACGTAAATACAGAAAATGTAGCTGGTGATTCTCTGGACTTTAGTACGTATTATTTGTATTACATTTAGCTTAAATTCGTTAATTGAAATATACATGCAACAGTTGTTTTAGCAGGTATTGACAATATTGCTGTGAAATGAACAAATGTGTATAATACTGTGTATTATAATGTAGCCAACACAAAAAAGCGAGCAGTAGATAGCTAGCTATGTCAATAGCCTACAGTTATGTCAATGGAAAGCTGTTGTTAATGAATCACCTAAAGCATAGCTAGCTGACTAGGTAGGAAACCAGGCAGCTAACAAAGGTAGCCATGCTGCTAAGGTTAATTATCACTGGCTAGCTAACTACACTAAAGTAGTAAATTAACTGCCAGAAGCTGGCAAGCTAACTAGCTGCTTGTATTAAAGAAAAAACAGGGCAGATGTAGCATTCTAGATGGCCATAGATATAAATACGTAGATGCTGCATTGGCTGCTGTTGTATGTTGCAGTGATATGCCTGCAGGGCTGCCATATTGGCGCAGGCAAGATCTGCATCTAAACTTACGCATATGTATTGAGAGATGCAGACTTTCCCTGATAAAATCCCTAAAATATAAATTTAGTCTGGCGATTTAGGGCCTACTTTGTAGTTACCGTAGCTATCTGGGCCACAAAACAATATGATACAGGGTTCACATGAGAAATGATAAGAAATGTAGAAGCCGTAGGAATGATACATATCTAAAAGTAATATTATTAATCTTTTGGATAGTATTAGATAGCAAGCAAGCTACATCCCACAGAAAAACAATATGGCATCTTTTACGTTTTTTTGAGCATGTTCTATTGGCTGAAATAGGATCATATGCTTATATGTGTAAATAATGATGTCACATGCTGTACGGCTGTGTGAAGTTGTATCTGAATTCTGTGTTTACATGAGGTTAGCGGGTACAGAAGTTAATGTTTGTAAAGACTGAGGGTCTGAGGCCATTGTAATTATTTCTGTTATAGACCCTGAAAAGTGCCAAATTCTCGGTGCTGTATGGGCACGGGGTATGCCCTGCCAACCCATAACTTACCTGCCATCCAAATCTGTAAGTGCATTTGCTAACTGCTGCCTTTGGATTGTTCCCTCCTGTTTAAAGCTTCTTATGCACTGCACGGAACAGACGGGCTTAAGTAGGCCAGGAACAGGTTTAAATTGCTTACAGCAGATCAAAAAGAGACCCTGTGAAACCGGACTGAAGATTCAAATTCAAAACCATAGGTTGGCTTTGATACCTTGTTCCCCTGAAGTTCTCACAATTTTTTTTAATCTTCAAAAGCTGTGATATTTTAGGCAACTTCTCAGCATTAGTCCAGTGACTTCTTTGTTCTGGCCCGATATAAACCGTGGTATAATTTTTACTATTCTTACTTGCTGTGAGACGATGGCGCTGGTCCTTGATATTTGCCTCTGCCAGTGAAATGGCCTACACTGTTAAATTGATAACGTGCAGAAAGTAATCTGCACACATCCCAGCTCAATTCATCAGAAAAACCAAAACAGTACGGGCACACTCCTGGGGCACACTACACCTGGCATTTGTTCTCTTGAAACGTTTTACTTCAGGGGTTATCTTTTCAGTCTGCGACAAGACAGAAAACCCCCCACCACCGGCCCTAAACCATTTTGAAATCTTGTGCTGCAACCCCACTCAGCACCCCTGGTGTTTTACAATTGGTTTGAAAGCATACTTTTAACAGTGCCCTGGAGGTACATTCATTCAGCTGGGAGCTGGGGTCCTCGCAAACACATGGATTTGGCCCGATGGAGAAAGGGCATGGCGTTTTCTGCAGGTGCAGAGAAACTGGCGTTAAATGCAAGTGGCAAGTGGTAAATGCATTGCCCAGAGAGGGAGGGTTTCCAGTCAGCAGGGTTTTCCCAGCCTCATTGCCCACTAGAGACCTCTGGTTGATTGAGTGCCTGCAGTCTGCCTGTGCAGGTGTGCAAGGAGGGCAGTCATCCAATGAATCAGCTGCGCAGCTCAGATGGTGGATAACAACATCTTACAACTTCAGGGGCACTGTAGAGAGAAGAGAAGCGGTGGCTGGCAGCCTGGCAGGGCGTTATGGGGAAGGGGTGAGCTTACAGCTGTGACTGGGCATTCCAAATTGGGGAGACAAAGGAAAGTTGGGGAATAAAATTATGTTTAAAAAAGGGAAAAGGAATCTGTATGTCCAGTGTCGGTGACCACTCTGCCCACAATGAAGGAGTGTGCCTTTTCATCTGGATGCCTGGAATGCAGCGTGGCACCTGACGCTTCTCAACGCACCCCTCAGTACCATTTTAGCAGGTTAGCATATTTCCCATCAGCCACCTGCGAACACATGTATCCCCAACCTGAGCCTAATCAGCAGGGAGGATTAACAGAAGAAGGTATCTGACCCTGTGCAAAAGCACAGCCCCCTTGTAGGGATGCACTGTAATGGCTAACAATAACTGCAAATCCTCTGCCCCACTCTCTCTGCCACACACACACACATAGACACACACACACATGCATACATGCACACACACACAAACACACACACACACATACACACGCATGATTACTCGTTGGCAATGAAGGGAAATTATGTGGTGGAAAACAAGAGGCGAGCAGGAGGTGAAGACTTTAGGGAAACAGGAAAAAATCCATAGAACTCATTTGTGTGCAAATAGGATTGGCTCCCTCAAAAGCAGAACGGGTGTTGACAGAGACACAGCTGCGGCTGATTGACTGGCATGTAAATGATGCCGCTGGCACTGAGGAAGAGGATCAGCAGATGGTAACAGTGACCACACAGCAGTGACTGGCTTCGTGCTGGCCTCCCACTCAGGGTGCTGCTCCTACCATCCTTCCCCCTCCCCCCTCTGCCACCCCCAAACACACACACACACACACATCTGCCCTTTAATAATTTTTTCTCAGTTGTTTACACACAAAAACTGGCAACTATAAGCACATTTCATTTGTTTTCACACAAATTGTATTGTCAGATTATTTTTTTGCAAAGCCCTAAACAGAACTCTCATTACAGTAAGCACACTCTTCATAAAGAAAAACTTGTATTCACATGGAAACACTGCCATTCAGAATGCTAAACAATTTATTAATTGACCACACTCAGTCCTCACAGATATAAACACTACTTGCCTAAATTATTCAATCAGTAATCAGAGATCTATCTCAGAAAAAAGGGCCACAGGTAAACTCCCCAGGTAAACAAATGACATGTTGGTTGACCATGTGGTCTACCATAGTTTGACCTTGAGGGAGGCCAGGCAAAGCGGGCAGCCAAACCTGAGCTGCTTCATTGTTGCATCTGTGTTCTGGACCCTCACAAACGAGAATAAGTTAGTACTGTAAACACTTGAATAATCTCAACATTTTTCTTTACTGTTGTTGTCTTTTGTACTACATTACAATACAGGACTCAGAGAGTAGAATATGGTAAACTACTGCAAGTGAACCACAATACCAATATGTATCATGTATGAAACTGGGAGTTGTAGTCCATTTCTGTTTAGTATACTCCAATACAGTAACATAACTTATTTTTTCAGAATTGAAAGGTGACCAGCTGGTGGTGGAAGACAACATCTCTTCACAACAGAGTATGAGATGGATATTGTCAATATGATGCTATAAAACAATGTCATTCAACTGAGGAAAATCCAAAGTTGAATCCTTGATGACAACACAATAATATTTCAATATGACGTTGTCATCAATGATTAGCCTGACCTGACAGAGATGAGAGACTAGACAAAAAATATATATTTTTATTTTTATTTTACATAAATGGCCTTCCTGCACAGACCTACTGTATTCTCTGTTGCTCTGTTGCTATGCTCTGTTTTTCCCTATGCTATTTGCTGAAATGTGCAGTACAAAACTGTAATTAGAAAAAAAATATTTTTTGGCATTGTACTTGGCATTCCTTTGATATTTCAGTTCATACAGTAACAATCAATTACAACAGGCTTCTGCACATACGTTGTAAGCTTATAACACTGAAAATGCATCAGTGGAATTTTCATAGCAGTGTTTTTCAGTTATCACACCAGTGTGTAATTAGTCATCAGAAGAGTCTATTCATTTGATGCATGTGTGTGTCATTTTGGTTAAAAGGTGTCATTTTGAGAAGAGCTCACGCAGTTTTGAGTGCAGTGCTTCATTTTGCAAGAGGTTTGAGGAGTTTTGCCAAAATTGTTTACTGATTGAGTTTTGTGTTTAGAGTTTTGAGAAAAAAAAAAAAAGTCATAGTTTCACTGTAATTACTATCTGCACTGAGGCTCTGCTGGCAGATCATATCAAGCCTATTACAGTTTTTCTCAATTATTTAAAATCGTTTGCAATTTGTGTGAAAATAACCAAAATGTGCTTCTAGTTTTGCAAAAATAGTTTTTTATTGATAGATAGTAGATAGGCTTTAGGTTTTGATAATTGTGTCCACAGTACCAGTTTTTGTGTGCAAACAATTGAGGAAAAACTGTAACGGGTGAGGGTGCACTCCACTCTAATTGAGGTGAGGGACTTGTTCAACATGTCATGTGACACACTTTGAAGTACCCAGCTGCCTCCCATTCCCTTAAGCACAGAGACTCTCAGGTTATGACCCTGTTTACAGGGCTCCTATTTTCACCCATTCCCCTGGGTGCTTTTTCCTGTCATGTGTACCCTCAACCTTTTTGCTGTGCCCGTTTTCCACTATGCTTTCCAGTGGCATCAGTTTTCAGTTTTTTTGCCCCCGCCAGTCCTAACGACTCTCCACATAATGGAACTGTCACATTCCCTTTGTTCCTGTCTCGTTTTTCCTTTGTCTTGTTTCTCCCTCGTGATTGTTTGTGTTAATTGTTTTATGATTTTCTATTATTCAATTATCAACCCTCATTATTACTCATCATGCTCACCTGTTGCTAATTCCGTCGTCCGTTCCGGCACACCAGCCTCCCATCAAGATCATCAGCCCTGCAGTATATCTACCCCGGTTTTCCAGTCATTCATTGTCAGATCGTTGTCCTCACTACCCCGGTAGAGACTGACTTCAGAAAGCCTTATCGAAATACTCTGTGTTTACTGTTCTTTGTGTGTCGTGTTAAATTCATGTTAACCCTTGTTCCTATTGTCTCCCTTCGTGTTAAGGTCCATTCCTCGTCTGTCTGCCAGCTCTGTCTGTCCTGCCAGCCCCGCCTGCCTGCACGCTTAGCTTGCCCTCCGGTTCCCTCATCCGGTCTGCCCAGTCATCTCGTCCACTCCTCCTGTGCATCCCTTCCGTTGTCCAGCTCATCGTTTTCCACCATCTCTGTTATTACTTTTATTAAATCATCATTCTCCATTCTAAACCGTGTCTGCGTTTGGGTTCGTTCCTGTTCGACATAACAGGAACATAGGGGGCCGCTCGCATCACAAACTCAGCCTTAAAGTTGCGCACGGGTTAAAAAAGCAGAAACTGTACATTTTTTAAAATGAGCTATTAAACAAATGTAAACAAATGGCTCTGGCTCACAGCACAAGTGTTGTCTGCCTGTTTCGAAGCTGGTGCTCTTGGGCTGAAGACACAGCTCAGGCTGATAGGAAACGGGGAAGTGTGAATCCTGGGACTGCAGCTGCACTTTTCACAGTGCTGTGCACTCCTCTGTGCATGGCTTCCTTTCTGCCCTTCTCTCTGAGCTTCAGGTGTGTGTGTGTGTGTGTGTGTGTCCCTCACTCTCACTCTCTCTCTCTCTCTCTCTGCTTACTTGGCAGGGAATACAGTTGTAAATATTGCCACAGCATACAGCAATCTCCAGAGTTGTGACCAAGTCACTGTTATGCAAGTCATAAGTCAGTCTCAAGTCTTAACCTTCAAGTTTCAAGTAAGTCCCAAGTCATGAAGGGTAAGTCTCAAGTAAAGTCTCAAGTCACCATGTTCAAGTCAAGTCACAAGTCCTAAATTTCAGGTGTTTTTCCCCCTCATAATAGTACATAAATAAACTTCACAGATCATGTTAGAAATGTTTTTTTAAAATTAGATTCCAAATAGGACATTGAACAAAAAAGTGTTTTATTTAAATAAAAGGTAAGGTCATGAGCTTAACCTACTGTGTTCCCTCTCAGAACTTTGAGATAAAAGAATAAGCCCTAGGCTAAATATTGTTCTTCTGTAATATTATTTTCTCTGCAATACGGCAGTTTAACTGTAACACTATATATTGTGTACAGCATATATTTGTGAGTACAGTATCTCAATAAACACAAAACGTGACATCCCAACAAACAATACAAAACAGCTTGATCATTCCAATACACAAGACCACAAACACACTCTCTGCTTGTCTCCCTACTGTACAATTGAATTGCGATGAATTGCGAGATGTGTGGTTGCTGTGGGTCACTGCAGATCTCTTAACTTTTCTGGTATTCATCAAAGCAAAAAAATAAGTATACAACAGATGTTAGCACATTTGTGTTAAGAGTAAATATGATCTATCTCACAATAATTTCAGTTGGAATCACAAATATTAGCTTGTATGAAAATGTATGTTGTATTGTTGTATCTAGCTGGATAGACACCATCCTATAAGCCTACTGGCATCGTAGGCGTGATTGGTGCTCAATATGGTATTTGTTATGTTGTGTGCCATGCGTAAGCTCTCTGTGTCAAGCTTTTCGAGCAGCCCCTGACATTCGCCTAAGAAATCAATTGTGATGGGACAAATAGCCCAATCCTCTTTAAAACATTATTTTGATTGTCATTGTGCAATACAAAATAGGTTGTAATATAGGAAAGTATAGGTGTTATTTTAGCTTTCATAAAACAGATAAATGTATTTCTAATGTTTATAATTCAATGGGAACAAATCTTTCTGGGGACAGTCTATAACGTTAGCTACCAATTCAATTTATTTGAACCATGCAGAAACTTTAATACCATACGTGAAACCGTACAATGAAATAACTACAGCTGTGGTGAATGATCAGGGGCATTCTGTGTGTGTTTGTGTGTGTGTGTGTGTGCGTGCCGGACAGCACACATATGATCTGCCCAATATATCGTTAGTTTGAACATCGGGGCTAAGTCATGTGACTCGGGTCCGCAACTCTGACAATCTCTCTGCAAAGGACAAACCCTTTTCTACTTCTGCTTACTATTTTTCCTATCTCTCTCGCTCTCTCTGACAGGAAGAGAATTCAAGCAGCTGTTTAACACATGGATGGGGCTTTAGTGAGACTAGTGGAGGCAGGGGAAGGAGTGCTGGGCACAATATATGCATGGGAAACCAAGGGGGGCAGAATCAAGACCTGCCAATAAACGATTGTCGTGCCGAATGGAGGATTACACTTTTTCATTCTTATGCGGTGTCTATTTATTTTAGTGACCACCTGTCTTGCGATGCTGTATAAAGTGCAGCAAGTACCCCCCCCCCACACACATACATATTCAATTGAATCTGCCTGTTTGGTATCAGGCAGTTGAAAACCAGGGATGGGCTGAGAGATTCCAGGCCTACGATAGGGGGCCTTGGTGGGGGTGGGGTACTGGGCGCATTCATCCCTCCTTCCCCACGCACCCCTTACAAAAACAGTGTCCTCATCACAAGTGCAAGGCAACACCTTTCACTCCCCATCCCCCCCGCCCAACACCTCTCCTGCCAGTAAACATAAATAGCAGCTTCAATCAGGCCTATTCTGCTCAGGGTGATAACAAGGAGTGTTGACGTGAAGGCAGAGTTTGAATACTTTGCTCGCGGCCTCAGATGAATTTATGAACCTTTAAGCGTGATCCTCCTGCTGAGCTCATAAACGAGCACCAATTTTACAGATCAATGCAACCAACAGATATACGTTGTGTTTCAATGGGGGTGAGCAAAACTGTTGCCAAACCTTTTCTTGTCTCTTTTTGGAAATGTTTTACATGTTTACAGTCATTTCATTCTCATGAAACAATTCACTCTTCACATACAGTATATCCATCCGTGCTCTCTATCCGTTGCTGCAGTTAAGGTATAATTGATTTCACCTCACAGCATCTAAGCACGTCAAGATAGAAAAAATATTTTCTGTTGCCAATGCATCATTGCTCTTTTCTCCAAGTTATATCAGTGATATGTCAACTGTCGACTCTCCAAAGCTTTCTGAGACTTTCTCATTTCATATAAAATACTATTCAGTTCAAACGGATTGATGGATTGGTTGGGCCTCCTCCATCACTGGTGATGGATAGAACTTGAGCTAGAAGCTCTGCTCGTGGAATATATGAATCCCCTGCCAAGGAATAGTTCAATAGGTTGAGGCTTCTTGTTGCCATGGGAACGGGACAGTTCTGTGATGGCCAGCTGAAAGGCATCAACAAACCAGCAGGGATGACTGGAGAGACACAGAATAGCGCATATATTATAATATTCTATAATAATATTGCCGTGTGTTGAATGCTGTATGTAAATCAGTGAGTATCTATAGCTCGTGATACATACATTTTGAAGTTACAACGTTGGAGGGGGGTGTAGGGCGTACTTTAGTCCCTGTTGTAAGTGACATTAAGACACTTTGGAAGTCCTACAAAAACGTGTTCTATGGAAACAATGGTAATTCAGAAATTCTAAGATCCCACAAACACCCCATGAGTATCTTTGAGCATTGGTGGCCACCACACGCCATTTCAAGCTGTGTGCCTTACAACAAATACATAAAAGTTAACACAATGAATGAATACCATCCATCCATCCATCCATTATCTAAGCCGCTTATTCCTGGTCAGGGTCGCGGGGGGGGCTGGAGCCTATCCCAGCATGCGTTCCGGGCGAGAGGCAGGAATACACCCTGGACAGGTCGCCAATCCATCGCAGGGCACACACACCATTCACTCACACACTCATACCTACGGGCAATTTAGACTCTCCAATTAGCCTAACGTGCATGTCTTTGGACTGTGGGAAGAAACCGGAGTACCCGGAGGAAACCCACGCGGACACGGGGAGAACATGCAAACTCCACACAGAAAGGCCCCCGGCCTGGATTCGAACCCGAGACCTTCTTGCTGTGAGGCGACAGTGCTATCCACTGCACCACCGTGCCGCCATGAATGAATACATAATACATAATAACACAATACATAAATACATTAAAGTTAACATAATGTGAAAACAGAAATGTGAAACATTCACCTACACTCGCCTAGTCGATAGTAGGTCAAATGTGGGTAATATGGTGAATGTGGAATGAACATGCTGGATTCACATGAACTACTAATTAATCAACTTCTGTTCTTCAGCAACAAAGCAACATGCAAATTAGTCACGACTTTTAAGATTATTTTTTGCACATCCCATTCTAACACCTAAGAGGTTCAATTGCACCTTTTTTTCTACGACAGCACATGATTCTCCATCTTGTTAAAGGTGTAAAGTAAGCAAATTTATATTTATTTATTTATTTAGGCAGGGAAGCAAGAGACTCAAACCTGTTTTTAATACTATTTTGAACTGCAGGCTTCAACGTGTGACTTCGTTGTTCATACGGGCATAGATTTTTGTGTGTAAAACAGGCTCCTGGCAATGGACAATGGAATTAAATAAACTGGGATTAAAATATGAACTAAACCATGATAAAGCAACCTCACTTGTCAGGCTCATAACCACAAAATCTGACTACTTTCTCACTCATGATGTGGTGTAACTGTGCCCCGACTCTGATGAATCCCACAATAGAATGGGTGCATGAAATGATAAACCGCCTAAGTCAGGGGTCGGCAACCTGCGGCTCCGGAGCCGCATGCGGCTCTTTCAGCCTTATGTTGCGGCTCCGCGTGGTTTGGGAAAAGAAATAAAAAAGTATCCAATTGAATCGGGGCGCAAAATTGGGCGCAAACTTTTTGGCGTAGCACCCCGTCGACAGAAAATCCGAGGGGCGCAATAATTATTTTCGCGTTGCACCCCCGGTCCGCGAAATAAATGAACTGGTCGGATTGAGCTTCCTCCCTCATGCATGCAGGGAACGTTGGGGCCGTGTGGTATGTGCTGTCATGCACTGTAGCTCAACTCTCAAGAGCGTAGCGTATAATGCTTAAGGAGCTGAGCTTGTAATGCAAAGATTGCTAGTTCAATTCCCAGGTGGGGCACTTGCCGTTGTACCCTTGAGCAGGTTACTTCACCTGAATTGCTTCATTCAATATCCAGCTCATATGTAAAGAAAGTAAAGTTGCTCTGGTGTAATGTAATGTGTAATGTCTGTAATGTAAGATAGTGAGCAGCCACAGTATCTGAGCAGCAGCTAGAGTTTGACTCCTGATTATGCCGTATATTTGGGAGCCAGATGACACCTGGATCCTGGTACACAGCAGATGTGCTCTTCTTTGCAGTGGGCGGCAGTGTACTATAATGGTTAGGGAACTGGTCCTGTAACGCAAAGGTTGCAGCTTCAATTCTCAGGTGGGGCATTGCCGTTGTATCCTTGAGCCAGGTACTTCACCTGGACTGCTGTATAAATGGATTGTATGAAGACAAATGTCAGATGTGTGAGTTGCTCTGGATAAGAACGTCTGCTAAATGCCCATAATGTAATGGACAGAGAGACACAGGGACCTACCCGGTCACGACTAAAGGTGCCGAGGACAGCTAACGGACCCCCAGTCCACAGTTCCTCTGTGACATTTAATTCATTGTAGCTGTGATTGGTGCACATTGTGTGCCCATTATCATTCATCAACCGGCTCAAATGGTTTTGGGGCAGCTAGTCCATGGTCCCAGGTCCACAAGCTCCAAATGAATGATCTAGAAGGGTGGAAATCACGTTGCAGAAATAAAGGTCATTTGAATAGAATCAATGATTGTGTAGCAGGGAGAAAGATGCCTGGCAGTGTTCAGCATTGGGCAGGGTAGGAGGGGTTGTTTTGGGAGTAGGGGGTGATGGGTGTATTGGTGGTGAATGTGTAGGTGCATCACTCATTAATTTGACTAGAAGAGCGGTGGAGTTGACGTGCAGGAACTCGTAATGCCGATTTTTTTGCAGGTCTATTTCAGATCAGATTTTTGCCCCCCTGGTCCAAGAGAATGACAATTGCTCCATGTGCAATAAGCCCACAGTAGAGCTTCATCAGTTGCTGTGGTTAAACTGTGAGACGTGTGACACGCCTGCGCTTCTGTGTGGCTCAGTAGGTAGAGCATGGCGCTGCCAATGCTTTTTTCAATTTCCATTGGGGCCACATATACTGAAAAATGTATGCATTCACTACTGTAAGTCGCTTTGGATAAAAGGGTCTGCTAAATGGCATATATGAAAAACAAGCTGTATTCGCCGCTATGGTGAGTCAGTCTCAACTCATGAGTGTGACTCAATGACTACCAGGGGATGACTGAATGCCATCTTGCTTTAGGAGGTGACAGTGTGGCCAGGCTGGCTATCTGAAGCGCTAATCAATAGTGATGGGAGCGACAGATTGTCATCTTAATATACGCCATTTAGCAGACGCTTTTCTCCAAAGCGACTTACAGTAGTGAATGTATACATTTTCAGTATGTGTGGCCCCAGTGGGGATTGAACCCACAACCTAAGCATTGCCAACGCTGTGCTCTACCAACTGAGCCACAGAGAACCACACACCGCTGCGCTCCCGTTTGAAAAAAAGAAAAACAGCTTCCTTCTCCACTTTCTCTCAGCCTTACCTTGCCTTACCCAGACCCTGCTCTTCCTCTCCCTCTATCTCTCCCTCTGTCTCTATCTTCTTATCTCCTGTCCCGACTCCTTTGTTCCGTTGTTTGTTCGTATGGAACAGCCGGGGCCGAAGAGCAAGCACGGACCCGGTAGAGGTGGGGATCAAGGCTAACAAAGAATAGGTACCAGGTGACAAAAAAAGGAGAAAGAAAAGGAAGGAAAAGGAGGCAAAACAAGGAGAATGCCTTGAATTCCCTTCATTGCACACTCTCCTTCTTGTGCCCCCTTTGCAGCTTGCACAGCCTATTAAAACATTCCAGTTGTCTTATTCATCAGCATTCACTCAACAGCGCTTTACAATTCAAAGGGGGGGCTTTTTCTAATTAAAGTTTTTCTTTCTAATTAAATATGTCTTTTTACTGAAACTTCTCTTTCTTATTTGTCAGCATTATGAAATATGACGTTACCCAGCACAATGGGAGAGGCTGTTCATTAGTGAGGAGGGGGGGGTCACCTCTTGTGTGGTGAGTCTGACGCTTCAGGTGGGTCGTAACGTGGCTCGATGAATGTGTTTAATTAAGATGATGATGAGGAGGTCCACCTTCCCCCAATCACAACACTGCCTTTTCTGCAAAGTGCCGACGCACTTCTGAGTACGGCTGAGGAGAGAGAGAGAGGGAGAGAGAGGGAGATGCAGGGACGGACAGAGACGGGAATCACAGACCAGCTTTCGATTGTATTCCCACTTCACAATGCAGTCCAACCGTATAATCCATTACTGTGCTGGAACAGGCCTGATACACACTGCCATCAGTGCAATGGGAGGATGGATACTGCGAGAGAGATATTTCAAGGGAAGAACCTTTGTATGACATCAAAGCAGTATTAGCGGCTTATTAAAAAAGATGATATGCTATCACTTTGAATCTGATTTGAAATGGGTGCACTTCCTCTTTCGGTGTAATGGGGGAGGGGGGGCATTTTACAATAACAGCACAACAAAACACGCTGAGGTAAAAAAAGAAAAGAAAATGGAGGGAGAAAGAGAGAGAGCCCAGCCGATTTGAAACGGCTCCACTCCTCGCCTCCTTCAGGTGATTATCAGGGAGCAACATTGTGGTCCGAGGTCCATCAGAACGCCGGAACCCGAAACACCAATCCCACCACCCATCGCTCCCACTCCCCGGCCCACACCAACCTCCCCAGCAGGCTAATGTGGAGGCAACACTTTCAACTCAGGCTTTGCATTTCCTGACCCTGCAAAATATCACCCCACCAGAGGGGCCTTTGGTTGACAGGGCATTGGCTGGTCGGAATCACCTGTGCCCGCGAGATGAGAGCGTGCATGTCTGTGAAGTGCGCCTGACAAAGGGGGCCGGGGAGCGGCGATCCACATGTAGCCAGGGAGTCGCATCTCTCTTTTTTTCATCCCTTCTTTTGCTCTTTTATTCTGGCTTCAAACAGCCAGGCAACCAGTGCAGCCATCAGCCAACACACACGCGCACAAAGGCTTATCAGGAGGGAATGTTCACTGTCTTATACTCCTCCGCTACGCTGCATTCTCTCCTTCTCTCTGAGCTTCTCTCCTTCTCTCCTTCTCTCTGAGCTTTTCGGGCCTCTCTCCCCACCCCCCCCTCTCTCTCTCGCTCTCTCTGTTTTCAAAGTCAAATTCAAAGTCAAACTATGTATTATGTTTTAAAATGTACACTATTTCCAGGGCAGCATTACAAATGTGAAGCATGTGACACACATCACCGTAACAGTAATCACTGTAACAGATAATACATATCAATGAATAATGTGATTGTGATGCATTTGTTAACACAATAAATATTGCAATTGCAACTCAGCTCTCTCTCTCCTGCCAATTTTAAACAATTCAATTCAATTTAATTTTAATTTGTATAGCGCTTTTGACAGAGCCCTGTCACAAAGACGCTTTACTGAAAACAGAAAATATGAAAACAAGAAAACAATGGGCCCGAACCCCCCCAAAAAGTCACAAAGTGTGCTAAAAATGGCCCCAGTGGGAAGAGAAAAAACCCTCCAACAGTGGCAAGAAAAAAACTCCCCAGTGTGAAGAAATTTCTCGATGAACCTGTCGTTGAGGAGGGGCGCATCCTCCACCGGCCAGCCTGGGTGCCAGTAGTGGTAAATAGGTTGAATGCCCTTAGAAGGTGAGAGGAAGATCTAAGGTGGGGAATAAATGATAAATTATGGTGAGGGTCGGTTCAGAAGAGTGGGATGATTTATCCAGGCCTCCGGTCTGTGTGGTCTGGGCAGGAGCCAGGAGGGTGTCAGTGCTGGAGCGGCCTGTGACATCGGTCTGTGATCTTAGGGTGATGGAAGGGGCAGAGACCCCAGGGAAGAAGCCACAAAGCCACATCTATAACACATACATGTGAAATGCATGTGTGTGCATGCAGGTCGTGACCTCCGACGAGAGGGATTAATGTTCCTTTTCTTCTTCTATGGGACCATAACGGGTAATCCTGAGACCGGCAGGGACATGCGGCGCAGCACCGCCTCTTCCGAGCCGGAAACCCGCCAAGCTGTCACCATGACTCCAGTATGCGCACAGGGCCACTCCTATATGCAGTGAGCTCATATCGGCTTCTGTTCCCCCACCCTGGGGCGGAGAGCCAATTGCCGGGCCCTAGTGGCACTCCCGGCCAGAGCCAAAAACTGGCATGGCCAGTTTAAAGAGGGCCTTTGAGCTGAAGTTAAGGAACTGTGACAGTAGGGAGTTCTCTACCTCCTATACTCTCCATCCCTGCTCTGTTATCTCCCCTCCAGTGGTCATGTTGCATCTTCCCCAACCCCCTCCGAATCCACACACACACACACACACACACACACACATGCACACACACACGCACACGCACACACACGTACATGCACATGCACACGCACACGCACACGCACACGCACACGCACGCACGCACGCACGCACGCACACACAAACACACGCACACACACATGCACACAAATGCACACATGCACACACACATGCACACACATGCACAAACAGACACACGCACACACATGCACACACACGCACACATGTGCACACACACACACAAACACACATGCACACACACACATGCACACACACACACACACACACATACACATGCGCGCACACGCACACAGACACACATGCATTCCCACTACCATCACAATATTAGAGCTGGAAAGCTTAACAGTTTATATTGACTCAGAATTGCCTCTGGCTGAGGAACATGCTCCTAATGAAGACAAAACTATTCAATTTCAATCCCTTATCTCTCCCCCAAATTTACCCAGTATGCCAAACGCACTGATACCCACCTTCTTTCCAAGTGGCAATTTCTCAGATAACAGACTGCTGCTGGACGAGACCACACAGTCATGCGAACACTGTAAAGACAACACAATTTCCCTTCTTTTTTATTAATTCATTTTTTCTTCTCTGCGCCCATTTACGTTTTAATTAAAATTCTAGAGAATTAGGATTTCGGTTCTGGCATATTAATTAACTTCCATAGCCCCCGGAGGCTCTGATGATGGAACTGTTTTGTTCTTGTCCCACAAACCTAATCAAATTCTCCTCGTCTGGAGCTGACAGGTCCACCCAGCCTGGGCCCACATCTAAATACTCACATGCTACCCTCCTGCTAACGCTATCTGTCCCTATGCTCAGACTCCCCTGTACAGTATTTGCACAGATATTTACATTTCTTGGGTTTAGAAAAAATAAATGAATGTACATAACAATACATACTTGAGATGTGACCCTGTGTAAACACATTTCCTAGTGATAGGAAGAAGGCATTGCATATGATTCTCCATTCTGACAGGCTGGATAAAACGTTGCAGCTGGGAAACTAACAATAAAGACAGACAATAGTAAAAATGTGTGCATTCTAAGCTGATACTTCTCAGCTCATTTGACAAGTTGAAAAGAAGGCGCAGAAAGCACAGAAAGTAATTCAAACGTGTTTACATCGACAGAATGGGCCATATTGTTCATCAAACATCCTCTGAATAATCACGAGATCAACAAAATACCATTTGAAATATTATACATTTATTAAATAAATGACTGAATGACCACATTGCCTAGTACGTGCATTAAGTAAATGTTTCGTGACAGGAACACGTGTAATAGGCTCATCGGCTGAGAGGGATTCTCGGCCTAATCTGAAACTGGCTTCTGTCAGGCAGACATCATACTGGATGCGGAAACAGATGTAAAATCCGTATTATTATTATCTCATATTATTATGAAAGGATGTTCAAGTACAACTTTGGATGCTTGACAATGGCAGATGTCACGTTGTTCGAGGATATGGCGAATGCTGCGTTTAGATGGAAAGGAGTATTGGGACTGGCGTGGAATGCCTGCCATGGGCGGCAGTGCTAGCATGATGGTTAAGGAACTGGGCTTGTAACGCAAAGGTTGCAGGTTCGATCCCAGGTGGGGCACTGCTGTCGTACCCTTGAGCAAGGTACTTAACCTGGATTGCTTCAGTAAAATATCCAGCTGTATAAATGGATTGTATATAAAGAAATGTGAAACTGTGTAAGTCGCTCTGGATAAAGAGCGTCTGCTAAATGCCTGTAATGTAATGCCTTATCCATAGCTACTTCTTTCCCAGGGAGGTACCTCTGAGTCTGTGCAACAAGTTGAAGGCCCAGACTTCAAAGACAAACTGACCCGCACACATGTAATACATATACAGGTACATGTGCTATCTGTTATAACTATCCCTGTCCTATGGAACATTCCAGAGGGACCCTAGAGATGGTTCTGGGAATACGCCAGTTGTCTGCCATCATACTATATCTGCGGCGTTAGATGGACCCATTTAGCAGCATGTCAGATTATATCTGGTTTACTTATACCAGCTGCTCAACCAATGGCAATAAAGAGGGTATTTCTTTAGATTTTGCTGAACTGCGGGGCGGGCAGTCTCTTGCATGAGGGAGCCGCGAGAGATGGCCAGCTCACCGGCAAGGGGCGAGCACTCATAATAAACATGCGGGAAGACGCTTTTTAAATCTGTGTGCTGTAAATAACTAGCCCTTATCCCATTCCACATTGCTGGCAACAGAGGTCACCCTCCCCAACACGGACATCACAAACAGCAGGCGGCAACACAGTGCTTGTGCACGCTCGCCCCATCCAGTGATCCATCGGATTATTCCAGGGTCATTTACATCCTCTTATGCACGCCGGAGACGGTGTGTAGACTTACAATAGCCAGCTGCGTTCTCCACAGCATCGCTCCAAAGCACGGGGAGGGTTGGAGAGACAATGGCTCAATGCCAGAGGATATTGGCCACGTGCCAGCCAATTTTGTGACTATTCAAAGGAGGCAAGAAGTCACGGGGACCTCTTTGATGGCGCTTCAAGCAACCGTCTGAAATTTGTCATCGTCTGTACAATGGAGTAGTAAATTAGCCTTCTCGGAAATGATACTTTCCCCCCAAGTTTCACGGCTTATTGTTTTTTTTTGCATTGGGTGAAGCAATCGGTAAGCCATAGCTATAATGTGTCGGGTTGTCACACTTCGTTTATCCTTCAGACACGAGCAGCGTTGAGAGATTGAATCAAAGCCACATGCAATCAGAGACGGAAGTAGGAAGACCAAGTGCAAGGGACAGGATGGGCTGATCCCTATTACCGTCTGGGGTGGTGCCACATATTCCCATAATACTGCCCATTCTCTCGTCTGACGTCGGGCTCAGGGGCACCTTGCCCTCCCCTGGTAGTACATGTCCTTCTTTTGTGCATACAGATCCTTTTTTTGCATCCAGTGTCATCTCAGATCATTTACTCTTCTCTCGGCGTCTGGCTCTCTGAGGTACCGCTGTTGACAGCATCTGTGATTTGCAAGTTTTGCCATGATCTGACACCCCACTGCTCACACTACCAAACAGAATACGCTTCCCCGCTTCCTCCTTGGCTAATATTATTTCTACTTACAACTTGGAGAAATTCCTCTCTTTTCATTTTCGAAGCCTTTTTTTAAATGTTTTTTTTAATGAATTTGTTGGGGCGGCCTTAGCAAATATGATACCGCAAGATATATTTATTGTGTTCACTGCAAAACCATGTGCACGTGATCATAAATTAAGATTGAGTGGGATTTATCAACAAACGTCGAAATATACAAGCAGATCAGTGGTTTAGACAAGTTTGATGAATTGGACGTGAGCTCCACGTGAAAACCTTTCTTAAGAACAAATATGAGAGGATATCTGTGATGGCTTGACAAATAAGGCCCAGAGTCTGCAGAGGGTTTTATTCCTTCTCTTGAAAGACATTTCTGGAGCTATGAAATCCTCAAAGGGACGTAGCTAGAATATACAGTATTTAAAATATCCCTTGCACCGTATTGCACTTTGTCCCATTGTTTCCATTAAGAGGAAGGAGAGAAACACAGAGGTTAGACATTCAATCTTTTTTCCTTTAGTTTATTTCAGATTTTTTCCCATTATAGTGGCCAATTGTACCCACTTCTAATTCACCAAGCCGCCGCAACTCTGGGACCAGCAGTGACAAAGACACCGAACCGCCTCCTTCGAGACGGAACTCTGACACACACAGGGCCTCTTTGCACGCAGTGAGCTCATGCCGGCTTCCCTATGCCCCTCCTCCTAGGGGTGGACAGCAAATTGCCAACCCCCTCCCCCCCCCTCCCTAAATGGGACTCCTGGGCTGGTGCGGTCCGGGCTTGAACCCAGGTTGCAGTGGGCAACCTGCACTTGGAAACAAGCACCTTTATCGGCGTTGCGCCATCCAGGGGACCCAGACATTCAATCTTTATTCTGAATTTACTTCCCCCTCCACGTCTTAACTCTTCTTCTGTGTACTTCACTCAGTCTGGCTCAGGAGCCAGCTCCTTGTCACTTGAGCAGAGTTAATATGTGCACTCCTTCATTCCCTTAAATTTATTATTGCATTTGGCAGAGCCCTGAGAGAAGACTGATACCCGCCGCTATTCCTCATATGTGCTCCTCCCTGGTGCACCTCTCGGATTTGTTTTGATCGATCGGCCAAATTTCGAGCATCATCTTTCATATTTCATACTTTTTGGGGAAGGGCTCCATATCTCTGATGTGATCTTATGGGAATGACGGCTAAAAATATTCAGCAAGAGATTTGCACCTGATTAAAAGCAGTCGCTGCGCCGAAACTGTGAGTATGATTGATGATCCGACGCCAGGCGCACTGGCCCTCTGCCGCTGAGCCTGGCTATTTTGGGAGCGGTCCCATGACGAGGCGATGGAGCTGTTTGGATGGAACAGTGTGGGATGGCTGAGGACATTGTCACCTGTCAGTGTACACTTCCAAAGTTCATTTGCCACCACGTTTCTCCCTGCACTGTTATATCAGATCTGTACTGAGATCTCATAAATAAAATGCATACACAAGCTGAAAAACGCACTCGCCTCCCTATCTCCGCAGCTGCAGGTAGCGCTTGGGTTCGAGTCTGTCACTTTGCGCCTCCCTGGAGGGTTCATCTGGAGGGGAAAAGAAAGATTACCAGGAAACGGCACGGCAACGAAAATCACATAGGAGTGGAGAGCGCTGGCACTGAATGATGCATGCTTCCAATTGTATTTTGCAGGCTGTTTAAGAGCCACCAGCATCCACGGACTCAGCACTGAGAGTTCCTTCGTTATGAAAAGCGGGCCCTAATCTATGCAGCCGGCCTTAAATCTGTGCTATCGCTGAAGTGGTCGGGTGCTCAGATGGCAATGCTGGCCCCTTCCTGTCCCATAGAAAACCATTACTTTCTGTCTGCCGTTCCACCTCTGAAGTTGTGCTGTGTGTGCACCTGCAGACATGGATAAGCGTTGGCCTTTTGAAGGGACTAGTACAATAAACCCAGGAAGTCACAGATTATTCTCTCCGAACAATCTTTCAGCGGAGGTCGTCAAGCCAGCACTTAATTTCCTCTCTGCCGGCTAACTGCCCAATCAATGGCCAATCTCTTTCTAACAAGTGTACGGCTCAGGACTGGTGAGGCCTTGAGTGTGGAACTTCAAGGTTTCCAGCCTCCTGTGTGTTTTGAACCTGTTTTTCAAAAGCGTCTGATTCCAAAACTTTGCCTCTGAGTTGCTTTGATCAAGCCTTCAATGCATTAGAAAGGCTCTGTACAAAATATGTGCACGGATACATGAAAGAACACTCCCTTTTAAGGCCATCATTAGAGACTGCCTTTGCTAAATGCATTGAAGCGTGTCACAGTGAACTGCTTGTGGGGGGAAACCAGGATTAATGTGTAGTACAATCGGCGATTGAGGGACAGAAGGAGCCGCACGAAAGATTTCCTGTGATGAGAGAAACAAAAATGTGCATTTCTGGGATCCACAAAGCTATCTGAAAGCACAAACTTCAAACTTTTTCCTAAGCTATGCACAAAAGGCTCTGGTTTATTTTGGGCCCCCAAAACCCCCCCTCCGGCATGGCATTCTGGGAGATGGAGTTCTTAGATTTAACGTAAGATTGGAGATATGATTTCATTTGCGTTGTTTATTTTTTATGACTACTACTACTAATAATAATAAGGATTCTGTGTTATGAATATATATTTATTAGGCGTGTAAGTGTAATATGCATTATGTTAAAAAATAATATATATAAAAAAATAATATCAATATTTATATTTTCCCCATAATTCCGGGCCCCATGCAACGTTTAGGCCCTAGCCCCAGGTCTTGTTGGACTATGCGGAGATCCGGCCCTGAGCATATGCCCCTCTCTGTGAGTTTGTGTCACAGTTATCAGCCTACTACTCCGCCTATGCAGTATATCCCTTATGTAACAAAAATATATTGACAAATATACTGTAATATATTAAATAATATATTTAAATATATAAAATGACTCCACATATGTTTTGCAATACATGCCAATATATTGTTATTTTTATTCCAAATATATTATGGTTTTATTATATTATTATAATATATGCCAATGCTTTATACAATATATGAAAAGTGGCAATAATCTGTGTATTGTGCAATATATTGCAATTATATTATTAACTATATTTTGTAATACATACAACAATATAATGTATTACATAGAACAACGCTTCTAATTTCATCCACATGCCTGTGTCATCTCTTGATATCGTTGTTACATGTAAGTACATGCTGAAAATACTGTGAGAACATAAATTGACACAAATAATGAAAAAAATTCAATTTATTCGAAAACTAGCAATATATTAGATCTCCATACATGGAAAATATATGTTCGTTGCGTAAGGGATGGGCTACCTTGCCAGCGTATGGTGACTGCAGGACAACAATGACACAAATGATTGGTCAATCTCTGAGTGATGGGAGATACTTCGCTGATGACATCACAGATGCTTGATTAGGCATCATTCCGTGATCTTTGTGTGCCCTATTTGGAATGATACTTGTAATGTAATGATTCTATATTTTGCCATAATGTATTTTAATGTGATATTGTTGCAGTAGTAGTATTTGCCCCTTATCAAGTACTCAAGTCGTATTGCTGGTACAGGTTTGCATTTGTGCCCAGGCCAGGTTTCCGGTGGCAGAATGCTCCTGTTAAAATATCACTGTGTCATGCATTTGCAGCAGTCCAATATATTGTTATGTTCCTGTGCTGCTCCAAAGTGCCAAAAACCAACTGCGTTTGCACCTGTGCCGGCATTCTGCATTGTCATTGTAGGGTGCTAGGTTGTGATCACTCCATCTCCATGTGTCGGTCTTCGCCAGCTATCCGGAGGTGCTGTGAAAACAGTAGCTCGCACAGCTAAAAGGACGCTGATGAGGAATGAGCTTCACAAGGCAGCAGTGTCCTTTGGTGTCGCCGAGCCGCTAAGGGGCTGGCTGAAGGGTACGCGGTCTCGTGTTTTCCGACGGTGTGAAGAAGCCGGCTGAAAGAACGGGAGGGGGCTTTTAACAGGACTAAAGCAAAGAGAGGCAGCGGGGTCACGCATACTCGGGCCCCGCTGGCAGGCTTTCTTCTCGCGCGCGTTTCACTGGAGTTCCTCCAAACCCAGCGTGCACAAATTAGACCCATGGGGAGGAGAGCAGACCAGCTTGCAGCATGTAGCGGAAGCTCTTTCGTTCAAGGGCGAGGACTTGCCCTCTGCACGCTCGGGTCCACGGTTTTTCCATGGCTGCCCCCCCCGTCTGTGTCACCCCAGCTACAAAGCAGGGCTGACTTCAGCACTCACACCTGCCTAACATCCAGGTGCAGTTGGGAGGTGGGGGCACTATTTCAAGCTCGACTTCCAAGCCTGGCCGCAGCGGTGGCACTTTAACCCCAGCAACAATTAGTACAACGACGCAGTGATCTAAAACTCAATGGATTTAGAAAGTAGACATTTGGAGGTATCCATATCGCCCCACTTTTACTGAGTTACCATCCTTTGCAGGAAATTTGTATCATCTGACAAACTATAATTGTCGCTATCTTAACTCGTCGCTTCAGATGTCGCTTCACACATCTAGGAAAAGGAGACATGAGTTGAGCTTCCGGCACCGCGTTGTTTAGTAAGAAGCACGGAGTTTGGGGAAAACAGTCATACAGATGAAAGTGGTCCAAGGCCATGGGTCTACTTTACAGGCTGGAAGTCGATTCACAGATTTATTGTATTTGCAGCAGCTATAAAACTTTTTTTTTTTTAACAAGGTTTTATGGTGATTATTTTCTTTTCTCCCAATTTCCTATCCTGTCTCGTGGCTGAGACGTATTCTGACATTGTGGGAGAGTGCGGGCAAGGACACGCTCCCTTCACACACAGTGGGTGAATTTAAGAATCCCTTACAAAATCATTGTTACTTTCATGCTCTCCCAAACACATATAAAGCTATTATTTACTACTGCACAGACATCTGTTGACACCTTTAGGATTTTTCCCATTTAGTAGCCAATTGTACCCTCTTTCTGATTTAACTGGATTCAAACCCCAACTGCAGTGGGCAACCTGCACCTCGGGCAAGTGCCTTTAGTGGCTGTGCCACCCAGGGGCCCTGGAAACTTACTGTTGCATAAACCTTTTCATTTCCATGCAGGAATTACACAGTGTATTTGTGAAATTAATTTGTATATGTGATTTTGACCATTCGAAAATACTGATTTCCTGGTCTATGGCCCGGGAATAGGGTTTGCGGAAAGGATAAAACATAAAGAGAGATAAAAGCAGAAGCTACTATCGATGTACAATTTTTCTAAAGCACTTAAACATAATTTTTGAAACAATATCTACATTTTCAAAACAGTAAGTGCAAACTCCCCCCAAACACTATACAATTTATCGCTGCTTTCACACAAAATGTTAATGTAAAACACATTTTATCAAAATGTAAACACACATCTCTACAATTGACACAAATATCAATGAAATAAGCACTGTTGACCAAAATGGATTATACTGTTCTCAGTTGAATGCAATTTCTCCCAAATTCATTTATTCATATGCTCCTTGTGCACACTTGCAAAATAGTTCATTCAAGAATCAATACATCAACACACCCATGAGGCTACAGTATGCTGGGTGTTGTTAAAAATTGATAATAGTTGTTTCCTTTTGGCATTTGTAGAGGCTCTGTACAATACATTTATGTCTGATTAGGGAAGAGAGCTGGTTAGGGCTGACTTGCCCGATTATGTTGTCGTTTGGGACAATGTGAGCTTTCATCGCTCTGCCCTGGGAATGGAATGGTATGGAATGGGAATGGTTTGCTGCCCACCAAAGGATTTTGATGGAATTCCTCCCACCCTATTCCACCTTCTTCAACCTGAGGAGTTCTTCTCAGCATGGAGGTGGAAGGTCTATGGCCACCGGCCTCAAAACCAAATGGCTCTGCCGGATGTCATGAATACTGGACATCACAGCAGAATGTTGCAGGGGATGGTTAGGGATTTGTTGTGGGATTTTTCCCACAATGCATTACAAGGGACAACATCAAGCATGATGTGGATAAGGATATGTGGCCTAACAAAGAGGACAGACTGCATGACCAGTGAGACTTCAGCATTTACTAGTTTGAGTATTTCGTTTTAAACCTGTACCTTTTAAAACGTATTTTCTGTGTATGCTGTAACAGTGTTGTTTACAATATGATATTGTTTTGCTTATTTGAATTTATTTCATTTTACTGAATGAAAATTTTGAGAAACAACATCCTTGAACAAATATTTTCTTGTTGAAAGGTTTGTGTGGCAACATTGTTATTGACAGCAACACTATTTTCAGAAAAATATGATTGCAGAAGCATACAAAAAATCAACAAAACTTTGCATATTTATGGAAGCAAAACATATTTTACATTACATCATAAATTACGTGAAATGTGCTGTGCTTGCGTACATATGCAAAGATTTGCTGATTTTGATTAATTTTTTGGTACATTTATGTGCTTCTACAATCAAATTTTTTGGGAGGGAATAAATGCATGTATACAGCACATAATTACAGTAATCCCTAAGGTAAAGGAACACAAACTCTGGGTTAACTATGTCATATTGATGCAATTTACTTAGTAAATTGAGTGCCTTTGTTTGCGCACTGATAAAGAAAGCTTTCCTTTATGTGACAATGGTGTACTGTTTGACATAAATATATGCTCTTTAAATGTGTTAAATGTGTTAAATATTTTGATTGTCTTACAGCATTTTTCAGTTGAAGTGTATTGTTTGGCTAAACACTTTATACTTGTTGTGGACTTTGCACTTACCATTGAGAATTTAGACACTGTTTCACAAATTGTGCTTAATTACGTAAGCGATTCAGAAAAATGGTAATGTTGAGAAGGCTTACTGTTGCACTTTAAACTCCCTCACTTACAATCTACTCAGATCCAATGTCAGGCCCTGGCATGGCTCAGGTAAATCGTAGCCAGAATACGGATTTGCCACATGTACTAGTCATCGTTTCTGTTCATTCAGGGCTATGCAGTACCATGAGGCCTTCACACCTGCTATCCCTGGCTGGAGTCCCTGGCACTCACCCTCTCCAAGTTCCACCAGCACAAACGCAGGCGGCGCCTGTTTCTGTAGTGACGTTTCTGTCCCATCACAAAAATGTCCCCGCTGCCCCCCCAACCCAAACCGCCCGGCTGGATGCGCCACCCGCCGCAGATGCCAGGCCTTAATGGGGAGGGAAACGAGCGAGCGTGGCGGCTATCGAAGCTGGAGCGAAGCGAGGATACAGCACAGGATGCGTTCCCGGGTGGGGACGGACCCCACTGGCAGCTGCCTGGCGCTGGAACTGTGAGACGCAGCAGATGTTGTCCTCCCCATACTCCAGCATGTACTTTATCTTATATCCTCCATCTTGGACACATTAACGGGAGCCTCAGCCATGTCAGCTTTCCCCTAATGATCAGCACACTTGGTTTGTATGTGAGTGTGTGTGTGTGTGTGTGCGTGTTTGTGTGTGTTTGTGTATGTATGTGTGTGCGTGTGTATGTGTGTGTGTGTGTGTGTGTGTGTGTATGTATGTGTGTGTGTTTGCGTGTGTGTGTTTGCATGTGTGTGTGTGTGCATGTAGAGCGTGTGTGTACAGTACGTGTATATGTGTGTATGTGTGTATACAGCATGTGTATATGAATAATGTGTGTGTGTGTGTGTGTGCAAGTAGAGCATGTGTGTACAGTGCATGTACAGTATACAGTACCAGTCAAAAGTTTGAGTACACCTTCCATCTGGACTACGGCTAATCGGGCACTCCTTCATCTTTCAGCAAGATAACGACCCGAAACACATCTTGAAGTTGTGCAAGAACTACCTGGTGAAGGAAGAACGTGAAGGACAACTCAAACTGATGACCTGGCCTGCCCAGTGTCCAGACCTCAATCCCATAGAAATTGTATGGGACGAACTGGACAGAAGAGTAAAAGCAAAGCAACCCACAACTTTCTCTGGGAATTGCTGCAGGAGAGCTAGGGAGACACACATTTCCTGCTGAAACGTATTAACCGAATGGCCCGTGTTTGTGAGGCTGTTATCACGGCAATTTGGCTATTTTGAGGAATCCAAGATTCATTTTTCAATGTAATTTTCTTGAAAATGTCTTTGATGTTCATTTTGTTCATTGTTACATGTGTTTTTTGTCAGTTTAAAGTATTTACAGAAACGTATACGGTGTAAAGCATTGTCAATTATGAGATAAACCTAGTTTCCACCAGGTGTACTCAAACTTTTGACTGGTACTGTATGTGTGTATGCAGCATGTGTATATGAACAATGTGTGTGAGTGTGTGTGTGTGTGCGTGTATGCGCGTGTGAGGAAAAACAGACATACAACAATGCATCTGTTCAGGGGGTGCCTTTGAGGTCCTCCTCCACCACTGTTTCTCCTCAAACCTTCGAGACTGATCTCTTCATTAGACTGAGACTGCTTTCTTTTACATGCCTTTTTTTGCTTCCTGTCATCTAGTCCTCAGCCATTAAACAGCTTGAGTTTCCATCACAACACACTGAAAAACACAGGCGGCAACATTCTTAATGTGCATTGCTGCCAAACACCTCGCTCTCGAAAACACTGTACAATCAGCCGATTCATCCAGGCACCCTCTTACAAAAAGATCAAGCGAAATGCAAGCTTTGTACAATCCTACGGACAAGCTTGGCCTTGTAAATTACAACAGCCAGCGAGGGGCTTCTGTATTTAATCGCCTGGGTTCCATCACCGGGCGTCAGATTAACGTCAAATGAATGAACACAGTCAGGCAAGACGTGGTGTTAATCCCTGCATGGACAAAGTCTCCTTTTGGACCATTACAATGTTCAAGCTTAGGGATGGCAGCCATGTTGTGCTCATATTTTTTAGGGTGAACTTGCACACGTAGGGAAATTTGAGAACATGCTTTTGCACAGAAGGATTAGGGTCAACCGAATTCCGGGTGTACGTGGTAAAATCACATCCTCGCCAATACCTGTACCAAGCCCGGCGCATGAACAATCAAGCAGGTGGCATCACATGACAAGCATACGGCTACCTAATTAGCAGGGGCAAATATGTGGCGCAATGAAGCAGAAAACATACTCCCGAAAGACCCATCAGACACTCATTTTGTTCATCATCTGTCTGAGGTGCAAAATCGAATGCACATTTTCAATTAACCAATTATCCCATATGCATTTACTAAAAAGGTGCTCCACATCTGTCCGTGGAATTGAACTAGGGACAGACTGAACTGTCCCCCTGTAGTGCACTCAGTCATCAACTCTGGGCCAATATTTGCACACTTCGCTGATGTAGGAAGCATTAGCCCTTCAGTGAGAGAAATAAATAGTAGACTTTAGTTGTTTTGGATCCTTTTTCCTGTCCTATCTTCAGGGGCTTGGTTCCCCCTTTCCCCTCCCTCCTTCTTCCCCCCCATCCCCGGGAGGAAGAAAAAATTGGCCTATCCGTCCCTCGGTGTGCCATCTCCAGCTCTTGGGATTTCCTCCGTCTTTGGAGTCTGCATATATTCTGGTGCCAGTGTCAACAATGCAGAAATGCACAGTCCCCATCCCTGTTTCTGTTATCAGCATGAGGCAAGAGGCCTCTCCGATAGAAACCTTAGAAAGCAGAGGGGACAGATTCTTCATTGAGAGCAGGAGTCGGGTTGACTGGTGACAGCGAACGGGAACATTCGGCAGCACAGGAAAAGACATTCCCACCAAACACTGGAACAATTGTCTGAGTCTCTCCACAAACAAATCTGTGGGTGTCAGCTGTGGGCACAGGTCGGTACATGTCTATATATAGGCCGACCGAATATGCACACAAAGGGGAACTAATCATGTGTCGTCAGGTGAAATCCTCAACCAAAACAAACTCAGCTAAAGCTGATGAACAATAGGCGGCCACGCTGATAACAACATTTGGGCTTTATATCTAAGAATTTAAAAACAATTATCACCGAATGTGCCGTTTTCCTTCTGACTGTTTAAACATGGTTTGTTAAGCAGCTTACCTATTCATTTAACAGTCATTTTCCTTTCTTACTTTACTTACTTTACTTTTCCCCTTTCACTTCCCTAGTTAGATCCCGTATGTTTGTAAAAAACTGTTTATTAGTGAGCTTGCTATTGTGTTATTGGATGCGGAAATTACAATTAGTTGATCAATAGACGCTGCAATAGTGATATTAATAAACATTCTAATTACTGATGAGTTGGTCGCCCTGTCTTTTGTTCTGCACTGATTGGGTTCTACTGGCTACCATCCGCACCGAATAAATATTGAATACGTGTACATTTATGCGACCCATGCTAACGTCGCCACACCATCGTGGAAACATGCCTGTATATGCAACATTTTAACAACTAAAAAATATTTCTAAAGCAAATGATCCTCTTTTTTTTTTTTTGGTTTCTCTATTTGAATAGAATAATTTCATTGCGACATTGCCGAGGACGATTGGCGATGACAGAGACACACATTCCAACAGGCGGCATCACATGGCAAATCAGGGCCTGAGCCAGACTGCTCCGCTACGTGAGAGACAGAGAATCCTCTCCCTGTCTTCACAGGACAGATGGCTTCCTTATCTGCCACTGGAATGGGAACCCTACCAAACAGCATCGCGCTAATGACTGTGGGCATTAAACTCCATTGTGTTCAGCTACTGGGCTTTCTACACTGTAAAATACAGCAAGTGTAGGAGCGCTGCAAAATTACTGTTAATCCTTCTGGATCAAAGACGAGGAGCGACCCAGCATTTTTACCGTTCACAAGACAAAGGGCCTAGCTGCAAGGCTGTCACTCCATTTGAGCCCAAACTGCAGTTCCATGCTCCCGCCTCCGAGCAGTGATGTATTCTGTTTCCGCCTTATTGCTTGCGAGGTCGAGCAGATAAAGTATTTATTTACCTTACTTCAGTCCGTATCACTCTATGACATCATCACCATTGCACAAAACAACAAAATGGCGGTCCTCTCAGAGTTGCTCACAGCCTGACCAGCTCCTGTAGGGCATGGTTTGGGCTTGTGACATTAGGGTGACTAGAAGCACCACCCCCCCCTCTCCTTCTCCCCTACCCCCAACCCCCAACAAACCCCCCGAGGAGAGGAAAGGGAAGTGGCGAGCATCTGCTGCCAGCTGCCATGAAAGGCAGAACACTGAGCGTTCAGTTCCGGGGGAGCGGTATATTTAGAACCTTATGTAATATGCTTTTAACACAAGAGCCAGAGTCAATGCATTTTTAATGCCCGTTATAAAAGAATAAAAAAAAGTTAAGTATTTAATCTGTGCTATCGCTAGGGGAAGAGAAGCGTAGAGAGGCATGAAAGGAGGAATCTTAACCTCCCCTCCCTTTGGAGGGGCAAAGCCAGTCAGGGGTGTGCTATATAGGGAGCAGTTGTGCATTGTGCAGAGTGGAAGGAGGCAGTGGGGGGTCGTTATATAGGATGGCTGTGGTATTTGGGGGGTCAGGGGGGCGTGTTACCATTGAGGGCCCACTGTGGGTGCAGAGCAGGGCTCTCTCTGCCACATGTGCAGGTTGGTCTCTAGAAATGAAAACAACATGAGCCTCTGCAGCCTCTCCTTTATTTTGACAGGTAACTGCCAAAATAAAGGAAACACCATAAAGTGTCTTACGTAATAGGGTTATGGGCCACCATGAGCAGCCAGAACAGCTTCAATGCACTTTGGCTACAATTTTCTGGAACTGTATTACAGGGATGCAACACAATTCTTCCATGACAAATTCCATAATTTGGTGTTTTGTTGATGGAAACATCCAGGTTCTCCCATAAGTGTTCAATTGGGTCAAGCTCTGGTGACTGAGACGGCCATGGCATATAGTTTACATCAATTTCATCAAACCATTCAGTGACCACTTGTGCTCTGTGGATGAAGCATTGTCACCCTGGAAGAGATCACTCCCATCAAGAAAGAAATGGGATAGGATAAAGGCCATCGCTCAGAATGGCTTTGTATGTATTGGTGTTTACCTTGCCCTCTAAGGGGTTGAGTGGGCCTAAACCATGTCAGGAAAATGCACCCCACACCATAACAGAGGCACCAGAACCCTTCATTTATTAAAGTGATAACTTGGCAGTGACCTGTACATTAGACATGAGACGATGCTATGAGATATCTACAATGCTACAGCCTTATGATCTGGGTATGGGTTTTGAGTGGACAGATCTTTGTTTATCTCGAAGTGTGAGTTTAAAACATTAAAACAATCAGTGAGTGTTCTCCGGGTGTCAGGCTATTTTTCTATATTTTCTTAAATAAACTGTTTCGATGTTCATTATCGCTCTTCTTGAGAAAATGGTCAATTAAAAAACCGTCCATGCATTTTAAATATCGCTGATTCTTTTTGCGATTTCGAGCAAGTGAAACTGTTCGTCATTGTATTGCCATACCAAATGTATCGTGGCCCCAGTACTGTGATTCAGATAGTGGAGGCCGGGGGGCGGGGAGAAGTTGGTGGGAGAAAATCAGGGTGCACATCTCATATTTGTCATGTTCTGCAGCACTACAATCCACTACCACAACCGTTCATTGTGTTCCTGTCAGCGATGTATCTGTATTGCTCTCATGGTTTTCATACAACGCGCAATAGGGATCACCTGCTGGGCAAGCTGTGCTGTCCTCATAATTTTTTCCTGCTTCGCAACAATGAAGCACACTCATTGTATACATCAGAAGAAAGTGATTTCTCCATCAGAAATCTTCAACAGGACCTCACCCCGCACGCTGCTAAACAAATTCCTCTAAATTCTAAACCAGGGGCCTGTCTCACGAGGCAGGATTAGTGGGTTAATGAGCTAACTTTAGGCTTAACCCTGGGTTTTCGGTCTCACGACCGTGGCTCGCTTTTAACCGGGTTGCATCACCATGGTAACTTACGCTACGAACCTAACCTGCTCTGGAGTAGGTTAAGTTCAGGCTAATGGATCAAATCCTATAAAAATCCCGCCCCCTCACCAATCAGCTCTCTGGAAAATGGCCTCACCAATCCTAGAGAATTGTGTGTTTTTTTTATATCAGAGATACAGATACAGAGGGAATATTGTATCTTTGCAAGCTTCTAGAGCCGCATGCCACAAATGCCAGTCGTCGAAGCCACTATCACGAATCACTGTGCAGCATGTATTGCCCTACATTTTCTAGCCACCGATACATATATGTATTCCGGAGAACCTGAGCAAACATACAGTTTATATAGTTAAATATATTGAATAAAATGTACTGTTGCATATTAAGTGCGGTGTAAATTTCTCATAGGATTCCCGAGAGTGATTGGTACAATAGATTGCACTCACATTACCATCACCCGCAGCCCTGGGTGAGCCACAGTCGTGAGACCGAAAACCCAGGGTTAAGCCCAAAGTTAGCTCGCTAACCCACCAATCCTACTTCGTGAAACAGTGCTCTGGGTCTGTTTATGTTGCATGCGATTGGCTGTGTTAGAAACGCCGGCCCTTTTGTGTGCACGCGCTCATAGCTCGATCGGAAAAAACAGGGTTGACAAAGCGAGCTGATAACCACCGTCGTGAGACAGGTTAGCCATAATTGCCTTTGTTAGGCTTTGTGTAGCCAGCTAACGCAAAGATACCCTGACTATGTTGAACTTTCTTCATGAGACAGGCCCCAGGACTGCAAAGGAACTGGAGCTGACGGGACTGTCAAAATAATTCCAAAGATGCCTTATCTAAGCACTCTCTTTGGTAAGTAAATGTCTGTTTTTTTAATACTATAACACAGGCTACACTAATGGAAAAAAAAATCTAAAACTAATTTATTTTTGCTTTGAGCCAGACACCCTTTTTCCCGATAGTTTAATATTAATGAAAAGCCAGGAAGGAAGTGAGAAAAACAAAGAGAGAGATGATCTGAAAAAACAACTGAAGGCTCTGCCCGACTGCTAACAGTGTCAGTCACCTTGGCAACATTTCCCTTCAGAGCATTAAAAGCCAACCAATTCTACATCAGACATTAAAATGGCATTTCCCGCAACTTTTCTCCACACAGCCAGAACAACAGAACAGGATATTGTAATAAGCTAAAAAACAGAATGACATTTGAAGGAAGAAGGTAGCAGATAACACACAGCCACACAGATAACATTCAAGACCCCCCTCTCTCGCCAGTGCTTAAGTGGCTAATTTAACATATTGCACAAAGCAGAGAGCAAAACCACCACAACACTTCTTCTCGCGGATTTATATGAGCTTATTGTGTATTTATGTATGTGTGTGTGTGTGTGCGTGCGTCCGTGCACACACAGGAATGCACACACCCCATTGGCTCTCTATAGTCATCAGTGTGGCTGTGGACTGGATTGGACTGCATGATACAGCGACCAGAGAGACACACCCAGAACAGAGAAATTAAGATGAAAAGATGGCAACACTTACCTGTGTGCGCACACATATATCTGTGCATACCCATGCACACACATACTGTTCTCTGTAAAAGCAGACCCGAGAGTAGTTTATACCGTTCGGTGCCATGTCTGCTGGTGCCATGTCTGTACATTAACACCAGATATTTAATTTATACATTTAATTTCTCTGGCCGCTGTATCATGCAGTCCAATCCAGTCCACAGCCAGGTGGATCACTATAAAGAACTAAAGGGGTCAGAGCATGGGGGCGACGTTGCATGAATATAACAGACCAATTAGAGCCAATCAGCCATTTGTGCAAAAAGAAACGGACCGATCAAAACACAAATGGCACCAGGCTCTCTATGCATGTAAATAATACGATTTTTCACCTATAAAGCTTATTCCATATGCTCTTCTATTGTACTAGTGGGTCTTTTTCCATTCAAGTAAAAGTCTCTGATTGGTCAATTATTTTCGCATAATGGCCCCTCCCGTTTGCACCTGTTACTCTACCCCCCCACCCCCCTTCACTGCTATCCCAGGGAAGAAGTGAAGTAAGAACCTAAACTGCCACAGATCCGATTAACGGGCTCTGTAATGGGGAGCCCAAGCATTGATCAGGAATTGATGCACGGTCAAACTGGATTGGACCAGTCTTGTCTTCCGTCTTCTCACCGTCATCTTGATAAAAGCCCATAAGGATCAACTCCCCACAGGAGATAATCTGTCCTTAAACCCCTCTACCCCCTGATGGCTGAACATCAGAGGGGCAATTGCACACATCGCACACAGGCCATGACCTTGCTTACTCAGCAAAACTGCAAAATTGAAACGCTTTACAACAGGACACTTACTAGATAGTGGTGTTAATGTACAGACATGGCACCGAAGACACACCACTTTTACAGTATAACCTACTCCTAGGCCTGCTTTTTACAGAGAACAGTAACTGGGACACATCAGGGAAAAACCATCATAAAGATCATTATTATTAGAGATATATTACAGATTATTATATTAATTATATAAGACACTAAACTAATGATGATGATGATGATGATAATAATAATCATAATAATCACAATAATAATAATAATAATAATAATAATAATAATAATAATAATCATAATTATTATTATATTAGAAAGGGTACAATGGAAACCCCACCCAGGAAATCACACCCACATACTGGATACTATCCCTTCTTTAAACTCTACACCTGTGGCTGGCTATACATTATACTATACATTGTACTGAAATGTTCCATGTAATTATTTATATATAATCCTGTTCACTTCCAGTGTACCCCCAACCCCAGAGAACCCAACACCTTCCTTAAAAAAGCAAGAAGAACTTGCTTTTTGAGAAGCTTGTCAGCTTGTCAGCTTGTCAACTTTCACAGCCATTCAAATGTCTGTCCCCACGGTTAAATTAGCCCAACTCCTTAAGCAATTTTCCCCATTTAATGTTTTTTTATTTTTTATATATACAAATATTCCATTTTCATAAAAGAAGTAAGAAATAAATCCTTCCACCAAGACAAACTGTCAGTCTTCAGTATGCACTGCCTGGCTGCTCTCCATTAACATTTCAGCTCCAGGGAGCACCAGGTCAATTCAGCAGAGCAAGAGAGACGCTTTCATTAATTCATGTGCTTATTTATTCAATGTCTGATTTAAATAAACCAATTACATGCCATTTTTACAGGTGGCTGGTCTGCTTAATCAGAGCCTGTTTTTTCCTCCCTCTCTACATTTAAAACTTGAGCGATGGAGGCTGAGGCTTACTTGCAATGAGGCGTTCAAATCACGAGCCACATCCCAACCCAGCACATTGCCACTCTCCTCCATCACAGAGCTGCTCCAGTGCAGCCGGGCTCTGATAACTTCACCTCCACGTGCATGTTCACACGCGAGGTAGGACTAACGTACTGAAGGCAGAGACCCTCGCAGATCTGATTCCTTTCAATTAGGGGTCTTCAACCAGGGCTCCGCAGCCCCCTGGGGGTCCATGAGGGTACTGCAGGGGGGGTCCCTGGCACCTTGGAAGGGCTTAAAAGAAAAAGAAACAATATATATATATTCCAATAAAAATAAATAAATTACATAGTAACTTGTTTTAACATATATATATATATATATACAGTGCCCTCCAGAATTATTGCCATTCAACTCATTGGAATTGAATTTTATTCTAACTCTTGCCACTTAGCAACATTTATTGAGAAGTGATTGAAGTTCAACTCCTTGACCCACTCAATTCAAACAGCCATACTAGTAGCCATGTGTAGCTGAAGTCTCAAGGCATGCTGGTACTGTATCACCACCACCAAGTGAGCCACTATTTCTACAGTATTTCCTTTAAGAAATGTGCATGTACATAGCCACAGAAAACAGACTGATATCACAAAGCAGCATCTGTCAGCACCACAGTGGGAAATCCTTTTATTCATGTCCCTTTCAGTTATCGACTCCAATTCCACACATTCAGCTGTCAATGTGGTGCCAAAGAAGAACGGAAAAAGACAATGCAATGCAGCCATCCAAGTCTTCAAATCAGAAACATTCAGGTCTCCCAGTCCACAGTTCCCTTGCGACAATTGGATGCTATTGTTGCATTGTTTCCACACCAGAATTGCATAGCCCCCACAGTTTTGGGACAGATCCATGAATTGGTCAGACTACTGAATTTTCCTACCTTACCTGGTAGTGTAGAAATGACTAAAAAACAGTGTGACAAAACCAAGGTGAGCAACCACACAGAAGGGGAATATACTGGTGGTGACAGCAGGGGCGATGTGAAAGACTCTATTAACACTGTGAAACTGTCTTTTTAGAGTGCAGAGCATTCAAAAGTGGCCCTGATTCAGACAGCTAGGCTGAAGAATGGTGTTAGACCTGTTTCTGCTGCTCTACAGTATGTTTTAATTCATTACATAATGCTGCCATTTTGAGTCTTCTGATCATACTTCCACACAAAGCCCATGGTTTTATGGAATGTTTCGGAGCAGGGTAAACATTCAGGGAAACATGAAAATAAAAAATAAAACTCATTCTATAATAACCCATTCTATATTTTGTTGCACAGATTGAGCACACAGGCATGGAACATAGATAGACTTTGTCTACGCTTTTAAGTTCATTTATTTGATATCAAAGGATAACGACCAGCCGCAGCAACAAAGACTAGACCTTTCTGCGTGCCTCATGAATGAGTGCATTATCCTGAGACCAGTTTAATTTCATTACGCAGGCTTTTCAGTATAACCCCATCAGGTAGTCTCAAGGTAGATTTCAACTAATGTGGGCAGGAGCATGGAGTTGACCGCAATCTAAAAACAAAGGGTAGCACAGAAACATATGACCTGGAAGGCTCTTGTTCCATCTGCTCTCTCAACAACCTGATTCAACTATTCACTGGCGAGACAAATAACACTTCTAAGAGGTTCTGTTAGTGTTATTGGATCTGCATCTAGCAACAGTTTAAGGCCTGATAGCTGTTCTATCATCAATACACCCCAAGCAGGCTCTGAGCGCATGGTGTGCCAAAGCTAACTTTAGCGCACTTTCAATTTGCATAACCATGATTAGTCTGATAATTAATCGTTCTGATGCTAATTGCTTGCAATTACAGCACATTAACTAACTGTCCGTGCCTTTCAGAGGAGTGTGACAATGTTCAGGGGCTGCCATGTCAACGGGTCTGTGCTGATTTTCCTTGTTTCTTGGTGGCCTGTCGGCTTGATGGAAAAGCCCAGCAGCCCAGAAGAGCATGGTATGAATACTAAACAAACGTAGGCATTAAATCATTTCATCGATTCATCAGAGAGAGAGATATACTGTGATATATATATATGAGACAGAGACCTGGGTAATTGCAATCATAAACAAGATAATTCTCCTGAACTGTGTAGCCCCCATGACCTATGGTCAAATGCATGAAGCAACCTTCAGGTTCATTAAAAAAGTTAGTTCTAAATACACACTAATTTCATGACTGTTCACCCTTCCGTGTCAGTGATAATGTGGAGTCATTGCTTTCAGATACAAAAGTAGAAAAACACTGGCTCTCCAAACCACTGTTTTATTTTATTCACTGCCATCTTTTCTTCACTGCATCCCAGCAAGGGACCTTGATTTAGAGCAAGAAAGGACAAGATTAAGTAATGACATATACACCATGACATCATTAGACGTACATCACATAATTAAACATTGTGATGTAGTTGGGGGATGTTTGTGGGGTTAGAAGGAAATTACATTTGATTTTGCAAGGCACATATACTAGCCTTGTGTTGTGCAGGGAAAAATCTATTTTCCAAAAGGCACTCAAATGTTTTTAGCGTACATTATCCCTTGGGCTGAAATGAAAAATAAAATAATAAACCAACCACTCTCTTGTCCTACAGACACAATGAGCTATTTGCTTATGAGTTCATTTACAAAGCCTTTTATTTCTTATTTCGTTTTTCCTTGTACATTATTGCAATGTGTCTCAATACATCATTTAACCATTATAACCATTTCCACAGCTCGGGATAGAAACCTTGAATAGGGAAAGTGATTTGGGAACCATGTCGCCACCGATCACGAACGATGGGAGCGCTTCTGAACAAGCAGTGTAACATTAACATTCCTTGTCCAACATTAGCCACAATTGTAGCGTAAACCGCTTAGTCTATCTGAGCTCATGTGACATTCAATATCTTTAAAAAAAAGTATTCCCTGTGTCATTGAGTTCTGAGCACTAAACGGAAACTGTTAAACAAAATGGTCTAATTCCTTTTGAATGGTAAAGGGAGAACCGGACTAAGTGGCTGGTAAAGGTGAGTTAATGATCCACCATAATCCACTTTTACCCTCGTTTGGCAGCTAGGTGGGTGTTATTTGCGAGCCCTGTTTGAGGGAGGTGCACCATCACCTCTCGCTGTGTCGTTGGAAATTAGATAAAAAGATGAGAAGAAAAGAATATTCCAGATTGTCAGCTCCAGATAAGACCGTCAGCTCCTGTTCAGTTCTTGCTCAGGGTTAGAGTGGGACCGGAGCATTCACCTGAAATTCCAAAAGCCCAATGCCCTCCTTCTGGGCACTGTGGCACAGGAGCCCAAAATAAAAGCATGCACAATACTTAGGACCACTGGACCACAACATTTTACCGAGTCATGAACATGTGTGCAATGCACATGCAGGGATCAGAAACACACTGTTTCTCCAGGCTGTGGATGTAGAGAGCAGAGTTAGCCATTTCTGGGCCTATTACAGAATCAGTTATTTATACTGTAGCGTGAACAGGGGTGTGGGGTTTCCACGCAACCAAGCTGGATAACGAAACAACACACAAGAGGGTCAACTAAATATAACTGGGTTTATTAGGGGTAAACTGACAATTTAGGAGAGGGGGAAAATAAGGCAAACAGTCCAATATCGCAATCTGTATCCGTAGTTGTTATTTGTAATCCACTGTAGTTCGTCCAAACCATGCTCTCATACAATCAATATTCAGTACACATACAGGGGTCTCAAAACAATCCAGGTCAATCCAAAAAACTATCCAAAAACAATGCTTTTACTTTCTCTCTCCAGACGTTTCCCATACGGTACTTTGCCCCATATACGGTTCGCGGTGGAGCCAGCATGTCGGCACGTATTTCCCCTCTATCATGATTCTCTGCACCTCCCCCGGCCGTCTGCCACAATACATTAAAAAAATATACATAAATATGAATTCTAATATCCAATGCCTAATGCCTTGTATATATAAGGCAATGTATCACAGTGCTGACAGTGTAAGCTGTGGTGGGGGGGCGAGGAGATAGTGTGTTGAGTGGAGGAGGGTGTAAATGCACACGCTCGGGTTTATTTGATTTAACTGAACAACAACAGATAGACATACAGGTGTCTTTTCCCCTCAGTCTGTGGCCCCTTGACAGTGCAGGGGGACCCACTTCCTGCCTCAGACTGTGAGAATCATTTGTGTTTCTACAGGCTGTGGATGAAGAGATATTCGTGCAGGAATAATAATTAAAAAAACCCCAGGATATTCATGTTTCTCCTGGTTGTGATTTCGGAGGTATCAGGTATCAGGCTCAGGTGGGCCAAGGTAGCCCCTGGGCGGCTGCTGTCACTGTGGGACTAGCCCCTGTGCCCCAGGCCCATATCTTACCCAGGGGGCTCCGGTGCACAGACACACTGATATGATATGATCCAATCAGTGACTCACACCAGCCACAACAGTGTCTCCAATAGGGAAAGTCTGAGGCGGAGGTCATTTCAAAGCCATCATTTCCAGGGCAAATTGCAGTACCTTAGTCTAACGCTACGAAAAATGGTTACTTTTTGCATGGAAACTTTTTTTTTTTTTTTTTACTGTAAAAAAACCTGAGTCAGATGTCTGAGCAATGCCGGATCAGTGGTCTCACAACATTTGTCGTTATCTTTCTGTTCTGTTTCTGTTTTCACAGCCCGAGCCTCCACTGGCATCTAAAACAAAGACCAAAGTAGATGAGTCACTATACAGTGACAGACAGGCAAGAATAACTACAAGAGGAACAGGTGACAATGGATGGAGAGTGAGAGAGAGAGAGAGCGAGAGAGAGAAAATACTAAGCAGAATCAGAAATGTGTTTTACTCTGCTGATAATTTCCAAGTAAGAACTGGAGCAGAAAGGTTTGTGCACTCAATGTTTTTATTACCATTACACTGGGAGCTAATTAATCAGCCAAGGTGAGTCACGCAATGCAATGCACTGGCAGCCACCGAGTGTTCTAATGCTGACTAAACACACAACTGACTCCCCCCTGCATGTCCACTGTGTGAAGGCACTTTGGAGAACGAGAATGACAGTGAACGGGAAGAAATTTACCGCAACCTCTTGAAGATTTATTTAATTTAAAGAGCAATTAAAGTTTCATTATGACTGTAATGAAGAGAAATGTGTCGTAGGCACGTTCAGATGGAACCGCACACAAATCCGTGAAAAGCTGAACAAATCTATACAATTTGGCTTCAGGGCTGTATGTTAGAATCATTGGATGGAAACCTTCAGAGAAATACTTCAGGGTGGAATGAGCCTGTCACTTGATTTTAAGAGGATTTGAGGGCGGGGGTGTGGGAGGCGTGGGGGTGGGGGTGTGGGAGGCGTGGGGGTGGGGGAGGTAACTGAATCTCTTCTCTGAGACGTGTGCTAATCATGAGGCGCTAATTGTTGCAGCATCAAATCAGGCGAAATGTTGGCTGTCTTTGTCATCAAAGCTGAAGTCAATCAGAGCCATCCCCAGGTGAGGACTGTTTTGAAAGCATTGCCTTGGCAACGCCTCCTTGGCAATGGGTGATTGACATGTACAGCTCCTATGCCTCATTGATTACTGTCATTAGGACATATAGATGCATGCTGGGAAAAATAGGCAGCAAATGCATAAAAAAGGCACTTCCAGTAGATTGCTATAAAAACTTTAATTTTTGTCTTTTTCCTTTTTTTGTCGGAAACAGCAATAAAAACAAAAGCAGCAATTGTGGTAGAGACAATAGTTTTTTGGATTTGCACATTTGAAGGGTGACCAGCGCATTTATGTTGTAATGTGTTTTGGAACCAGATGCATTTCTGTTTTGGCTGTGTCAAGCCAGCTCATTTGTGTTGTAATGTGTTTTTGAACCAGACACATTTCTGTTTTGGCTGTGAAAAAGCACCTCATTTTTGTTGTAATGTGTTTTTAAATGAAAATCTGTTCTGGTAAGGGACCCGCAGAGGACAACCGGTGATCCCCTTCCTTAGCAATTAGAGAGATGCATTTGTGTTTTGGCGGGTCAGCGCACAGTTTGGTAGCAAACTATGTCTCTTAAGCAGTGTTTCTGCACAAGGGAATTTATTTCTTTTGCATTCCTAAAGTAAATACATTTTTCTTTTCACAAGTTACCACAATTTAGGCCCAAGTATGAGACATATTTTTGGTTAGCGCAATTAACTTTTGTTCTTCCTTCAGTAGGCTGTGTTTAATGCTTTAAAGCTTTAACAATGAATAGATACTGCCAGTTATCAATAGTTTTTTTTCATAATGTTAGTATTGTTTCAATGAACCCCTCTATGAATCTTTTATTTATTTTGATGGTCTCCCCCCCTCTTCTTACAATTTTGGAATGCCTGGAATGCCTGGTCTCTTCACAAGGGAAACCTGGTTCCTTTTATTCACTGTTGATTGATTGATTGATTGATTGATTAGGTGTTAATTAGTTGCAGGTGGCAGTCGTTTTGGTCCTGTGAGGTCGGGGTGTGACCGGTAGATGGCACCATATGAACCCCTGCACATGGCCCTGCCTGCCAGGTTGCCACAATATATAAACAGGCTACAGCAGTAATGAGCTTGCCACAAAGCTCAAACTTATGCAAAGTATCCAGCAACACTTTCCACAACACTCAAGGCACAAACTTATGAAAAGTATCGAGTGATACCTTCGCTTCAACGTCCCCCTCCAGTGCTGAGCTTGGAAGTGAACCTGTGGGGGTTGAAGTACTCCGGAGCTCTCGAGACCATTATTCCTCTAGCAGGGGTGGGCAATTCCGGTCCTGGAGGGCCGGTGTGTGTGCAGGTTTTTGTTTTAACCAATTACCCCTGGCTCAATTAACGAATTAGCTGTACGCATTAATGCCGGTTCACTCTCATTAGATTACAGTAAACATTTCATACAGGGACACAAGAACAGTCTTCAGCTGTCATTCAGGGGCTTATCAAGAAATGTAGCTAAAATGTCAGATCACGTAAATGATTGGGGCTAATTAAATAATTAAGAGCAGAAGTTGGCATGAAATCCAGAAACGGATACGGCCCTCCTTGCCCACCCCTGCATGACTTTGGCGAGAATAACAAGGAGCACATTGAACCATGGGCGGCAGACAAAAGCAAGGCGTGGTAGTCAGCACTGACTACCTCACACTCCATAAATAACTTCAATCACAGGCAGAGAGAATAAAGAGAGGCAGACCGTCAGTTTTATACATACATTTCGAAAATGATGCAATTGTATGGAGTGAACAGACCCTTTGCGAGACCTCTTTTGGGAAACTTGTGTGTTCTGTGTTTGTGTGGCCCCACCTGGAAATCGACCCTGCAACCTCTGAGTTACAAGCCCAGCTCCCTAACCAGTATTCTACCCTGCCGCCCAGTTCAGCACAATGGCTATTCAGACTGCACTGAGGATAGTGCTTCTTTTAGCTTCAACTCCTCAGCCACCAACTTCTAGGAGTTTTGAATTGCTGGAATTGCAATTTATCCAGACTTTATCCCGAATTGACTCCATCCAGACTTTGTGTTGTTGCCGGTGTCCGATCTCTGCACCCCCTGGTGCAATCTCGTAGCTTTGCCTGTCCATGCATTTTCATCTATTTTATTTTTTGGTCGGGACTTAAAAGCCTGTTTTCCACCGGGAGCCAAAATGATAACAGAGAGACTGTCGTGGCTCAGGCGGAGTTTGGCTACAGTGTAACTATAACCATAGCTGTAAAATGATAAACAATCATTCCTAGTCAAAGGAATGAAAGTGTTTACATTACAAATATAACTATAAAAATGAGCTAGAATGATAATGATAGGCTCTCAGAGCGATTTTTAGAACACACCTCCAACAATTAACCAATGCCTGTAACCTGTCGAAGGCACATGTGTGTTGATTGACAGGTGTGTACCATGGTAAAACATAGCAAACTATTTATAATGTATCTTTATTGTTATAGCTATCATTCTTGGTGGAAATGGGCCAAACAGGCCATAAGCATATAAGTAATTTTCTCTTTCCAGGTGACACACTGCTGTCATACAACCCGACGACTTGCATGGATATTCAAAAGGAAAACAGGGATTGGGGTTGTAGGGCAGTTCACAGAACTATGCCCTGAAGTAACCCCAAAGAGTGTGAACTGTGTTTAGGTTGTCAGCAGGGAGCCAACAGGCGAGAACAATGGTATTGCCCCAGACATCTCACAGGCCCCACACTGATCCTGCTGTCTCAGCAAAACAGGACACGGTGGGGGCTGTTCTCAAGACTTGACCACATCACTGAGTTTAATGTGTTATACTGTAACTTCATCATTTACATGTACAGTGTAATCATGTTTGGTGTTGTTGGAGAGCTGATGTCATGAGCAGTGTGTTGGTGTCATTGATGACGTGGTACGGGTGGCGCTTACTAAAGAACTCAAAGTGAACGATGCAAATGCAAATGATCTGCAGTCAGCGGCCGTCTGTGAGACTGGCGGTGTGATGCGCGTACAGAAACAGTGCAGGAAGTGGTTCCATTTTTCGGTGATTGTGTCCTTATTTGGTGTTTTATGGTTTCCTTTGATGTGTGGGTATATAGGGGGAAAAGTGGCATAGATCGAGGAGATTCGTACTACGACCTCCTGCGCAACTTTCGCGTATAGCCGTTTTTGTGTTCTTACATTATGGAAATTCTGTTTGATGTTTTTCTGCAAGTTCGGCTAATAAACATTTTCATACCAAAGCATCTCTCATTAATCTAGACTGCAGTTACACGTTGTGGTTTTAAGATGAAAGTTAACACACACACATAGAACGTTGCACTCCGTAGCCGCCTATACATTAGTGCCGTTGCAAGATACGCAACTGTATCCTTGCTAGGCTTTACACAGGCCAAAGGCACGTCTGCATCTCATATAGAGATAGCAACATGTATAGAGCCACACTACGCGAGACGAGAGACTACAGTCTCTCATTTGCCTTTACGATTCTAGCAGTAACAGTTATCAGAGAGAAAAGCTAACATAGATTGGAGTCAGATAGAGTTGGAGTTAATTAACCTCCATTTAATCCTGTTCCGGTAACACTAAGGTACGGCTACACTATATCCTTCAACACTCGGACACGTCTGCCATTTGGTGTGTTTGAGTGGAATCTTACAGGATTCTACAGGGTACAGCTTCTCCATGCAACATATAGTATTTTACCTAGCCCCCCTGGTTCTCATTAAACGGCACTGTAGGAACCACAGCACCTGGGGGGAGGGGGACATGCTATGACAGGTGTCTGTGATGCGTGTTCACACTGTCTCTTGGGCCTCATGGAGCATATGCGGGCAGCAGTGGAGCAGTATGTAGAGTATTGTACCAATCATCATAGTTTGCCGCGAACAGACACAGGCACTACGTAACATGACGTTTAAGTGCTGTAGCTGTAGTTAAACATATGGCAGTGTGGCCAATTACATGCTGCTGCTGCCTGTGGTCCAGATGCATTTTTTTTCGTTTTCCAGGGAGTCACCTTGTGACAGTATCACTGTGGAGACCCCGAAAAGTTCAGCCTGCCACGGGCGATGGCAACATGCTTCTGCTTTTAGTTCGAGGGGGGGAATTGGTAAGCTGTAAACTCAGGATGAGTGAACATCAGGCATCTGGCCTTTGTGCTCCCTTTTCCAAATGACAAAATCGTGAATGGCCCAGGAGGGGTGGTGAATAACACTGACGCAGCGATGAAGTTCTTGAAGAAAAAATAAACAACAACAAAAGAAAACCCGCAAATCATTAAAAGAGATGTGGGTAATAGTGTTTGATTTATTCAAGATAGGGTTTCCCAATTATTTATTTTTATACTTTACTGTCTCTGTAATGTTTAACATATAGGTTATGTGTGTTACATATTATATATACTGTACTATGTATAAGTATATATATACGTATATATTGGGATGGCAGGTATGCCATATACGGGTCGGGAGGGCATACCCCATACCTATATGGCCACAAACTCTCAGTCCTTACAAACAGTAACATCTGTACCCTCAGACCTCACGTAAACACACAGAATATCACACAGCCACACAATAAAGCCCCCAAACTTTGGTTATTTAGCATTTCTTCCTTATCTTCTGCTTCTTCCGCTTCCGCTTCTTCTCCTTCTTAATTTTCTTGCTGATTACATAATCAAAATTGCTCCATGCCCCAGTTATTAATTCTCCCTATTGGTATTGGTGAATATCTGCTTCAACCAATAAGATCATCTATTCAGATTTAGTTATAATATATTACCAATTGCCAATTGCAGGTCACACAACGTGAGACACAATTAAGAGGAAGCTTTGTGATTACTCACCAAAAGATTATTCCAATAATTAACAGGCTTGTTAAATAAGCAATAAATGAAAACAGATCATTGGTTTAAAGGTAAGATTTCAGCCTCCTGCATTATATACAGTCAGGTCCATAAATATTTGGACATTGACAAAGTTATTGTTATTTTAGCTGTCTACCACAGAATATTGGAGTTGATAAATAATGAATATGACTTTCAGCTTTAATTTGAGGGTATTTACATCCAAATCGGGTGAACAGGGTAGGAATTACAGGTAATTGGACAATTGGCTGCTCAGCTGTTCCATGGCCAGGTGTGTGTTATTCCCTCATTATTTCATTTACAAGTAAGCAGATAAAAGGTCTAGAGTTGATTATAGTCTGTTAACTCTCTGTTGCTGTTAACTCTTCCAGGTGTTACAGGTATGGTACGCAGATGCCTGCAATGATCTTGTGCGCTAACTATGATTGTTCCTACCATGTATTAATGCACATCTTGTAAGTCGCTCTGGATAAGAGCGTCTGCTAAATGCTTAAAATGTAAAATGTAAAATGTAAACTCACAATATGAAGTCCAAACAGCTGTCACTGCCAATTAAGCAAGCCATCATTAGGCTGAAAAATCTAAACAAACCCATCAGAGAGATAGCAAAAACATTCGGTGTGGCCAAATCAACTATTTGGTACATTCTTAAAAAGAAAGAACACACTGGTGAGCTCAGGGACACCAAAAGGCCCGGAAGACCATGGAAAACAACTGTGGTGGATGGCAGAATAATTATTTCCCTGGTGAAGAAAAACTCCTTCATAACAGTTGGCCAGATCAAGAACACCCTCCAGGAGGTAGGCGTATCTGTGTCAAAGTCAACAATCAAGAGAAGACTTCGCCAGAGTAAATACAGAGGGTTTAGCACAAGATGTAAACCACTGGTAAGCCTCAAAAGCAGGAAGACCAGATTAGAGTTTGCCAAAAAAACATCTAAAAAAGCCTGTACAGTTCTGGAACAACACTCATCCAGTTCTGGACAGATGAGACAAAGATCAACTTGTACCAGAATGGTGGGAAGAGAAGAGTATGGAGAAGGGAAGGAAGTAGAATGTTCTGCAATGGCCAAGTCAATCACCTGACCTGAATGCATTTCACTTGTTGAAGGCAAAACGCCCCAAGAACAAGCAGGAACTGAAGACAGCGGCAGTAAAGGCCTGGCAGAGCATCACCAGGGAATAAATCCAGCGTCTGGTGATGTCATTGACTGCAAAGGATTTGCAACCAAGTATTAAAAATGGCTATTTAATTTATGATTCAGTTTGTCCAATTACCTTTGAGCCCTTAACATTGGGGGCTATGTATAAAAATGTTTGTAATTCCTACATGGTTAATACAATATTTTTGACAAAACTCTTAAATTAAAGCTGAAAGTCTACACTTAAAACATAGCTTGATTGTTTCATTTCAAATCCATTGTGCTGGCGTACAGAGCCAAAATGATGACAATTGTGTCACTGTCCAAATACTTATGGACCTGACTGTATATATATATATATAAAATAAATCAGATGCATGTTTGTTTCATGTGTGTGTGTGTATATGTATATGTACACACACAATAAATAAATAAAACGGTGTCACTCAAAAGGTTTATGAAGGGAAATAACTCAATAAAAAAATAAGACTATACAATACAGGTTTATAGTTACACTAAGGTTCTCATGAATAATTTATGTGATGATGATAATCCTATTGAAGTAAGAACTCAGAAGGCCCACCGCTAGAGAGCCCATCCAACACATCTATTAAGTCTGCTAAGGTCAACACACTTTTTTCTGCTTCTTCGCAGAAGAATATATATATATATTGTGGTGTCCCCAGGGGTTGGGCGACACACATGGACCTTGCAGAGGGCGTAGGCAAGTTCAAGAACAAGGAGGAGGCAGTATTCAAAAACAAAACAATGATTTATTAAACAAATACTTAACACAAAACAAAGGGTGGGGTCTTCAGGGGAATACAAACACACAGTCCGCAATCCTTAGCTCGTTGTCAATGTCCGTAATCCAATTCCAAAATCCAGTTCAGTTCCGTAATCCAGTCCGTAGTCAATCCAAAGGGGGTCCTCAAAACAATCCAATTTCATACACAACTATCCAAAAAAAACACTCTCTCCTCAAATACTGGCTGGTCAATAAACTTCACAGTACTCACTCTCCAAATCCCAAACACGTTCCTACTCCTTTTCAACATGTGATGGGAATCAGCCCTTTAAATAGGCCTTGAAATGGCCCTCAGCTGGTCGTTAGGTCCATTGCCTTCACTCCGTTCAGGTGTGACTGTGGCCTGCTGGAAAATGTAGTGTTTTGGCTCCCATGTGTCGAAGGACCCGGCAGCCATTTCCTTGTGCAGCCACTTGGGCTGCCACAATATATATCTTCACACTTCTTGAGCCACTTTCACCCAATGAGTTTTCTCTTTCAGCTGGTGATTAACTCTTACTAGGGGCGATAAATAGCAGTTAAAGGCAAGTGTATAATGTGATGTTTACAAAACAACAATGAGAGCAGTGAAGGGGCGGGAAGCAACCAGCTGATTCTAGAAGCATCTTGCTTACAAATATGCTGCACCAGTTATCTCAAACTAAAAATGCAAAACCAATATATACATGAATAATTGATCACAAATAACTAAGCATAAGTGAAATTGTAGGTAAAAACATTCTGCATAACATATTTGATGAATTAATTTTTACATAAATTTAGCTACACTGCAATTTTCACATATATCTGAGATTCCAGACTGCCTAAGATTACACACTATAGCAGCTGACTCAGGTTGAATCCTGTTATAACCCTATATGAATCTGAATTTGATTAATTTATATTTTTATCTCACATAATAAGCCTGGGTTTTAACCTTTTGGTAACTGTAAATGATTTACTGAGGTGCTGAGCGAACCACCCTGACAGGAGGCTGTCGTTATACGTCAAATGTATCGACAGGTATTTCACAGGTGTGGAAGTGTTTGTTTTTAAACTAGTGTTTATCTAAAATTTTCCTTGATTCCCCAGGTGTTAATGCCCAATCACAATTGTAATACTGTCCCATTGCTGAAATATCCTCCATTGACTCGAGAGAGCGCAGACTGCCATGCACGCTTTCCTTCACAGTGTGCTGTTTATGCTGCAAAACACTTAATTTACAAAGCTGGTGCAGGTTGACTGCAGGCGCCTGAATTAACCAGAGTCGCTGTTGCATGATGATGTGGGGAATACCCTGCTTACTAAAACCCTCCCTCTTTGGGTGATGATATGGGAAATTGTGCAATGCCCTGAGCATGTGTGTGTGTGTGTGCGCGCGCATATTTGCATGTGTGTGTGTGAGTGTACATACGTGTGAGTGTATGTGTGTGTGCGCGCATATGTGCACGTGTGTGTGTGAGTGCACATACGTGTGAGTGTGTGTGTGTGTGTGTGAGTGTATGTGTGCGCCCGAATGTGTGTGTGCATGTGTCTGTGTGTGTATATGCGAGTGTCTGTGAGTGTTTGTTGGTGTGTGTTTCCCCTTGTATACTCAGAAATCCGGCAGCAGGCAGATTGGTTTTTTGTGTTAATTTTTTATCGGTGGAAGTCACGCCTGTCAGGAGGTGCACTGTGCCACACTTCCATTTCTCAACTGTGACTGCCTGTAAATTGAGATTGGTCACAGTGGTCTCTACACAACTGTACCCTGTACCCCTAAACTCTGTATTACAGGTAGACACAACCCATGCAAATACACAAACACTCACGGTGCAAATATACACAACATGCACAATATACAAATTGAAACAAATCCATGCAAACTTAATCAAGTTAACTATTTATGCCTATTTCTCTAGCACTCATCTTTTATATACGTAGAATGCCAACATATTAATGAATCATTAATTCTCATTTATATTTACTGCACTTTCAAAACATTTCTCGGGCCTTAAATTAATCTATAAATATTCTAAGGAGCAGATTAACAACTAATAATAATAATAATAATAATAATAAACTTTATTTATATAGCACCTTTCATACAAAATTGCAGCCCAAAGTGCTTTACAGCAGAGAAATTACATGTACACAGAGCTTCACATAAAATACAGTAAAATAGAAATAAAATAGAAATAAAATAGAAATAAAATAAAATGAATATAAAAACAATGAAGATAAAACCCACATGATAATAACAATAGAAGTAGATAAATTAAGATAGAAATAGGGTACATTAAATGCATAATTAGCAAAAGGCTAAAGTGAAGAGATAAGTTTTTAGCTTACTTTTGAAAATCTTTAGCGAGCTTGCTCCCCTAATATCTATAGGTAAGGTGTTCCATAGCTTTGGGCCGTAATTGACAAAGGCTGCATCCCCGATCTTCTTTTGGCTGTTGCTGGGAACTTTCAATAAACCAGCTGCAGATGATCGCAGTGCTCTTGAGGGCACGTAGTTGACAAGAGAGTTTGCAATGTAGCTTGGTCCTGTTCCATTTAGGGCTTTGTATATAAGGAGCAGGACCTTAATCTCAATTCTAGATGTTACCGGAAGCCAGTGCAGGGTAACTAACACTGGACTAATGTGCTCTCTTCTCTTGGTTCTAGTTAGTAGCCGAGCTGCAGAGTTTTGAATGAGCTGAAGTCTCTCCGTGTTTTTTTCGGGAGGCCAGTAAAAAGTGCATTACAGTAATCGAGTCGGCTAGAAATAAAGGCATGGATAAGTTTTTCGGCGACCTTTTGATTTATAAATGGTCGTACTTTAGCTATGTTTCTAAGGTGGAAAAATAATGTTTTTGTCACCTTGTTAATGTGGGACTTGAAGCTTAGATCTGAATCTACAATAACACCGAGACTTGTAACCTCAGGTTTAATCCAAGGAGTAAATTTCCCCAGATTATTCGACAGCATTTCTCTTTTTGTTTTAGGGCCGACTAGTAGGATTTCAGTTTTGCTCTCGTATAAATTTAATAAATTGTTGCTCATCCATTTGTTTATTGCTATAAGACAGGTAGTAATGGAGTTTATAGCTGCAGCATCATTTGGTTCAGCATAGATGAAATGCTGTCGAATAATCTGGGGAAATTTACTCCTTGGATTAAACCTGAGGAGTCCACCGAGGGGGGCCAGCTAGGGAGTGCTCGCCGCACAGTAAGTATCATAGTTTTGTATCTCCCTGTTCTACTTCCTCTGCATCTAACACTACATGCTTCCTCCCTATCCCAGTCCATGTCTCCTCTTCTAGATTGCCTAGAAGGAGAGATTCTACCCACCCCCGTAATCTGTCCAACCTCATCCACCCTCCTAGATCTCCCGGTGTTGACGTGGTGGTAGCAGGCGGACTATGGAACTGCCAGTCCGCTGTCCGGAAGGCCGATTTCATCTCGGCCCAGGCCTCGCTACTCTCCCTGCAGTTCCTGGCGCTTACGGAGACCTGGATCACTCCGCAAAACACGGCCACCCCTGCTGCTCTCTCTGCCGCCTACACCTTCTCCCACACTCCACGACCCTCAGGTAGAGGTGGAGGGACAGGTATACTCATTTCCCCCCTGTGGAAATTTGGTATTGTTCCTCTTCCTCACTTCTCACCCTCCTCCTTTGAATTTCATGCTGTCACTGTCACTGTTCCATGTAAACTGCACATCATTGTTCTTTATCGCCTCCAGGTCCACTGGGGAGTTTCCTAGACGAGATGGATGCCCTACTCAGTGCCTTCCCTGAGGACGGCACTCCGTCTTACTCCTCGGGACTTCAACCTGCAGCTAGAGACCTCCCAGGCCTCTGCATTCCTCCCCTCCTTCAGTCCTTTGACTTCACCATGGCTGAATCCCCATCCACCCACAAGGCCGGCAACCAACTGGACCTGGTCTTCACCAGGAACTGTGCCTCACCCAACATTACGGTATCGCCTCTACATGTGTCTGACCATTCCTTTCTGTCTTTCTCCCTCCCCTCCCCTCTGTCCCTAAACCATCCTCACCTGCTCCCACTGTCCTTGTCCGTCGCAACGTCCGCTCTCTCTCACCCGCTGCCCTGTCAGCTACTGTCCTATCTTCCCTTCCCCTGCTGATGCCTTCTCTCAGCTACCTGCTGAAGTAGCATCATCCACCCTACTTTCCTCTCTCTCCTCCTCCTTTGACTTACTCTGTCCTCTATCCGCTAAACCCGCTCGTCTCCGCCCCCCGCCCCTGGCTAACCGATTCCATTCGGCTAACCGTCTGAAGCTGCGTGCGGCAGAAAGGAAATGGAGAAAATCCAAATCCCCTGCAGCTCTGTCTGACTTCCACATACTCCTGGCTTCCTTCTCCGCTAACCTCTCCTCTGCTAAGTCTGCATTCTTCCTTTCTAAGATTCAATCCTCTGTTTCCAACCCACGTAAACTCTATGCTACATTTTCCTCTCTCTCTCACCCCTCCTCCTCCCCCACCCCCTCCTCTATAACCGCAGATGACTTCTCATCCTTCTTTCACGAGAAGGTTGAGGTCATTCGCAACTCCTTCCCCCCTACCCCTCCCTCTCCCATCCCGCTACCTAAACCTCCCACCTCTCTGTCCTCCTTCTCACCCCTCCCTGACTCGGACATCCTTCAACTTGTTCTCTCCCACCGTCCCACCACCTGCCCTCTTGATCCCATTCCTTCCCCCTTTCCAGTCCATTGCTATGGACATCCTCCCCTTGTCTCTAATGTCATTAACTCCTCTCTTTCCTCTGGCTCTGTCCCCTCCTCCTCAAATGCGCCCAGGTTGTCCCCCTCCTCAAAAAACCCTCTCTGAATCCTGCTGTCATCTCTAACTACCGACCTGTCTCTCTCCTCCCTTTTCTCTCCAAAACGTTAGAGCGGGCTGTCTATAATCAACTGTCTGCTCATCTCTTACAGAACGACCTGCTTGATCCCAACCAATCTGGGTTCAGAGCCGGCCATTCCACAGAGACTGCTCTCCTTGCGGTCTCTGAGGCTCTTCACGTCGCTAAGTCCCGATCCCTTAGCTCCGTCCTCCTCCTCCTTGACCTGTCGGCGGCATTCGACACCGTGGACCACCGCATCCTGCTCTCATCTCTCGTCGAGATGGGAATCTCTGGATCTGTGCTGACATGGTTTGAGTCCTACCTGGCTGACCGGTCCTACCAGGTGGCCTGGAGAGGATCCTCTCCTCTCCCCGCACCCTCTCTACCGGTGTCCCGCAGGGCTCGGTGCTAGGCCCTGTCCTATTTTCTCTGTACACCAAGTCACTTGGCTCTGTTATTTCTGCTCATGGTTTTTCCTATCACTGTTATGCTGATGACACTCAACTGTTTCTCTCCTTCCCTCCATCTGATACCCAGGTCCCGCACGGATCTCTGCATGCCTGGCTGACATCTCCGCATGGATGTCCACCCACCACCTGAAGCTGAACCTGGGGAAGACAGAGCTGCTCTTCCTCCCAGCGAAGGGCTCCCGATGATTGATGCGTCAATTACCGTGGAAGGCTCCATAGTGTCTCCGTCCCAGTCTGCCAGGAGTCTCGGGTAACCTTGGACAACCAGCTGTGCTTCTCGAGCCATATTGCAGCGATCTCCCGGACCTGCCGTTTCTCCTCCACAACATCCGGAGGATCAGACCGTTCCTCACCCAAGAGGCCACTCAACTCCTGGTCCAGGCCCTGGTGATCTCACGTCTGGACTACTGCAATTCCTTGCTGGCAGGCCTTCCGGCCTGTGCCATCAAGCCACTGCAACTAGTCCAGAACGCTGCTGCTCGCCTGGTGTTCAACCAGCCGAAGTTCACCCACGCCACCCTCTACTCTCCTCTCTGCATTGGCTCCCCATCGCAGCACGCATCAGATTCAAGTCACTGGTGCTTGCTTTTCAAGCGGCCAGAGGTACTGCTCCCCCATACCTCCAGTCACTCATCACGCCCTACACCCCGTCCAGACCCCTCCGCTCCGCCTCCGCTGGCAGACTGACTGCCCCATCCCTCCGGGCGCCTGGCAGCCTCCTCGCGGTCTCGCCTCTTCTCTGTCCTGGTCCTCGATGGTGGAACGACCTCCCGCACGGTCAGGACTGCGGAATCACTTCCAATCTTCCGCAAGAGACTCAAAACCCACCTCTTCAGACTCCACTACCACTGAACACTGTCCATCTAGTCAATCTGTCATCACCACTGTTTACTTGTTCAAAAAAAAAAAAAAAAAAAAAAAAAAAAAAAAAAAAAAAAAAAAAAATACCACTAACCTTTTCTTTCCCAATGTTACAGGTATGATACGCAGATGCCTGCAATGATGTCTTTTGCCGTTTTACTGCACTGATCTTGTACGCTAACTTTGATTGTTCTCACCTTGTATTAATGCACATCTTGTAAGTCGCTCTGGATAAGAGCGTCTGCTAAATGCTTAAAATGTAAAATGTAAAAATGTAATGAACAGTTGCATGTCATCCGCATAGCTATGGAAGCATACGTTGTGCTCTCTAATGATGTCCCCAAGTGGCAGCATATATCGCGAAAATAGTAATGGACCGAGGCAGCTCCCTTGTGGAACCACAAAACATGTGTCATGTTTCTCAGACACAAGCCTGACGTAATACTTTCTCCCTTTAATATATGTTCTGAACCAGTTTAACACACAATCAGAAAGACCAACCAACTTTTCGAGACAATTAATTAGGATATCATGGTCAATTGTGTCAAATGCTGCGCTTAGGTCTAAGAGGACCAGAATTTAGACCTTATTTGCATCAGAGTTTAGTCTGAGGTCGCCGATTCTTTTAGTGAGAGCAGTTTCAGTGCTGTGGCATGTTCTAAAACCTGATTGAAATTCCTCCAGGATATTGTTTTCTTTAAGAAAATAGTTTATTTGGACTGAAACTATCTTTTCAAGTATCTTGCTAATGAATGGAAGGTTGGATATCGGCCTATAGCTGGTCAGCGCATTACTGTCTAGGTTGGGTTTCTTTAGTAAGGGTTTTACAACAGCTGTTTTGAAGGCATCTGGGAAGATGCCTGTTTGAAGAGATGTATTTATAATCTTTAGGACATGACTTGAAACACTGTCGAACATCCGCTTGAAAAATGCTGTAGGTACAGGGTCAATACATGAGGTGGAGGAGTTACACTCAGTGACGGTTTTATAAAGCTCAATTAATGTAATGCAGGTGAATTTTCCCATGGTTACATATTTTTCACAGGGTTTGCAGAAGTCGTCTGTGTTTACATCACAGGTAATACTGGCTCTAACTGAGGTTATTTTATTATTGAAGAACAATGCGAGTTCTTCACATTTTGATGCAGAGGACTTCGGAGGGGTGGGGGCAGTTTTGAGTAGCTGGTCAATAGTGGAGAATAATATCCTAGAGTTTCCAGCATTCTCTGTAATAACCTTGGAGAAGTAATCCTTTCTTGCCAGATGTATTGCTTTGTTATAAGCAGTCATGGCTTCTTTGTATATATTACAGTGAACTGTGAGCCTAGTTTTCCTCCATTTTCTTTCAGCTGCTCGACAGATTCTCTTAGTCTCACTAACACTGTTATTGTTTAACCATGGGGAGATTCTGTCAGTCGACCTATTTTTAACCTTTAGTGGAGCAACAGTATCTAAGGTAGATGACAAGGTATTGTTGAAGTTTTCAACCATGTAATTTAGAGAGCATTCCAGACTGTATGGCTCAAACGATTTCATAATATTAGAAAACTTTGCTTCAGCCTTGCCATCTAGGAATCTCTTTTTAACCAAAGTTTCCCTTTTAGTCTTTCTTAAGATTAGTTAAAATAGAAAATTGCTGGAATGACTGAAATTGCAATAATGTTTGATTGGGGAGTGGTGACCTCATACGCGTACTTTCATCAGTCGGCGAATGCCTAGTCCAAGACTGATGGTTTCAGTCAAGGAATGTTTTCTGGCTTTTACCCCTGTAGCTAACAATGACAGCTAGCTACCTAGCTTACTGTCGTGCCACCGAAGTCCAGAGGCTATTGTACCAAAACAATATGTGAAGAAGGTCAAAGTAAAAATAACAAAGTCACGTGGTGTAAAACAATAAAAAATTCTATCTGAAAAGTGCAAAGAGAGGAAAAGAAACAAAACAGGCAAGGATTGGATCCGTGCTACCCACTAGCTAAACTAGCTAGCTAGGTGTTGGGCAACACAAACATACACTCTAGTTAGCAAGCTAGAATGTATCCAAACCTTGCTGCCTCGAGGAACTATTTTGTAGCGTTCGAATATTTGATTATTTATATTATATTCGATTATAAATTATTTAATTTTTTAGATGTTTTTATGAAATAACATGACAGATTTGACAAATATTGGCTCCAAACAGTGTAATCATTCTATATGCCAGCCCAAGCCGCCATGCTAGCCCAGATTGGTGAATCTGCTAAGGGAGAACAAATGAAAAACTCTGGAAGGTGAAAAACTGCCTTTTTTTACTCAACACAATCCACAGCAAATAAATAGGTTTAGGCAAAACACTGTCCATACTTCACACTCCACAAATAGCAGCTGTAATGGTGATAGTGAGGAAGACTAGCGTGGCAACAGAGGTATTTTCAAATAAAGGTATATAGAGGTTGACTGTATAATTTCAAACATGAGCCTAGCCAGGCATTTTCGAGTTTCAATTTGAGCGTACCAGCAAAAAATGTTCAGCTGGTTTTTAGAATAATTAACTTTTTCCGATAACGAATGCCGAAAGAGTGCTCTGTACCCTCTCTGCTGAACAATGTTTACTACACGCGGACGCTCAAATGGAAGTCAATTCACACCCTCCTGCTCTCTGATTGGCTCAGTGCCAACTGACTAAAACTCCACCAGCAGAATAAGGGGGCAATGGCACTGAGGCAACAGTGTCCTTTAGCTCTGTGCCATGTCAGCTGATGGCTCTGTCAGCCACTGGCCAGCTCCTGTCAGGAACAGCTTCACGAGACACCTCCTGCTGAAAAGCAGAGGCACTCTGGAGCTGTCTAGGGCTGTACCAAGGCCATGACTGTGTTTAATTCCTTCATCACCCAGCTGTGCCTCCTTAAAGGCTAATGAACAGCTGCTTAAAGGGGAGAGAGCACATCTCCCTCTCTCTTTCTCTTCCTTTTAGAGATGGATGCATTCCTCGAGGGAGACCACCTGCCTTGTGGTCATCTGGGACATAACCCCCATGATGCCCTGGGGACTGGCTCCTTCTATCCCCGGGGCCTTAATAATCCCCAAATTCACAATACATAATATACGCCAAGACATTAGCTTGTTTGATTGACTATGTGAGACTTGATGTCACGGAGCTAACGCCCAGTATAAGGAAAAACATATGAACCACCTGTACATGTCTTTGCCTTTTACTGTTCTTTCACTGTGGCCCACTCCGGTCCTGCATCATGGCCTCAACACAGGTGTCCATAACACACATTAGATTACAGGCATTTAGCAGACGCTTTTATCCGGAGCAACTTACAGTTTACATTTCTTTACATACAATCCATTCATACAGCTGGATATTTACTGAAGCAATTCAGGTTGAGTACCTTGCTCAAGGGCACAATGGCAGTGTCTCACCTGGGGAATGAACCTGCAACCATAGCGTTACAAGCCCTGTTCCCTAACAATAATGGTTGGATGTCGTCAGATGTTTCCTCACTAAGTACGTTTCTTTGCTTTCTTTCTGTCTTGACTTTCTGTTCTGAATTTGTGGTTGTCAGCTGACGGTGTTTCTGCTGGTTGGGTCTGACTGACTACGGGGCTGGTACTGTCCATTAGTGAGCCGCCTGCTCACTGCATCGCAACAGTTTGAATTTCCTGGGTGATCCGGTCAACCCATGCCAGCCATGCACGCTAGAATATCCGTGAACAATTTTTTATAGTTTTATGTTTTATTTTTTATACTCATAATGCTCCTAATCTACTCACTGTCTCATCTCAAGTCTCTGGGGCAGCAACAATGTCACTATACTATCTCCAAAGAGACTCTCAAACTATGTTATGGAACTGGGATTCTTAAATAACAAAGATACATTCAAAGAGGATCTGGACTTGGACTTTGTGCAGATCACATCCTGAACTCTGTCGGGTATTAGTACCATCCAGTCCCAACACCGGCACTTAATTCAAACCCCGCGTGGAATTGATTTGAACAATTTTGTCAGTGTTCAAACACAAATTCTGCACCAACACACAATGTCGGGTATTAGCACCATCCAGTCCTGACGAAACCCAGTCTATAACCTACACAAAATGGACTTCAACAACCTTATCTGTGTGCAAACACAAAAACAGCCCTCCTCACATTTGGCAGGAACTGCGAAGTTTGCATTGTTAAACACTCAGTCTTTAACAAACAAATCTCTATTCTTAAATGATTTTATCTCTGAGCAGGAGATTGACTCCCTATGCCTAACAGAAACATGGCATCGAAATGGGGACTATATTGTTTTAAATGAAGTTACCCCACCAGGCTACACTGAGAAAGCTTGTGGCTCTGGCCGAGGAGGTGGTCTTGCAGTCATCTATAGGGATGTTTTTAAATTGACTGTACTGCCTGTCCCTGATGACCTCCATTTGAATGCATTGCATTAAAATCCCAAACCCCCAGCCCCTTGTCATTTTATTAGTCTATCGCCCCAAGTCTACCACATCATTTGTGTCTGTATTTTCTCATCTTTTAACAACTCTTTGTCCCACCCTCAGCAATATTGTGATACTTGGTGACTTTAATATTCATGTTGATTCTCCCAAATACTATCTGGCCATTGCCTTTTTAAATCTCATTGACTGCCTCTCACTGATACAACATGTGCAAAGATCCACCCATAAAATGGTCACAGCGTTGATCTTGCCATCACTAGAGATGTCCCCGCTGCCAACACCCACATTCTACATCTGGGCATTTCGGATCATAAGGCTGTACTACTGGACATACCCATTGCACCCACTGCTGGCAGTAAACACACAATCACCTTTCGTAATATTATGGCTGTTGATGTTACCACCTTCTCAAATGCTCTCCAGTCCAGTCTTTCCAGCATCCACGCAGACATCTCATTCGAGGACTCAGTCACACTACAATCACACTCTTCATGATAACTTGGACAAATTTGCCCCTGAAAATACCAGAGAGGTGTCCTTCTTCCGCTCCTCCCCATGGTACTCTGAAAAAGTCAGAGAACTAAAGACCCAGGGGCGCAAGCTGGAGCGCAGATGGAGAAGAACATTTTAAGTCTTTTAGGGAACACCAGAAAACGTACTCTGTTGTGTTAAAAAAGGCCAAATCAGACTACTACTCAACCCTTATTGCTACAAATGAAAGAAACTCTAAGCACTTGTTCTCTACAATTAACAGCCTTCTGAAACCCAGAGTTTCCTCCTTCCCTTCCCTTCCACAGCTGAGTGTAACCGACTCCTTGACTTTTTCGGATCCAAACTTGATCAAATTCGACAACAGATCAAGCCCACTACCCATATCACACCTGCTCACCCCTCACTCTCATAACCTATCACCTACACTGGCCCATCTCTGAGCAGCCTTGAGGAGGTTACTGCTACTATCCTCCATTGTCTCCAGGATGAATTCATCTAGCACCATCCTGGTTCCCATCCCTACACCCTTACTAAAGTCATGTTTTCCAGCCATCTCCGCCATTGTTGTTAACATTATCAACAAATCCCTCACTACCGGAGAAGTCCGTACAACCCTCAAAACAGCAGCTATTAAGCCTCTCCTTAAAAAACACAACCTGATGTACTGACACACTACCACCCAATCTCAAACCTACCTTTTCTATCCAAAGTTCTATAAAAATGGTTTGCGTCACAGCTCCAACATCACCTAAATTCTAACAAGCTCTATGATGTTTTCCAGTCTGGGTTTAGGCCATCACACAGCACCAAAACAGCTCTTCTGAAGGTTATGAATGACCTCCAGAGGACTGCAGATGCCGGCCCCCCCACTCTACTCAGTGCAGCCTTTGATGTGGTTGACTATTCCATCTTCCTCCAGCGTCTCCAGGACATAGGCATAACTGGCACTGCACATAAATGGTTCACCACCTACCTCACTGGCAGGAAAAAGTTTGTCTCCCTGGGAAAAGTCTCATCCAACACCTGCCCCGTTTCCTCTGGGGTCCCACAGGGATCAGTGCTGGGGCCCATCCTCTTCCTCATATACATACATATACACACTGACCCTCACCTTTTCCATTTCACGACTCACCACCCGTCTCAATGTTGTGTGTTTCGGGGAACACACAACAAACAGAGAGTCAGCAGCTTTCCACACCACCTTCATACATTCATATTTACCCCACATAAACACTTACCGGGACAGGATAGAACTCTACGCACTGTCCTGACACACACTCAACACACATCTCAATAAGACACTGCGCCTCTTCAGACCAGAGTTCTCCTAGAACCTCCCCAGGCACACACATATCCAGTGACTTTTCAAGTGCTTCCCCAAACCCATGCACACAGAGACACTCAAACTTTTCTTGAGGCAATCACCCGTCTATCATTCACACACCTAATCACAAAACACCAAACAATTGACAAACCACCCCCACTCACATTCTCACACACCAACAGGTAAGTGAATAATAACTTACCAATTAACATCAATTAAATAATAATTCAATCAATTATGGCCTTTGGAGCAACCTTCCAGGCAACTGCTTTTCCAAACCACTAAACCTCACTCTCAATTGCATGCCAGCCTTTTCTGCCTCTCTTTTTCCAAAAAATTCAATTATGTGTATGGTATCTTTTATTATGAGTATAGGACACCTAGATCGTATGTATTTTACTCTTTTTTTCCCCTTCTTCTCTTTTTTTGTTTGTTTTTAATGGTATCTATACATCTTGTGTTTTTAGGTATTTATATATATTTGTTTATATTTTATAACAGCATGTTGTAAAACAGGCGGTGCAGTGGATAGCACTGTCGCCTCACAGCAAGAAGGTCTCGGGTTAGAATCCAGGCCGGGGGCCTTTCTGTGTGGAGTTTGCATGTTCTCCCCGTGTCCGCGTGGGTTTCCTCCGGGTACTCCGGTTTCCTCCCACAGTCCAAAGACATGCACGTTAGGTTAATTGGAGAGTCTAAATTGCCCGTAGGTATGAGTGTGTGAGTGAATGGTGTGTGTGCCCTGCGATGGATTGGCGACCTGTCCAGGGTGTATTCCTGCCTCTCGCCCGGAACGCATGCTGGGATAGGCTCCAGCCCCCCCCCGCGACCCTGACCAGGAATAAGCGGCTTAGACAATGGATGGATGGATGGATGTTGTAAAACACCTTGAGATTTCCCTGTATTTTAAAGTGTGCTATATAAATAAAAATGATTATTATTATACTACCGCCTATACACCTGTGGTGGATTCAGTCCATGGTGGCCTTGAGAAGTGCCCGTGGTGGGCTCCCTTTCCCAAACCCGGAGGTAACACAGCTCTCCCTCTCCAACACCTGCAGGTGACAGGACTGTAAAAAAAAAAATAGGCCTGAGTGACAGCAGGCGGTCTGACTCCAGCCCATCTTTTATGATTAGGTCCCGCTGAATCCATTTTGGCCTGGCGGTCGCTCGACTGAAGAGATAATGAAAAGTCACCACGAGTGTGCGATCAGCAGGGGGGCCCAGAAGCCCAGGCGCCACTTCGAAACCCCCCCTAATAATAACGTGCCTGACTGCACAAATCAGCACAAGCACTAAATCCCCCACACCATCCAGGAGCAAGGCGGCACTCACCATTCCTGGATAATCTGTCTGTTTCCGCAGGGCAAAAGTAAGAGCGGCCAAAGTCAGAGGTCTGTGCAGTAGAACACGCCGCAGACTTCTTTACAACTGGAGAGATGTAAGGTGGGAGAATAAAAATTAAAAAAAATGTTTAAAGACAAATCATCCAAGATATAAAAGATTACTTTCACAATTTCTGATCCTGGTAGATGTCTTGACCAGGATTTGTCTTTGTTTTTGACTACTGTACTATTTAATATAAATGAACACGAGATAAGATTATAGCTTAATAGGATGTGTAAAAAAAACACACCATAAAAACAATGTTTATTTAAGCCAGGTACATATCTTTTTAAATCACCCTGGCAGCTGGGAGCAAAAACTGCACAGCACTGTTTCACCAACATTCGTCCATCAAGTTCAAAGTACGACACCGCATTCACAGGGGTTCATTGTACAGTGAAGTGATTGGACTTATCCGCAGTATTCTTCATGCGTTTTGAATTATACAACTGTGTCAAGTTGGGTGATTCTGGAGTAGTGCCAAACTCAAAGCAACAGCAGCATTAGCAGTGCCCCACCTGGATTTGAACTTGCAAACCCCTGGATCTACCTTATAATACTCTCCCACATTCACAGCACTCAAAACCCACATTAGTCACATCCTGTTTGTGGTTTCAAGTACAACCTTCTTCTACAAGTGCATGTTAATATTCTACAAGAGCACCAGAGGGACACGCCAATGTGGACGGAGGAAGGAGCATTACTGAAAAAGCTTGCTGATTGCACATTCAGTAGTCTAATCATGACCGGAACAGCTTCTCCTTCCTTCCTTCCTTCCTTCCTTCTTTCTTAGCTCTGTTTTAAATTGGGTACATTGCAATCAATTAGAGTTAGATACTGCCAATCAAGGGCCTGGATTGTGCAGCATTGACAGAATGATAAATCAACACCATTCAAGGGATACTGTGATATTGAGTGTCCCAAAATGAAAATGCCATTTCAGTGGCAGTGTAAAGATCTCCTGAGTGCCTGTGAATTAGCAGTGGCTGATGGGATTATTGAGCTGTCATATAGACATTGCTGTTGTTGTGCACCGTGCCTCAAATGATTTGTTCCTCAACAATGATGTTTTCTGTGATGGCACTAGTGGGGCTTTAGAAGCGGAGACTAGAAAATGGAATGACTACAAGGCAAACAGTCTTAAAATGACTTTCTAAATGTCTAACACCACACCAACATCACAAAATATTGTAGTATAACAAATTCTCAAGCACAGACACTGGCCACGTCATAAAATAAGAGGGCTGGTTTTCAAAACAAGAAAGAAGCACATTGTTTTCTTCTGAAGTAGTTATTTTTGGGGTGACATTTTAAAAACCAAAGTGAGCCCTCTTCCTCAACGGCCATTGTTCCCAGAAAGTTCTGCCATACTAATGTATACTTGATCACGGAGAACAATGCAACAGCAGAAAACATTTAAATAATGGCTTTATGACTCAAATGACCTGACGGAAATAATAAATAAAATAAGGGTATGAGCAGAGGCCGTATGCACAGTGGAGGAGATTTCTATTGTTTGAAGATCCTCAGTGCGAGCCACGTAGGTGTGGTTTGCATAGACCTTTCTCTGCTTTGAAGTGCAGAGGGACTGCAGGTGTGTGGACTAGAATACAAAGGGAAAGTTACCGTGGTTTCAGGCTGCCAGGTTCTCCTGCGCACCACGCTGCAAAGAAACAGCAATCTGTATCAGTGTTTACAACATCTACTTTTATATAGATAATACATTTTGCTTGTACTTATAATGACCCGACCACCGTATAGCGTGCGATATGGCAGCTCACTCTAGGACTGAAGACTTAGGGGACTAGCTGGTGGCACAGTCAGAAATGTAGTCAAAATGTGGTCATGTTGTCAAAATAGCCCCATCTCACTGACCTACAGGAAGCACTAAATTCTCCAAAGCTGAACATTTTGTGGAAATGCTGCACCATATGGCTCTTTCATGCAAGAGATCCGAGGATCGCATGAAACGAGGACCGCAAATGAAAAAACATCTAACTTATACACAGAGGGAGAAGAATAAATCGCGCCCTGAAAAAAAGGAACTTAAAGGAAAAAGGTACTACATTTTTAAAAATCGTGGTTTATACTCAATTGACAGTAACTGCTTCTAGAGCACATTTTACTAATGTGACCCATTTGTCGCAAATTGACCGTAAATGTCGATGAGAGCAGTAAGAGGGCAGTAATTGGAGATCACGGCTGAGGTGCAATTATCTGTGCTTTAGCTTGTTCCTACACATCAGCGGGTAAGAGCTGGGTCTTGCCCATCGTAATATCCTTCCCCACTGAGAGAAAAAAAAGGTTTGCTATGACAACATATGTGTGTGGGGGGGGTGTACAATGAAAGAAGCTGTAGAACAATTTGAGCTCTAAAATAATCCAACCTTCTGACCTAGGTGTCAAAGCAGTCCTGCGTAATTAAAACGAGCACGTGGAGATTACATAATGGCTTGCATAATCATTTCAGATTGAGGAACAGAGAGAAACGAGAAAACAGGGGGCTTTTTAAAAAATTGGTCCCCAATGTCCCCAAAATTAATGTTAAAAGGTCTCATATTCAGGCAATTGTAATTAAGAACTGCATCTAGCCTGTCGAGAGGCAGATGTCATGACAAAGCTGAAAAACTCTGGGACCATTTTGGGACACACAGAGGTCTGGGCTTTCCAATTATGAAACATTTTTTATCATTGATGTGTGAAACAGGTCTTTATCTAGTAAGTGAAAATGTTAATTGAGTTAAAGCTCAAGGCTGTTATTCTTATCCATGCCTGACTTAAATTAATAATTTAGCAGTATTTGGCCAAAATGTTTTAATCTGTATGCCTATATTTTGTTGTAAATCTCCACCCTCTTTCCTTTCCGTGCAAAAGAAAAGTTAAATCTCTTTTTATATATAATTTTACTGACTATGTACAATACACTATTTTTTCCCCACAATATTCTAGTAATGCTATGCTAGAGTGAAGTGATCACAAATACGTTTTTGTAGGAAAGGCAATACAATAAATTGTTTTGCAACAAATTGCTCAATACATTTTCCAACAGCAGTCACAGTCACTAGGTGTTTTTTGATCTCATAACCAGTTTTCAGGATAACTGAATACTGAATTTCCCCCCCATGAATTCTTAACCAACGCTGTACTGTTATTCATCAGAAAAGGTAACTTTTTAATGGCAGCCACTGACGAGACTGGCACGTCTTCTTCAACAGCGAAAAAACGCCTGCAGAGATGACCTGCTAATGCACCGCCCCCTGGGCTTTCCCATCGCAATGCTGAGGTGCGAGTGTAATTGACAACTCTGATGTATTGTCCCAAAGCATGCATGGGGTGTCAGCAATTTGCCTTCATCTAGTAAATCCTTTCATTTCTGATGGGGAGGAAGAGCACTGCGATAAATTGAAATTTTAATGTAACATCGCCTTTAATTCATTTTAACTACACGGAGGTAAGATTAATTTACTTAGAGCAGGAAACGAAAGAGTAACTGTCTCTGTTTTAATAAATTCAGTATCTAATCAATTCTCCAGTTTTATTTTCCTTAAAAAACAAAATGAGTACTTAAGTACTCGGTGACTGTAGTGTATAGAACACCAGAAGAAAATTATGTACTCTTATTTACGTACTATGTATAAATATATTAGAAAATATATTAGAAAATAAAAGTATGCTAATTTTAGTTAATGATACATTTGTTTATCCGCAATTTCCTGTCTGATTGTTAATCAATAATTGATCATGAATTCAAGAGTTCGACTGCTGCTTCTGCACAACTTCTGTAGTCAGAGAGGTATTCTGGTACAGGCAGTAAAGTGATTTAACTCGACACTAAATAAATAAAAACCAAGGAAGGAGCTAATATGCCCTCCTTAGCAAGAGAACAACATATATATTTGAGCCAAGGGTATGTTGCAGGCTTGACTACCCGGCTACATTCTGTGTACATGCTATGTGTGGGTAGGCTATTCCCGATTGTATATCTACCTCATTCAACATTAAACTTACTTAAATTCAACATTAAACCTCCACTACCGGGGAAACTACCGGAATGATCTGCATGGGAGGATGCAATCACAGAGCAGCCGTGTGAGTGAGGGCCATCTGGAGGCACTGCTCTGTGCAGAATAGCGGAGAACGGCAGATTACATTACCTGCTCCTAATTAGAGGTCTCCGGTGTGCCCGGGAGCAGCACCTGGATCTCTGCCATATGGCCTTTCCCATACATTGAGTCTGGGAAGAGAGCGCGGGGGTTGTGGCCGGCTGAGAGGAAGAAAAAATAGCTGCCAGATATGGATTTCAGGCTTCATGGAGGCTCCCGTAAAGCAATTATGTCGATCAGCCAGAGGTTAGAAGATATATATATTATCATTATTTATTTACTTAATGGATACCTTGAGCCAGGGCAACTTACTTTTATTTTGCGAACTATCTATTTATATAACCATTTTATACATAATCATATCCTATGTGGCCCTTATGGAAAAATCACATGAATTTCACATGCCAATAAACATGTGTATACCACACATTTACAAATGTATACCACATATTTTTACAAGTGTGTATCATGTTATAACATGTTGTAATATCTATCATAGGGTCACCATTCTGTGACACTTCCAGCTGGATTTGTTGTCTTACATGCACTTCAGTCAACAAGAGGTTGATCTTTTTTTCCAAGCCACGTGTCAAACAATTATCAAGTTTCACCTGTCCCCCCAATAATAAATAATATTTAATATGTGGTTATGTCATAACGGCGGCACGGTGGTGCAGTGGGTAGCGCTGTCGCCTCACAGCAAGAAGGTCTCGGGTTCGAATCCAGGCCGGGGGCCTTTCTGTGTGGAGTTTGCATGTTCTCCCCGTGTCCGCGTGGGTTTCCTCCGGGTACTCCGGTTTCCTCCCACAGTCCAAAGACATGCACGTTAGGCTAATTGGAGAGTCTAAATTGCCCGTAGGTATGAGTGTGTGAGTGAATGGTGTGTGTGCCCTGCGATGGATTGGCGACCTGTCCAGGGTGTATTCCTGCCTCTCGCCCGGAACGCATGCTGGGATAGGCTCCAGCACCCCCCCGCGACCCTGACCAGGAATAAGCAGCTTAGATAATGGATGGATGGATGGATGGATGGTTATGTCATTGGCTGGATTGAAGAAACGGCTTATGTTATGTTTGGTTGCAACAAATCTTGGATAGAAACTGAGGTACTTTGGATGGTACGATACAGCGAAACACCAACTCCCTTTTCGGTCAGCTAACACATTTCATATGATTAGCCTGTGATACTCACGTTTCATATGTTAGCATTGCTTTCTATGTCGCTAGAACATTAATGGGAACTTATAAACTGAACATATACTGTATATGTGGTAGCACATGGTCTACATATTACAACTGCTCACAATTTGTATTTAACTTAAATCAATGTTACCTTAATTTCACAAATCGTCACGGCGAGGCTCCCATGTATGGCCACTTTAGAGTTTGCATCCGTAACTGTAATCAATATGCAGCATAAACACAATATGCTAACAAAATGGTGCTTTGATATTTGGTGGTGGATCGAGAAAAATGATGTCTGTAGAACGAATAGTTACCTACAGTATATCCACAGACTCGACAGCAGGGAAATCTTTCATTTAATGTGAGAAGAAATCATTCCTTTTCATACAATACGGATCTCTTCCATCACATTTTTCGATCTTTAGTTTATATCTATCTTGAACATAAAGATAGATATAAATAAACTGTTTAGATAAGCGGCGCAGTGCTGAGCGTCAGGTATCCGTTAAGTTATGCCTTGGGGCATAGGGTTTTACTTCATAATGTTAAACGAACCAACAGTCATGTTTCAATTTACACCGTGTCTCTGGTCATTAATGCCAGTCAACAAAAGACGTGTGTTTTCATATCAGTAGTTTACACAAGTTTAAATCCCTGCGGGTCGCGTGACGGTATAAAACTGGTGGCCCTATTTATCACACCTGTTACCACGTCTTGTCACACATGCTTATTTCACAGATATTCATATTTGATAACATATATTCACATATGATTTTTCTAGAAAGCAACTGCCCCCAAACAAGATAGAAATGGCTGATAGTTGTCCTAGGCGTCCTAAAAATCTGAGTGGTGCCATCAGATTTATGATTGTAGATTTGGTTCTGGGCAGGGTTGGGTTGTAACGGAATACATGTAACGGCGTTACGTAATCAGAATACAAAAATCAAGTAACTGTATTCAGCTGGCGTTACATTTGAAAAACGAGTAATCTGAATACAGTTACTTTAATAAACCTGAAGTGAATACATTTTGTAATACTTATTGGAATTCTTGGTGGAAAGTTTTCCATACAAACATTAATGAGCTGATATTCATTACTAAAGCTACAGCATGAAATTATCACGCCTACATGATTATCATCACACAGCTCACGAAAACTACAGCCGCTGCACAGAACCAAAAAACTGCGTTAAGAAAAATGCGTTTTTAAAAAAGCGCGCGCCCACACTCAGACAAACATTGACAGCGACAAGATGAAAGAAAAGCCAGCTTTTAGTTTGTGGCGTTATCGACACAATTTCCAGTTTAAAGAAGAAAATGGGAAAAATCTGTCGGTCCAGTGTACCTTGTGTCTTCCAGGAATAAAGATACTGTCGGCATCAAAGGACTCGACTTCGAATCTTAAAAAAGCACTTGGAGTAAGTCGACGTTAGCTAACCTTCATCTTAATGAACACAGTTCTGCAGTAATTTGCTGTTACCTGACCTTAGCCTACAGTTTGAGGCATCGCATTAACTGCTCTGCTAATTTGATACTGCTTTCTTTATTGTTGAAATGATGACATTTTATTTTATAATTTTTATTTTTCCCAGTTTTCTCCCAATTTGGTAGCCAATTGTACCCTACTATACGTCATACGTTATGCACTGCCGAGCATTCGCCGCTACACAGCCCGCCAACACTGGCACTTTTCTAAGCCATATCCCTTACAAGTCGCTGTTATTCCAGTGCCAAAAAAGTTTCAAAAGTTATTACATTGTTCCAGATGCTGTGTTTGAGTTATGCTCATGATGAGCCATCAAAACAGTAAAAGAACTTGCCTTTCAATTTCCTTTGCTTTTTATTATGATTAATTTTTAATCTGTCCATTCTAATTCCATAACATGTTAATGATGATGACTACAACAAAAATGCAGATACAATGTTGCATATATTTAGCTAAATTGACATCTCAAATTTATTAGTATTTATTATTAAATGAACAGAAGCTGACCTGACCTCAACACAGTGGAAAGTTGAACATGACATCCTTTTTCAAAGTGTAATGCATAATAGCTATTTAAATGTACTACTGATAAAATAAAAAAGTGAACATGGCATGTGCAAAAGTTTGAGCACCCTTTTAGTACTAAGTAGCGCCACCTTTGGCTATATAACAGCTTCCCAATGTCTCCTGTACCCCAAAACATACCCATCTGTGATGGAAAAAGTAAGTAATCCAAAAGTATTCTAAAAGTAATCTGAATACGTTACTTTTTTGAGACATGTAACTGTATTCGTATCGGATTACTTTCAGAGCTGTGTAATCAGTATTCAGGCACTAATTACATTTACAAAGTAACCCTCCCAACCCTGGTTCTGGGTTATGATTTCACACACCCATCCCCGAGACTTGTGATTTATCATAAGTAGTAACTGACCATTGGCTTATTGCCAATGCACATCCCCATAGGCTGGGCAGACTTACACCACATCGGAGTGAGAAACCAGTCATTCTCGCATATAGTTATGATGAACAGTAGGTGGAATGTGGTCAACTAAAAAAAAGAAGAAGTTCATTCTTTTTTTTAACAAGACGAATGTGCTTGAGTCAAGGGGCAAAAATCGAAAATATTGCAGAAAAAAATGGGACAGACGAGTACTCACTTTGTTGAATTATATTTTACTTTCTATTTCAACGGCGATGAGTTTTGTGTTGTGCTGTCCTCAGATTTCAGATTTCAGTACTGCCGTTCTGAGTGTGTTTTGTACTGTGTGGTGTGTTTTCTCTGTTGCCATGAATGCTTTATCATGTCTAATAAAGCTGGTAGTGAGATGTTATCCCCTGAGCTACGGTGTCTGTCTGGTCATTCTGATGTCCAAGCTACAATATGTTTTTAGGCCCTTTTTTGCTTCGTATAGTTTTGAGCCTGACAAGTGATACTACCCTCCCATTACTGGCTACACAGTGGAGAGTCAGCGCGTAAATGGTGCAGATGAATTTTCTGGTTTCTGATGACTGTGTGGTATAATAGTTAGGGAACTGGCATTTATAATACAAAGGTTGCAGGTGGGGCACTGCTGCCCTACCCTTGAGCAAGGTGATTAACCTGAATTACTTCAGCATATATCCTGCCGTATAAATGGATTGTAAGTAAAGAAATGCCAACTGTAAGTCGCTCTGGAGAAGGGTGCCTGCTAAACGGCTGTAACATTTAACGGCCTTTCTTTAAAGTTCTCGCATACTGCCGAGGAGCCAGGCAAGCGCTCGCCTCTGCGAGTGAAGTTGGCGAGCAGACTCGCAGAGCGCACAAATCCATTTTCCAGTCTAGTTCACTCTGTGCTCTCCCAGGGTAAGGTGGGAGAAAGCACACGGTTGGCTTGTTGAGAATCTCTCAACCCCGTGGGTTAGAGTGGATTTGTTTAGCGAGTGTGTGAGTCCTCTTATTTCTCTGCCAGAGATGAGGCAAGCCCACAGCAGTTGGCTAACAGGCAATTTTCTGGTCAGTCACACTCATAGAGATGGCCGCAGCACCACCCGCTACACTGCTGCATTCGATCACTACTCAGATATACAGCTGGCTGGCATGGGTCAGTTGTTTCTTTTGTATTAGTGCACCAGGCTACATTTTACACAAATATAAATAGAATGGGAAGCATATGCTGGCATAAACTCATGAGCAGGATAACTATTTTAAGGGAATAGAGCTCTCAGCTTTTGCTTCATTTACAAATGTGAACAAATAGATACAGTGGTGCAATTTATAGAGCTATGCAGTATACAGCTGCTTGTGCTTTCTGTGATGCAGGAAAACTCCACGGCTCAATAGCCATGGTACACTTACATTGCTAGACAGGATGAGTCTGAACATTTTTGACAAAAACAAAACATGTTATAGGATGACATGGACACGGTCCGCTGAGTTTGGACTGCTTGATTGATTGCTACACTGCACACAGCCACAATGATAGCTCCCCTTTCAGTACACCAGGAAAAATCACACAAGCACTGACCCTGGCCTTCTTATAACCAGACCACAACCAGTCAGTCTGTGGAGCTGAGGTGGCTTGGTGAGTTCTGGTTTCGCTGGACGACTTTAAACATGCCGTAAATATGAACAAAAATACACAAATAAGATAATTGACAAACTTTGGGAAACCTGAAATTTGTGAGTCAGCCTGGTGTCATGCCATGCCTTCAGAAGCCCCTCCTCCTGGAGTGTAAGGCCAGTGTGGCCCACTCTCTGGACCACTCTCATTCCTTCCTCTGGAAATTCAGTCCAACCAACTCCCAGCTCCTTTTCAAAGCACACAGAGTATTCACAAACGAGGCTTACATGCAAAAGGGGCTTATAGTTAAGGGTTCAATGCACTGCTGTTCTGGAACATTAATTGTAGATTAAGCGCAGTTTCTTCACAAATCACTCTGAGCATTGTTACAAATGGTACATACTATATTTCTGGCTATTTAATTTACTTAATGAATTTCACCCGAAAGATTACCAAGATAAGTGGCTGTCCCATCATATCTGTCTTCTGTCTGCATGTTCTGGCAGGTGTGTGTGTGAACCATTGTGTCTGTCTTTCACAATATAAATATATTATTAGAAACATTTAGCAGACGCTCTTATCCAGAGTGACTTACACAATTTACATACAATCCATTTGTACAGTTGGATATTAACTGAAGCAATTCAGGTTAAGTACCTTGCTCAAGGGTACAACAGCAGTGCTCCACCTGGAGATCGAACCTTAGTGCTACAAGCCCAGTTCCCTAACCATTATACCACACTGCTGCTGCCATATATATATGACCCTGATGCCTGTGTGATACCCCCTGACCCTGTGTTGGCTTTTAAAAAATGTTTTGCAATAAAGACATTTTTTACTTTGATTTCTCTCCAAGAGTGGCTGAAACATTCATATCAATTTCCTCTGTCTGCAGCAAGATCACAGATACCGTAGTCAATGCATTTTTTTGTAACATATTTTTATTCAGCCCAAAAGGCATTCAGGAACACAGATTTTTTTTCATTCTGTGTGTGTAAAGGGTATATGCAAAATCGCTGTGACTCTCCCTGGTGACTTTGTCATGCAGCATCCTAACGCAGACAAACACAAGTGGTAAAGGTCAGACTGGAGGAACAAATGAATTTCTATGAATAGCAAATAAAAACAAAAAAGCCTTTATCTCTTCCCTGTCTGTACATCACAGCCGACCTTTTGTGTGATAGGTGAATTCTTAAACTGCAGTCTGACAATATTACAGACTGGGCCACCATCCACAAAAGCAACAGACCTACAATCAGTATCGGGGGTTGCCCCAGCTGTAATCATAACATAACAGCAGTATAATGTGACTGAAAGTAAGCTAGTAGCCTCATAGCTCTTGGTTTTTCACATTCTATCTCGCATACCGTCAAAAAAACAACAGTAGAACAAGTCTCAGTCCTTATTCATGTCTGTACTTGAGGTGTGAGGTACGGGATAAGGACCCAGACGCAGACCAGGATTTAGGCAAAAAGGATTGTTTAATTAAGGCAGGGGTCAAAACCAGAAGTCAGAGTAGCGAAGGTACAAAATCCAAATCCAAAGAGTAGTCAACAAACAATCCAAAGGTCAAAACCAAGAAATCAGGGGCCGTATTCACAAATAATTTTATCTTACCACTAGGAGTACTCCTAAATCGCACTAAAACCTTTTAGTTAGGAGTCCCACCTTAAAACCTATTCACAAAGCTGCAAAGACAAACTCATACTAAGGAAGTCCTAGAATTTAAGCTAAGAGTGAGGGCGGGGTTGACGTCGTTGCTATGGATGACGTTGTTTCTCATGAACGAGCTTACTCAGAATGCCCACAGCGATTGGCTGATATAGGGGATGGGTCTCTGCCCGCGATTTCAACCTAGCAAATAAATTATATGCTACTGTAAATGGGTATGTAGGCCTACCTGTTCCTGTTATATTCTAGTGGTGTAACGGATCGCAGTTGATCCGTGATCCGTACGGATCAACCCCCACAGTTCGGCACGCATATGATCCGTGGATTAATAGCTAAATTGAACCATCATAGAGAAATACAGTTTTTCTGCCGCTGTTACGTTTTAAAGTAACAAGTCCCTAAATCTCGATGCAGAGTTACAGTGAAGAGATAGACAACCATGTATGTTTTGGTTTGCTTTGTTTTTCATACTAAATGTCTTTCTGGGAGGCAGGTTTTTAGAAACGCGACCGAATTAAATAAAATTAATTCAGGCATAAGACCACCCTAGTTAAATTGCCTAAGGCGTACTGAATCTAAAAATGTATTTTGTGAAATTTTCTAATAAAGATTTAGTGAAATAACTTAAATTGAAAAACTGAAATGATCATTCATTCAATTCCTTGAGAATAGTTCCTGGTAATTTTTGGTGGAAACGCGCCTTTGGCCCCCGTTATTATTTTTTTTGCTGATCCGAAAAATGATCGGATGCACCCATATTATATTCTAATAAAGATTCTAAAATACAAATGTAGGCTACGTGTCACTGATTTAACATGAAACCAAGAATACTGACTAGTCAATTGGTTACATGTCTGCATCTCGTAAACAATCAGCGGGTATCTATATATAATATATATAATATTAAATATATAATACCCTCTGGATTGAGGCGGTACCTTTTTATGAGCTCTGTATCATTCAATATCTCCAAAGTGTTGACACGATTGCGACGACGATTGCCGGCAGCAGCAGATTTTCGGATCGCTGTCAGTAGGTCTTTAGCGACTTGGAAGTCCTCTTGACTGCTTCTAACTTCTCCTGGACTTAGGAGCTGTTTTTAGCTCTCAAACCCTTTGTGAAATACTCTTATCCCAAAAATTTAGGAGTCCTAAATTTATGAGTGACACGCCCATTATTTTTCGGAGTTGCTCCTAAATTGCCGAGTTAGGACCAACTTTTACCCTTAAAATGCTTTGTGAATACCGGCCCAGAATAGGCAAACAAACAGAATCGGCAGGCAAACAAACAGAATCAGCAGGCAAACAAACAGAATCGGCAGGCAAACAAACAGAATCGGCAGGCAAATGCGAAGTGAAAACAGAAGGGGTGTCTTGGGAAAATGCTACAGACTCTGGCTTACTATCAATCGGCACAGGGAATGAAGATCAACGTTCTGACAAGGATAGAACATTAACACGGAACTTAAATACAAGCGGGGAAGAGAAACACAATAGGAATCAGGTGTGACTGGAAGGAGAGAAGGGCAGGAACACAAGTGAAAACGATGGGATTCGCTAATACAATAACGAGGGGAAACGAAAGACACGGACTGGGAATCACACAGACACATACACAATATACGACCTGGAAGAGCAGGCAGACACGTGCACAGTTCGAAGGGGAGGAACGCATAGAGAGAAAACTGCGTGCAAATGAAGTGAAACGTGAGAAGCGTACAGGGATAGGACAACGAGAGAGAGAATGATAGCGATAGATAGAAGCGTGAGATAATTAGTAATTAGTAATGTTAGTAACTAAATCTAAATCCCTAATGTTAGTAGATTAGTAGGTTAGTACTATATACATCTAACTAATATATACAAAGTGTTATAGGAAGAAAGAAGGAAGTAAAACGAGATTAGAAACTAAGAAACCCGAAGTGCATGACAAAGACAAGGAGTGGATCTCGAAAAACAAACAGGAACAATGACAGACGGGGAACAGAACGTGAATGAAACGTGAATGATGAATGATAAATAAACAAAGTACAAAAACAAACCGAACAGATGATGCAAAACATAACATGAGGCTACCTAGTCAAGACTAGTCTCTCTAAAACATCTGGGCCCGTATTCACGAAGCATTTTAAGGGTAAAAGTTGGTCCTAACTAGCAATTTAGGAGCAACTCCGAAAAATAATGGGCGTGTCACTCATAAATTTAGGACTCCTACATTTTTGGGATAAGAGTATTTCACAAAGGGTTTGAGAGCTAAAAACAGCTCCTACGTCCAGGAGAAGTTAGAAGCAGTCAAGAGGACTTCTAAGTCGCTAAAGACCTACTCACGGCGATCCGAAAATCTGCTGCTGCCGGCAATCGTTGTCGCAATCGCGTCAACACTGGAGATATTGAATGATACAGAGCTCATAAAAAGGTACCGCCTCAATCGCGAGGGTATTATATACACTACCGGTCAAAAGTTTGAGTACACCTGCTGGAAACTAGGTTTATCTCATAATTGACAATGCTTTACACCGTATACATTTCTGTAAATACTTTAAAATGACAAAAAACACATGTAACAATGAACAAAATGAACATCAAAGAAATGTTCAAGAAAATTATATTGAAAATTGAAACTTGGATTCCTCAAAATAGCCACCCTTTGCCGTGATAACAGCCTCACAAACACGGGCCATTCGGTTAATAAGTTTCAGCAGGAAATCACCCGATATGCCTTCCCAGCTCTCCTGCAGCAATTCCCAGAGAAACTTGTGGGTTGCTTTGCTTTGACTCTTCTGTCCAGTTTGTCGCATACAATTTCTATAGGATTGAGGTCTGGGCACTGGGCAGGCCAGGTCATCAGTTTGAGTTGTCCTTCAGGTACCTCCTTCACCAGGTAGTTCTTGCACAACTTCAAGGTGTGTTTTGGGTCGTTATCTTGCTGAAGAATGAAGGAGTGCCCGATTAGCCATAGTCCAGATGGAAGGTGTACTCAAACTTTTGACCGGTAGTTTATATAATATTATATATATTATATATAGATACCCGCTGATTGTTTACGAGATGCAGACCAATTGACTAGTCAGTATTCTTGGTTTCATGTTAAATCAGTGACACGTAGCCTACATTTGTATTTTAGAATCTTTATTAGAATATAATAGGGGTGCATCGGATCATTTTTCGGATCAGCAAAAAAAAATAACGGGACCAAAGGCGTTTCCACCAAAATTACCAGGAACTATTCTCAAGGAATTGAATGAATGATAATTTAAGTTTTTCAATTTAAGTTATTTCACTAAATCTTTATTAGAAAATTTCACAAAATACATTTTTAGATTCAGTACACCTTAGGCGATTTAACTAGGGTGGTCTTATGCCTGAATTAATTTAATACAAAATTAAAAGATCGCTAATGTTAAAATTGTATTTAATTAGGTCGCGTTTCTAAAAACCTGCCTCCCAGAAAGGCATTTAGTATGAAAAACAAAGCAAACCAAAACATACATGGTTGTCTATCTCTTCACTGTAACTCTGCATCGAGATTTAGGGAATTGTTACCTTAAAACGTGACAGCGGCAGAAAAACTGTATTTCTCTATGATGGTTCAATTTAGCTATTAATCCGCAGATCATATGTGTGCCGAACCGTGGGGGTTGATCCGTACGGATCACGGATCAACTGCGATCCGTTACACCACTAGAATACAGGAACAGGTAGGCCTACATACCCATTTACAGTAGCATATCATTTATTTGCTAGGTTGAAATCGCGGGCAGAGACTCATCTCCTATATCAGCCAATCGCTGTGGGCATTCTGAGTAAGCTCGTTCATGAGAAACAACGTCATCCATAGCAACGTCAACCAACCCCGCCCTCACTCTTAGCTTGAAAATTCTAGGAATTCCTTAGTATGAGTTTGTCTTTGCAGCTTTGTGAATAGGTTTTAAGGTGGGACTCCTAACTAAAAGGTTTTAGTGCGATTTAGAAGTACTCCTAGTGGTAAGATAAAATTCCTTGTGAATACGGGCCCTGGAAAGGAAAGTTAAAACTTGTGAGTTTGGTTTCTGCCAAAAAATAATCCTGCAATCTGATTGGTTCCTG